>JAUCMU010000048.1:5226290-5259507 GCA_032275025.1 Enteromius treurensis | reverse complement strand
ATATGTGGACAATATTTATGCTTAATTTAAGTATATTTGAATTAAGTATAATACTGAAAAGAAATTACCAAATTTAAAAAAATACTATTTTTTTCACACTGAATCCAGTTTTGCAGTTAAATTTGACAGCTATATCTTTCCATGGCAATGATTTTATGGTAACTATTAAACTATAAGAAATCATCTTCAGTAATGGAATAAAACTTCTAATAATTAAATTACTAATTTATTAAGATGAGATAAAAATTCATCTATATAAAAGAGTAAAAAACTATGATGGTAATCATAAGAAAAAAGATTAAAAATATATATTTTAAGTCACTGATACAAACTTCCATAAATTATTAAATGATGTGGCATCTTATTGTTCCAAACGGGGTTCCCTAAGATTTCCTGTATGCCACTAAAGCCTAATGAAACTATATCAGACTTATTTAGTATCCCTCCCTGACCAACACATTTCCCTCTCTTTACCGCCCACAGTCTGCAAAACAGCCACTCATAAGAAATGCGAAGCCAAGGTAAGAACATTTCTCCCACTTCTCATCAGGTCATAATGTATTTATCAAAGTCTCTTTCACTCCCTCTTTAGATTAACATGGGTGTATAAAATGGGAGTTTATGTATTTAAAGGCTAGCTCTCTCTCTGTGTTTCCTGCACTGAAGGCCTCCCTGTGTTGGGGCAGCAGTGTTGGCAGCCGCGGCCCAGCATCACTCAGCTGTAGTGAAAGACTCATTGATAAGACCAATGGATGCCAGCGCTGACACACCCATATCAGGCACGGCTCCAGAGGAGCACCCTGGGATCTCGAGTCCCAAGACACGCTTTAAAGCTCTTTTCATAGTTGCTGACCTTGTATAGAGTAACTACTGTGATACCCAGTTTTACATAACCTAATTCGTCACTCCCTGGCACTGGCAAATGTTTGGTTAATGTGCAAAGAAACAGTGAGAGGTTTAACGTGCCACATGGTTATTCAATCAGCAAATCGCAACCTACTGAAATGCTCTTTATGGCACTGAGAGCTGGCAGTTTGTCTAGCGCTGTATCATGCTTGTAGTTGGCTGAATAGGATCATTTTCAGGCATGGGTTCCTATAATGACTAGATTAAATGATTATGTGCATTTCATGAGTGCGTTTCAGTGGAATCAGTTCATGAATTATTGAATTTTAAGAATCAAATCAAATTTACCCGGTGTAGCACAATGGTTATAATGTTCAGTGTATGAACACAAACTTGTAGGTTTGAATCCCACAACAGGATATCAGTTCTAGGTGAAATGTAATTATTCTTATTCTTAATTTTCAGATTGATGAATGTTTCATTTTTAATGCATAAACAGATTTTCTGTGAGATGAAAGGTTTAGCACGAGAACCTTTGCCACTGTAAGGATTGGCCATCCTCTCTAGAGAACGTAAACTTTAATAAAAACTGAAAACCTTATCGCCTCTATAGCGCCGTATAGTCAGCCCTCCCGCTCTTAGCACCTCGCAAGACTGAACAAAGACAAATTTCAAGAACACTTAAGCCCTCTTAGGTCAGAGTGCCATGGCATTGCTCCAAGTCATGGGTTCAAGGAGAGTCCGGCAAACTTTTGCCCCTTGCTATCGCAAAAATGTTAGACATTAAAAAACAAAAAAAGCACTCTTGCAACACAAATTTCACATTTGACATAATTACACACTGTGTTTGACCCTAAACAGTACTTCATTTCAGAGTATAACCTGCAGACGTTTCAGTATAAGCCTTTCGCCTCTTTTCTTTAACACAGAAAATCCACTCAAACACCATTCAGCTGGTTCATGTTGCTCTCTTAAGCTTTTGTCCCCTCCCTGGGCTCTGTTGCATTATTAGATGTGAATGTTTTTTATTCACCTCATAGCACTGGCCTTCACACAGATTTAGAGCTGCACACTTAGATGGCTCCATCTGTGAAATGAATGGGAATGTTCTTATGCTGAAAGCTAGCTTTACAGATATGTGGACCATAGAAAATAGGAATGGAGCCAAATACTTTATAGAGGAAGCACTCTCAGACACAAACGGCTAGTTGACTTCAGGAGCCGTTAGGCAGTTATTAAACTCCTATTCGAATCGTACAAGTCCTTGTGGAGTTTTTTATGAAGTACAGTATGATGACAAGTTGAGATGTGATGTCTGCCCATGTTTTACCTGTTTATGGCAGTTTCTACTTAAAGAGTGTTTTAGTTTGTTGCTTGGGTACAATAGGGATTGGTCAGGGTGGTCATCCTCTTACCAGCTTGTCGATTATTCATTATTAATTTACATATATATATATATTTTTTTATATATTTATATATTTATATATATTTTTTTTTTTTTTTTTTTTTTTTCTTCATCATTAATATTTCTTGAAAACCTCTGTCATGACTCAAGCATCTTCTGACAACACATACAATATGGTAAAATATACCATCATACATTTTTCACACTTCTATGAAATATTACTTAAATAAAGTCACCAGAAACAACAATATAATAGAAAAAATATCACAAAAAGTCAGCATATCTTTTTTTTAATTAAGACTTATAATGATGGAGCCTGAATCTTTTGAGTGATACTATGAACCGCACTGATCTGACTGAGATACCAGGAAAAAACTGCTAAATTATCCTAATAACGAATTATCTTATAATGAACTATTACTGTCTATCTATATTATACAGTATATAAAAATGTATTATACTGTATAGCTTGTATTATACAAACTATATTAAAAAAATATAAAACTATCTTGTTTATCCTCCAAAAATTTTGGAAGTGGGTCCATTTGTTTAAACTCACAACCAATTATCTACCAACCAATCTAAATATCTCAGCCCTCCCCAGGGCAACAGCTGGTTGTTTATCTGGACTGACTCATTTCTCTTTTGATTTAAGATATATTCTATTTATATTCATCATTGTTTGGTTGAACTATTCACTTGAGTCATACAGTAGAGATGAGCTGGATTTGTCTGGTCTGTAACCAATAAAAACATAGTTTAACCACCTCTAGTGTAGCCTATACAGTGACGGTGACCAAAAGTCCCAGACCTCACTGGTCTGTTAATGTTTTTTTTACTTTTACCCACTTACATGGAAATACCCCACTTATTTTTTCCCCCGAAATGCATTTCCTGAAAACAAAGATGAAAGGGATTAATGTCAGTGCTGCTCTTTTTGTTTGTGTGTCTGTCTGGTGTGATACAACCTCGTCTACAACCTTAAACCACAGGAAATAACCTCCAGCCCACTAACAAGTGACTGACTCATCTTTAAATTCCTTTTAGTGTTTCAGATGAACCTTAGCTGTCACTGAGTCAAGTTGACCAAGACAAATCACAGTGAAAAAGTCACAGTTTGCTGTTTCATGTTCAACTGTGAAGGATGTTGTGGGCTAAAGCTAGTTTGAAATTGAATGAATTGCATTATGCAAAGGTCAAAATAATTCACAATGGTGGAAGAGACGATCATCATTCAATACTGAAAAAGACTGATGAAAAATTTGGGCCTATTATAGCATCATGGCTTTAATGTAGTAACATAAACTCTATTATTGAAAGGCTTGTTGAATTTCCCAAATGCAGAGCACTAGTAGTGTGGGTAAGTGAAGCTGCTGTGTATGTAGAGCGCTCCAAATCACTCACTTTTGAGTGTCCATGACAGTTAGCATGCTGCCTTGGCACATAAAGTCAAAACTTGACTGTATTTTTGTTTTGTTTTTCTCCATGCATCCTGCAAGTGGCCAGAGTGGAAAAAATCAGTCCATGGGGAAAAAGAGACGGTGGGGGAAAAAGATTTAAGGGGCCAGAGAGAGGGGAAAAAAAGAGGAATAGATGGAAGAGTAGACTGTCAGATGGAGGAAGAATCTTTTCTGCCTCTTTTTTTTTGGGCAAAAGTACTGGTACTGGTGACTGAAGCGGGAAATGAACTGGTATAAATGAGGGAAGTGAATGGGTGGGCTGTTCCAGTAAATCTTTCATTTCACCACCCCTCTTCATGAGCTCATCAATGCCATGTGTTTCCCAAGCTTCCCTCAGGCCAGTGTGTGTGTGTATGTATGAACCCAACTATGTGTGTCTCAGCTTTGTCCAAATCAGTGCTAGTTTCGTTTTGCATCATTTAGAGGTTGCCGTTTTGACTCAGATGTCTGGATTACATCCGACTCCTAATGTTGGATAACAAGGAGAGGTATATGCCAAAAAAACAAAGCTAAAGCAGTATAAAACCATGAAGGAATCAACCACGGAAGCAGTCTTGGGCACGGTGTCATGCCATTTAAGCAAAACATTACATTTTTCTGTCGTCCACTTGTGAGACTTCTGTTTAAGATATAACAGTACTTTTGAAGATCGGTTTACTTAATTAAAGAACTGTAATATGAATCCAATAGCAACCTGAAGAGCAAAGGTTGACCTGAGGTGTTGGCAGATGCTGTTTGAACAGATACCCATAGATCATGATACACACTGATGATTCATAATGCAAACATCAAGCTGACATTGTGCACAGCGAGTTAAACACATTTCCAGCTGTCACAAATTTAAAGGGGTCATGTGATGTTGCTAAAAAGAACATTATTTCGTATTATGTTAATGCCGTTTAAGTTTAAAAAAACATTATTTTCCACATACTGTACATTGTTTCCCATTTAAGCCCTGCATTTCTGAGGCGGGTTGATTTCTACAAAGCTCATCGTTCTAAAAAAGCGAGGTGTGCTCTGATTGGCCAGCTATCTAGTGCGTTATGATTGGCCAAATACAGCAAGCCAAGCATGTGACGGAAATGTTACACTCCTTACCATAATGTGATGCTGTGTCCAGGTGCTATGACACCAAAACAATAAAACACATTATAAACAAATCATTTGTTGCATACACTGAAGACATTATTAATGATTATAATGACTTTTTACGCGGTCAGTGCCCAAAACTGAATTTTTGAATTAGGGCTGAAATGATTCCTCGAGAAAATTCGAGACAAATTCCTCTGCCTCGAAGCCTCTATTAATTAATTTTAAAGTTCATGTCACGTTTTTTCGCAATGATTTTTGCATAACTGTTACAATGCACTTACGCTTACGTCACCCACCAAGCGAAAGGAGACGGCGGTGTTTTGATTTGAGGGCGCGAGGGCGGGCTGCGTCATGGAAGGGAGCAACAACAATGGCGATGAGAAAGGAGCCAAAATAAACCACAAAAATGTCCTACTCAGAGACGGGAGGAGGACTGTCACCCGAGACCAGGTAAATTCAATGTAGTGTTAATCTAGATGGGGGCTGTTAAATAATGTACGTAAATAAGGAAGGGATAAACCACAACGGTCAGTGCAATACCGCACGGCGGATGTGAAGGGGTCGCTACCGAGAGCGTCAAAGTGGCCCGAAGTCATGCGATTTTAAATGTAAGCTGACGGCGAGAGCGTCGAGGAGAGTTGAAGTCAGGTTAACTGTATTATAAAGAGCTATGACGTGGTTCTACGGCAACCAGTCAGAATGCAGAAGTCCACCGCTTGGCAGGGCGGCAAGAGCGAATTTTGACGCTGTCGCCGGTGTAGTGCCGATTTTTGACCCCCTGCTACATTATGACTCCCCTAGTACTGGTAGGTTTAGGTGGTGGGTGGGGGAGGGGTAAGGATTAGGGGTGGGGTTAGAATTGCCATTGATTTCAATGAGGGGAGTCATAATTCGGCACAACACCGCCGGCGGTGGGAACGCACTACACTATACCGGAATATTTATCAGCTTATACCACGGCTACTTATCAAAGGAATGAGTTTACTGTGAAAAAAGTTGTGCATGGCTTTTACGATTAAACATACGTTATACTTTTTCAATACCATGGCTTGGATATATACTTGATACTTTAGTTTCAAAAAGTTGTACAAAAGTTGAATAAATATCCCTAAGTCTAATGTACTCAATACAACAGGTGTGATCATTTTAGTTTGATTGCAATGAATAGGGATTATAAATGCACAGCCATGAACTTTCTGTATGATAATAATATTTTACCTAATATTTTAATATTAATATTAAAAGTGTAATAAATATCACCAATAAATAAAATGTAGTTTTTAGTTGTTTTTCTTTTAGTTGTTCATTATAAGAGACATGTTTCTTGAGATGTTTTATCCGATTACTTGATGGAATTTTCAGTAGAATACTCGATTACTAAAATATTCGATTGCTACAGCACTAGTTTGAATTGTAAGTAGCAGATTTTGAGTCAGAAACGCCAGACTGTCTTTGCAGAGATAGAATTGCTAAATATCTCTATCTATACATCTATCTATCTATACTAGCAAAATAGACAGCTTCTTAAATTGAGCGGAGGTGCATACATTTCTACACTGCCTATAGGTGAATGAATATAGCCTAGAAGCTCATCTAAATGTGTATATTTTGAATTAATTATTATTGGAGATGAAAAGATAAGCTTATTATCATCGACTTGTACTATCTCTAAGATAACTAATTAAATGAGTGTTTCTTATCCTCCCCCCATCCTAAGTTGCCATGAGCTTCCCATTGCATTTTGTCATCAGTGTAATTAGCTCCATATGGAAACTATCAGTGTACATAACTATCAAGTGATGAAAGATTTCTATAACATTAGCACATTCTCCAATATGTCCACGTCCTTTTATTTATAGCGTCCATAAAGGATTGTATAAACACATGAGATCAGAACAACTGTGGCATGTCGTTGTCTAATTACAGAAGCCGTGCTAGCAGAGGTGGGATTTTTCCATTGCTGATATCTGCTGATTGTGTTCTGATAATTGTTTAGATATGTTTCCATTTGGAGGGAATGCATTTACTTCTGTTTATTCATGTCTTATCTTTTTGATTGGTTGCTTCACTCTAGAGATTTGTGACGCTTGCTTAGTTTGGCAACAAGACAATAGAAGGGAATGTTATAATACTGAAACTCCTGTTATAGAGAGACTAAAGGAGACGGATAGTACAGCTCTGGTCTGTGTGTACACATGTCTTCTGCTGGAGTTAGAAATTATTTTGAAATTTAATCATTCCAAATAAAAAGATGTAATCTTGTTGTGTGTGAAAGCAGACCTCTGTGTATTCCCAGCCTATCCCGCGGGATCTGCTGAAGGCTGTGTGTTAACATGCTCACAGCTGCTAATGTTAACACACACTAATTCACAGCAAATTAAGGAATGAAGAGTGGTTTGACATCTGTCTCCTGATAATGTCTAAAAATTAATTAACTGGTTTGGTTGCAACATACTTTTGTATTACCTTTTTTTGTACAAATATGTATTGCATATTTGTTTATTGTTATTTTTTATTAATTTATCAAAGTTATTTAGATGCTTCTGTAATACAATCTACATATGTTCCTATATTATTCCTATATATGCAGTTATTCCTGCCCTCTGTCAGAATATATCCATACTGGTTACATGCAGTCTGATATATTATATTTTATTATATCATATTATTATTATTATTACTGTTATTATTATCATACAATTAATTAATTTTTATCATTATTGTAAATAATAGAAAATAATTTACAATACTATTATTTAATAATAATGTTTAATAATAATAATAATTAGTACTGTTTTTTTCTTTTAATTTTAGATTAATTAGCTAATATACAATTATTATTTCACATAACAGTAATTGTTTGCATTGTTTGCAGTAAAAAAAATAAACTAAATAAATAAATAAAATATTGGTCCTAATTTTCTTTAAGCAAAAGAAATATGACCCTCTTTTTGAAATATGGCCTGGATGTTTGCATGTTTCTTGAGATGTAAACTTATTACTGAAGAATTCAGTAGGAATAGTTCACGCAAAAATTGAAATGTTTTCATCATTTATAAAACCTGTATGAATTTCTCTCTTATGTTGAATATAAACGAAGATATTTTGGAGAATCAACAGTTGATGGCTATGAAAGTCAATAGTTTAGTTTTATTAAAATTCTTCAAAATATCTTATTTTGTGTTCAGCATCAGATACAGGTTTGGGACGACATGAATCAATGATAGAAACATTAGATTTTTGTGTGAACTGTTCCTTTTAAGGCTGTTTTTGTTTATCTGAAGAATGTGTGTGAAGCCAGTATGTGGTTCTCCTGAGACCCCTGTATTCTGCTCGGACTAATTACACTGTTTACACCCGAGCCCAGCGTCCAGCCTTGTTCTCCTCCTACGCTTCCTCCACCGCTCTGACATCCCTCCATCTCCCCCCACTTCCCATATTTCCTCTGTTCTCATGTTCATCTCCACCCTTCTTGTGTTCCTACACTGGTTACAGTATGACTGCTTGTTACATATCCGCCTCTAGCCATCCTCTGATCTCCACTTCCTCTCTCTAGCCTCATTTTTATCTCTGCTCACATCTCCAGACCCCAGAACACACGTGTACATGCACACAGAGCAGTAAGGAACATTTCCGCTCTGCCTCCGAGGAACTCTTAAAAAAAGCCTCACACCTCTATGAACAGGAAACGAGAGCAGAGCGGATGAAGCAGCTGCTACTGAGGTGACAGTATCCAGTATTGACAGTAAGTCCATGTCAGGAGAAATTAGTCCAGGAACTTCCTAGATGCTGAGGCTGAAAAATGATCAAAATCCTATAACTACATATACACTTTTGTTCAAAAGTTTGGTAAATGTTAAGGGAAAAATGCCTGATAAAATATCTTTAAAAGATCCTTTCTTATGCTCACCAAGTCTGCATTTAATTGATTAAAAATACAGTAAAAAGAGTAATAATACGAAATATTATTAAAATGTTAAATAACTGATTTCTATGTGGATATATAAAAAAATAACAATTATTCTGTGATGCAAAGCTGAATTTTCAGCAACATTATTCTTCAGCGTCACATGATCCTTCAGAAATCATTCTAATATACTGATTTGCTGCTTTTGTTGCTTAATAATTTTGGAATGTGTGATAAGTTCGTTTTTCAGAATTGTTTGATTAAAGTTCCAAACGAAATAATTTGCAACATTATACACGTCTTTACGGTCACATTTGATAAATACAATGTGTCATTGCAGAATAAAAGTCATATTTCCTGTACCCTAAACCCTAACCCTTACCCTAAATTAAATACCAACCAATACAAATACATTAAAGAATCATCAATATATGAACCGATGATTGATCATGTACCGATATATTTGGTGTGTCTTTTCTTTAAACATGCTCCAGGTTTTGTAAGGTTGCTGTGTGAGTGTAAACAGCGTCTCTACTCCAAACGTGACGTCAGTAATGAGCTCAGCCGTGTTTCATTTGGAGTTTTGATTCGATGGAGTCAAAACACATCCCAGTCGCATAAATAACCTTACTACTGCTGTGGTATTACATTTGGCACGTGTACCCGCTTGTGGACCGCTCCTCACCCTTAACGTCCCATTACACGTGGGAACATGTTCCTCTGGGCTCGCAGCAGAACACAGGGGCACAGAACAGGGGCTGCTGTTACTTCAGAGACACACAGAGGGAGGTAAATAAGGACAGGGCTCGGGGAAGAAAGAATAATGGGTAAAAAAGCGGGATGAAAGGCTGCTGCAGGAGTCGTGCGTAAGATTTGGCCCTACAGATGGAATTCAGAGTTTGTTCTGGCTGCAGGCCGGCCGGTCTGAGGGAGGTGGAGCGGATTGGCTTTTTGTTAAATGGGGGAAAAAACGAAAAGCGGAAAGAAAGTCAGAGCGAGTGATGGAGGGAGAGAAAGAAGTTTGCGTACAGGAAGAAACAAAGGAGTGTTGGCGTGGAGGGGAGGAAAAAGATTAGCGAGAAGTATTTTGGATTCAGAAACGCTTAGGCTTGTGCGGCAACAAAAGTTTACCATGGTAACCATGGTTTCCACCAAAATAGCATAATCGCTGCGCATATTAGTGGTTGTTGCTCATACTTCGGGATCTGAACATACCCATAATCCTGCGTATTAAACTTTGGCGCGTAGCTCGTCCAGCACCTCAAATATTGTTTGGAAGAGATGAGATATTACTTTCCTCAGCAGATAGAGAGTTACACAATGAAACATCCCATAAGCACACATATCTATGCATGGGTGGAGGCCTCTTTTGATGGGGTCTGTAAGGAACCATAAAAAACATCAACCCCAACACCTATAGCAGTATAACGATAAAAACAGTCTACCACAGATCTGTCCCTTTAGGAGCTGCAAGCATGCATCTAATGTACTGGCACGTTTGTGTTTAACGCTGTGTGTTTGTGACGGTATTACCACAATCAGATGTGATAAATATCTTAGTTCAGTAATTAGGCGCTATTTGACAGGCTTTTAGTGCGCGTGCGCTACAGGTGTACGTGCTGGAAAAGCAAAATCCTGCTTATTAATAGTTAGTGCGGTAGTTGTTAAGTTTAGGTATTGGGTAGGATTCGGATGTAGAATAAGGTCATGCAAGACAATACATTAATATGTGCTTATTTAGTACTAATAAATGGCTAATATAGTAATACGCATGCTAATACGCAACTAATAGGTGTAACCGTAAAATAAAGTGTTACCGTATTTTTTATTTTGTACTTTTAAATTATCATTGGGGTCATATTAACGGCATAAACAGCAGTAGGTACCGTTACTGTATATTAAGCTGCTGTCAATTAATACATGCATAAAATATAAACATGCAATTTCTTTCCCAGTTGTTTAACTTTACAGACATAAACGACTGTGTTTTTGTAATTTACGTGTTTTTCACATAAAGCGCAATAAGACATAAAAGAGTTTAGTACTCGCATGCCATGTCACAGCCACTTACTGGTAACATGGTGTTAGCCAAATATGTAGAATAATAATAATTCAGAATTAAAAAATAATACAGTTTGGGGAAAACATGACATTGTATACAGGAGATTAAAGGTGAGTTAATGTATTATTATTTCTTGCTAGTAACAATAAACACTAATGTGTGCATCTTTCACAATATAGAGTCAGTCAGTAACTTTAATTAAGGGTTAAATTAACTTTAAAAAAGTTTAACTTTAATTAAAATGTTTCCACAGATTATAAAGCAGCAACTCTTTTCTGCATTGATAATATAATAATAATAAATGTTTCTTGAGCAGCAGATCAGAATATTAGAATGATTTCCATATTTATATTTATATCCATTAAATATAAATAAATAAAATATATTAAACTGATATATTATAATCATATCTCAAAATGTTACTGCTTTACTGTATTCGTAATTAAATAAATGCATCCTTGTTGAGCATAAACGTAAAAAAAAATGAAAAAATGAAAATAAAAACTTACCAACCTCAAATATTTGAATGATCCTGTATTTTGGTGGAAACTGTGGAACAAGTGAAGACCAAACCTCGCTTATAGAGGAAGAGAAAGGGTGAATGAGTGGTGCATGAAAACATGAACAGGATGAATGAGGAAATGTTTATGGAATGATTGACATGCAGAGGAAAAAAGAAATGAAAGCAGGGGGGAAATTTACCAGAGGAAGCAGGAAAATGTTCCCAGGGAATTAAAAAAAAAGTAAGAGCAAGAGGGGCATTGAAGAAGAAACATCTGTTCATAGCGACAAGATCGTGTGAGGGTCAGTAATTGGCTCTTTTAGCTGCTGATGTATTTAACACAGATGCAGTGATATCTTTTACACCTGGTAAAGATAGTTACACTGTGATTCAATTAACACTTATCTTCCCTCACAGTGTTACAGGCAGGTTGTGTGGAAGATGTTCTTTTCCAGTGAAGTGAAATATTATCTTCCACACTGCATGTTGAGACTTAATCGTTCGCTTTCTTCAAATGTGACGGTAACTTTTCAGACAAGAAAAAAGGAAACGTGATATTATAATGGGATCCCACCTAGCAACACACAAAACATCAATGTGAACAAACACAGCCTTCTGGGTTAGTGTACTCTAAACTGTGCAGTATGCACTGGATTCTGCTTAAAAATGGTTTAATACAAATGTTTGAGATCAATGAATATTTTGTTTTGAATCAATTAATACTTTTATTTAGCAAAGATGCACTGACCAAAAGTTACAAGTGATTTCTATTTCAAGCTAGATGCGTACAGTTTGTAGACAAACTTTAAGTTGGCTTGAAAAAGCCTATCCAGAAATTTTGGAGAAGTTTTAAAAGTTTAAAGGTTTCAGTTTGAAGCAGTTTGAAATAATTACTTATATATAATATTTAAAGATAGATAAATAGATAGATGTAGATAGATAGGTAGCCGGGGTGATTGCTAGGGTGTTGCTATGTTGGTGCTAGAGTACCCATGTTGGTTACTATGCGGTTGCTAAGGTATCCTGGGTGGTTGCTGGGGTGTTGCTATCCAGTTGCTTGTGTATCCATGGTGTTGCTATGCGGTTGATAAGGTATCATGGGTGGTTGCTAAGGTGTTGCTATGCGGTTGCTAAGGTATCCTGGGTGGTTGCCAGGGTGTTGCTATCCAGTTGCTTGTGTATCCATGGTGCTGCTATGCGGTTGCTAAGGTATTCTGGGTGGTTGCTAAGGTGTTGCTATGCGGTTGCTAAGGTATCATGGGTGGTCTCTATGGTGTTGCTATGCAGTTGTTAGGGTACCCAGGGTGGTAGCTAGGGTGTTGCTAGGTGGTTGCCTAGGTACCCTGGGCGGTTGCTAAGGTGTTGCTATGTGGATGCTAGCCCAGGGTGGTTGCTAAGGTGTTGCTATGCAGTTGCTAGGGTACCCAGGTGGTTACTAGGTTGGTTTGGATAGTTGTTATGAAGATTAGATTGGATAGAAAGAAAGAAACCCAACTTAATAAATGCTGTTCTTTTGAACTTTGTTCGGTTAATCTTGAAAAAAATATGTATCATGGTATAAGAATCTGGTTACATGGTATTATGTCATATAATTTTAAAATGAAATTGTATAAAGGAGATTTAAAATTATATTAGAAATTTTATTATGTAGGTTTTGCTGGGATGTTGGTTTATGCTGGTTACGTCCTGGCAAAGGACCACCATAAACCAGCAAAAGGACCAGCTTAAACCAGCAAAGTTTTTTTTTCAGCAGCGAGGTGTTCCATTCATAAATTCAAACGCTGCAAATATGAGTAGTACAGTAGCATACTATTCTAATCTTACTCATAGACTCACTGAACTGTGTATGTAAGCTACTAAAGTGATTTCTGAACATCTAATCAAGTGAGAATTTGATTGGACAAAATTGAGGACACCCCCACGAGTCATCAGTACTTTTGGACTATTTTTGGTCAAATTGAAATGCCTATATCAGCTTAAACTTACATTTTGGGCTAGCTAGCATACAGCTTTGTTAGCCTCAATGCTAACAGACTTGCCAAAAGCCACAAAACTCCCAGTGTTGGCATATATTTGGAGACACAAATACCAAAACACCCAAGTCCCTCCGTCCTCCAGAGCCTCACAAGTTATGTTTCATTGTCTTGTTGAACAAAAACATACAGTCTTTTAATAACCCTCTATCTCACTCCCTAGGCTCACACAAACAACACACACACACAGGCAGCCGTAGGTCAAGGCCTAGTGTAGCGTCTATGCGCTTCTCCCTGCCTCAGCCCTTTTCCTGTGGCCAAACAAACAGGGCAGGACTGGGCAGGGGATCGGATGTGTGGGGAGGGGGGGGGGTTACGTAAGCATCAATGTCATCAAGCACACACTTTTTCTTGCCTGTAAGCACGCTAATGAAGCCTCCGCCCCCTTGCCTGTGCAACATGTCTGTTTGGGTGGGTGAAGGTTGTCTGTCATATACAGTACACGCAGTACTGTCCCACAATTTATGTTGTTGTGTTTTGTTTTGCATGAGAGGAATGTGCACACTAATGTGTTCGGTTACTGCCCATCACCCACAGTCCCTTGCATCTCACTTTTTCTCCAGTCTCAGTGTTATCAGCAGATAGTTTGCTTATCTGTTGCTTTGAGGAAGCATTTCCTTCTCCCCATCCCACCAGATCCCTCTTCACCACTCCCTTACCCTCGTCCCGGGACCGAGCGGGGAACGACGACGGGGTTTTGAGGGAATGTGTCTGTGTTGGACGATGTAGCTGATGCAGGTTTCGAGTCATGGTTGTTTTCTCTGTTTCAGATCAACACAGCCTGCATCCCAGCGCAGCCCTCCGAACTGGTAAGACTTTGTTTATCTGTTTCTTTCCTTCCTTTTTCTGTTATAGCTCAGTGCTTCTCAACATTTATGATTTTTGTTCTTACTTACATTTATACCAGCAGTATCTCTTTGCCTCTCATTGGTTCACTCGTTGATTGCTTTGTGCCAGTAGAATCTTGCTTAAAACAATAAAGCAATAAACAAATAAAGTTTTTAAATGAGTAGAGAGGGTCTCAAAACTTACTGACCAGCATTTCTGAACATAGCAAGGGCCAAAAATGTTTAGCTAGAGAACTTAAAACATTCTTGAGTGAGTAATTCTTTAGGTTAGGTAAGTTAGTTTCATTCTTTCACAATTGTTTTTTTTTTAAGCAGGGGTGTTGTATGTATGAAGTAATGATGATATGATAAGACCCATTTTTGTGTTGTCACTCTGTTTATGATGCTTTTTCTGTGTTCTCATCTGCTGCAGAGAAGGGGAACGTCCTCCTCTAGACACATTCAGCATCTGGTAAGAACTTTTTCCTCTCACACTAATGGGCTCATGGATCTGCCTCAAGATTATGATTTTTTTTTTTTTTTTTTTGGTCAGCCCCATATTTATTGATATTTGAAGTACCCCGTAAGATTTTATTTTATTTTATTTTATTTTATTTTATTTTATTTTATTTTATTTTTTATTTTTTTTATTTTTTTTTATTATTTTTTTATATTTAATTTTTTATATTTATTTATTTTATTTTTTATTTTTTTATTTTTTATTTTTTACTGTGATGTTATTTCATTACATTTAATGTCATTGAAGTCTTCAGCTTTGACGTCAAAAGTCATTACATCAGTGTTTCATTTTCTGTTTCTTTCTGTGGTTCTGACTCCGGTCCATAGTTTAATCCGAACCATTAGACTTAACTTTGAAGAGTAAGAAGGTCTAAGAACAGTGCTTCAAATTTTACAGTGGCATTTATCTGTTTATGTATCGCACATATGTGTCTCCTTAAGAGTAGAACAGAAATTAAGAACAAACATTTCTGAAATAAACCGAAAAGGCAGTCTTTTGTACCAAGAGTTGGCACTGTCAACTAAGTTTAACAAAAACATAAACAAAAGTTTTTTGAGTTTATTGTGTCCAAATAAACTCTTTTTGTCTTTTTTTCAGGGCTCAACCAAGTCTCTGACCTACACCAAACAGAGAAACACTCTCCCGAGGTAGGTTTGTCTGAAAAGAGTCAAAGCTTTTAAAGCTTCAGATCTCAAAGCAGGAGTGGTTGAGCATGCTTGAGACTTTATTTCCTCAGCTAATCTGTGCTTATCTCAGATAAGTTACCTCATCTCAGCAGGGTTTTATTCCCTTTGGATTTGATGTGAAAAGTTAAAAATCCCTTTTGGCCGCAGTGTGGTGAGAAGCAGAGCTAATATGTGTCAGGGAGCGTGGTTAGTTCAGCTGCACACCACTGACAGCTCAGCTGTATCCAATAAAATATCTTTTACATGATATTATGATTTTTAGTGGTTTTGTTTTTGAGAAGCTTTAATTTAATTTTATTGTTCATGCATCAACGTTGAATTTCTGGTCAATGTAATAATTGTTATTGCTAAATATAAAATGTAAAAAAATTAAATTCTTTTTTGTGGGACAAAAAATAAAAACTAAGTTACCTTTTAATGCCAATTTAGGTGAATTTAGGCATCACAACATTAAAATGTGCAGTATAATAAATATTAAAATAATTGCTAAATATAACATTTAAAAATTGTAATGATAAATGCCAAATATATTATTGAGTCAAATTTTTTATTATAAACTTTATCTATAAAATTAATTTTTGTAATGCTAATTTAAATGAATTTAGGCATCACAACATAATAATGTGCAGTAAACTAAATTAATATTTTGTTTCAATATATGCTAAATACTACATTAGCGATAAGGCAATAATTAGTTTAATCTAATAACTGTACATAATAAATATTAGATGTTGAATTTTTTACAATGTTGTATATTTGGGCCCAAAAAAAAAAAAAAGTTAATTCATTTTTGTGTAAAAAAGTATAGATTTTTATGATAGAGTAAGTGAATTTAGGCATCACAATATTATAATGCTCGTTATAAAAAGTATTTAGATAATTGCTTAATATCAACCATTTCAAATGATAAACGTAATCATTAAAATTCTCTATTATTAGATATTTACAAAAAACATCAGCTTTTAAAATGCTAATTTAAGTGAATTTAGGCATCACAACATTATAATGTAAAATATAAAAAAAATAATAATAAATAAATAAACTTTCAGTGAGCATTCAATAATGGAAAATTAATTTAAAATATTAAAATAAAGGCAATGAGCACAGTAAACAATTACCCATCCCTTTTTCTCAGAAGTTTTCCAGCCATCAAATCTATTAGAATAGTTATCTTCTAACTAAAGATTTTAACCAGATTTTGTCCGGGCTAAAACCTGGTCGACTCGGTAGGACCGATTCTCGGTCAATCCACGAGGTGTTGGTAGGTCATCTTGGACCAGCAACAAACCAGCAGCTATATTCCAAAAATCAACCTAACCCCCCTTAAAGACTCATAAAATTGAGTTTCATTTTATGTCTGTTAGCTCTTCAAGTCATTTGGGAGAATATTAAGGCAGGTTTCCCGTCTCTCCCAGGAGCTTCAGTGTGGACCGGGTGATGGACAGAGTGATGGAGAGGCACTATGATTTCGATCTCACGTACATCACAGAGAGGATCATCTCTGTGTTTTTCCCTCCTCTGTTGGAAGAACAGCGGTACCGCCTCAACCTCAGGGAGGTGGCAGCCATGCTTAAGTCCAAACACCAGGACAAGTTTCTGGTAAGTGACTCAGCGTGTATTTACTGTATCTAAGGGAAGTTTACTTATGTCATTGTAATAGAGGCATTTTCTCTCTTCCTCCCACAGTTATTCAATCTGTCTGAGCGGAGGCATGACATCACCCGTTTAAACCCAAAGGTAGGGGCTGACTTTGTGCGATTGTGTGTGTTTATGTTGCTGGTTGCTTTGCTGATAAACTTTTAAAGACCCGATTACACCACCCGAGATTAATAAGTCTCCCTCTCTCTCAGATTCATGACTTCGGCTGGCCAGATATGCACGCTCCTCCTCTGGATAAGATCTGTGCCATGTGCAAAGCCATGGAGAACTGGCTGAACTCCGACCCCCAGCATGTGGTCGTTCTGCACTGTAAGGTCAGAGGTCATTGTAGTCTTTGGACGGTTCATGTCAGGGTCACATGGTACTAAAGGGTGCTGACGTGACCCTTAAGGACCACCCTGTGGAGCGTCGCCACAGACGATAACATGAAGACAGACCTGAGAGGATGTCTGATTTGACTGGCTTTTAGTTTTGCGTGAGATGTTTAAAACTGCAATGAAAAAGCAAAGAGTAAGAGATGAGAAAGCACTAATGCATATTTAATTGTTTTGAACCTTTAACAGGACCCAAAATCTGGGATTTAAATCTAGTTTTAATCTGGTAATAGTTTTAGGACATTTTATATATCAAAAAAAAAAAAGATTAGATGGTCAGATGTTCTTGAAGCACAAGTAGGATCATTATAGTCAGGTAAAAGGGGGACATGCTAAAACCACCCCCGACAACCTGGCAGCGGCTTTAAAAACATACTTGTATTGTAATTTGGGATTTGTTTTGTTCATTGACAAATTTTAATTTCACAGGGAAATGTGCAACATTTTGTCTGAGAAATAATCATTATAATATTATTAAAAAACCATGAGAAAATCATATTTTGGAAATAAGTATGGTGAACTGTATTGTATTGTGTCATTACTGTAAAAGCCTAACTTTCACTTTCCTAGCTTTTCAAAACCTGACTGTTGAAGTACAAATCATAGCGGTATCAGCTGTATTGAGTAGTATTGATTTCTTTCAGGGCAACAAAGGAAAGACAGGTGTTATCATTGCTGCCTACATGCATTACAGCAAGATTTCAGCAGGGTAAGTTCAGTCATTCTTCACTGCAAGGGGCAGCAGACTTTATATAAATGACAAAACACTTTATCATTTATTTATTTGTTTGTTTTTATTTATTTATTCTGAATTCAATATAGTTAAATAATAGAATTAAAATAATATCACTATACCAAATGTATTTATTTAAAAAAAAAAAAATTATTTAATTTTTTTATGTTTTTGTTGAGGAACACAAAAGTTCTTGCAACTTTTTTTATATAAATATATGATATTGTAGTTGATATATGTAACATATCTCCCGGTTAGTGTAGATGAAAACATTTAAAACCAGTTTTGTTATGTGTAATTACAGCAGAAATACTAGAAGTAATATTATTACTTAGTTTTATGCTTAATGAATGTGTTTTTGATGAGTGTTTTCTTACATCTTCAACCTTTTTTAATTGCACAGGGCAGATCAGGCCCTCAGCACATTGGCAATGAGGAAGTTTTGTGAAGATAAAGTGTCGGCCTCTCTCCAACCCTCTCAGAACAGGTACATCCCTTTTGATTTATTGATCTTTACATACTTTTTGCATCATTAACACTGATGTCTCTGCAGGTATATCTATTACTTTGGAGGGCTGCTCTCGGGGGCCATCAAAATGAACAGCAGTCCACTCTTCCTCCATCAGGTCCTCATTCCCACCATCCCCAACTTCCAGGAAGATGGAGGTGAGTGAATATTTTCCTGACTTCATTAACGCATAAGCCCTCGATGAGGTCACTGAGGTAATATGTGTCTGTGTGAGAGCATATGTATTCATGAAACAATCCTCCTTCACATTCACACACATTGCAAGTTTGTTTTTAATCGTTTGCTGCGGAGGAGAGAGAGAGAGATCAAGGGGGTTTGCCAATTCCTCCATCATTTCTCACTTTTTCCTCACTCTCTTGACAGGTTTCTTGCCTTTCTTGAAGATCTATCAGTCCATGCAGCTTGTCTACACTTCTGGCATATAGTGAGTGAGAATATATTAGAGATGTATACATTATCTAAAGCATATTTAGAGGCATTTGTTTGGACAAGCATGCTCATTAAGAAGCTTATGAAGTGGGGTGTTTAACCCTTCATATCTTCTTCATTAATTAAATAAATAAGAAAGAGTAAACTTTTTTTTTTTTTTGCAGTGATCTGCAGGGCTCCGGGAGCAGACGGCTCATTGTTACTATTGAGCCTGCACTGCTGCTGAAAGGAGACATCATGGTATGTAAGGCTGTTCTATCTGACCCTGATATATTACAACTGTCTCAACCATAGGCATTTCCATCACTTTATTTTTTTTCTCTCGCTCTCTGTCACTTTTACCTTCTTTTTCTGTCCCTTCCTGTAGGTAAAATGTTATCACAGGCGAGTTCAGTCTCCTGAGAGGGACTCTGTGTTTCGACTGCAGTTTCATACGTGCACCATTCATGGAGCTCAGCTCTGGTTCGGCAAAGGAGAACTGGATGAAGCTTGTTCAGGTACATTTTTAACCGAACAAGCCAAGAATCACATGCCAAGCTCATATATTTTTACAATAAAACCAGAGCTGCTCGTCCAACTCTGACCGCCTTGAGCTGAAATGGCCTTGGGATGTCAGCTGAGCTTGGTTTTTTACGATGTGCTTTTTTATTTCGGTGGTCTGTGTTCTTTTAGCTGTGCCGTAAATTATCACCCTCGTTCCCATTGGGTAACACCTGCGCCCCACAGCTGCGTAATTGAGATGAGATACAGATTTTCACGTGACAATAGATTCTCCGTGGGCTTACATACAAGCATGGGAGGCAACTTAAATTGCTTGTAAAACTCTGGGAAAATTCCTAGATATTAATCATGGTTATAATCAAAAACATATTTATGAAGTGTGTAGTATGGAGAGGATATTACATACAAAGCCTAATATAGTTAGTTGGCAAAGGCTCTTCTATTTTCCCAATGATTAACAATCTCTATTCCCACTGTTTCCTGTAGATGACAGATTTCCCTCTGATGCCACAGTGGAGTTTGTGTTTTCATCTGGGCCTGAGAAAATTAAAGGTAACATCAAATCCTCAATCAAGCTGCAGATAAAGTTCTTACTAACTGTTTGCAGTTTAAGTGACTGTGAAACTATTTGACAAACTTAATTTTCTTTCCTGAGCTAATGCACAACATTTGCCACTGAAAAAGGTGCTACCATATCATGTGGTCTTTAACTGTGTTATAATGCAGATGTACTTGGTTGTTATTTTATTGTGCATGTGTGTTTGATTCAGGGAGGGTTAGCCAGAGGAATGATCCAGCTGTCAGTGTGGACTATAACACAAATGATCCGGTGGTGCGTTGGGACTCTTATGAAAACTTCAATCAGAGATATCAGGACAGCCTAGAGGGTACAACTATTCTTTCTTACAACCAAATACTGTTATTTATTCAAGCCTTCAAAGGGAACATAATGTATTGTTTTAAACTTTCCTTTTTATTTTGAAATAAAAGTTTGACACTACTCTTTACAATGTTTACAACATCCTGCCTATTTAAAAATAAGATTCAGAAATAACCACATTACAGGTGGTCAGGTTTACACATTGACACCTTGTTTTTTATACTTTTCCTCCAGATATCGCGCACACATGTGGGCCTCTAGATGGCAGCCTCTACGCTCAGGTGAAAAAGCGCCGCGCTGCAGGCTCCACCTCCCTGCCGTCCACCAATGGGAGCCCTGCGAGGAGCATTGAGGAGCGTCCGAGTCAGCTTCTGTCTGTTAGCACCGATTCTGGACACTCATCCGTCCCACCTGAGCGACTCAATGAGTCAGCTCGACAGGCCCCGCCTACACAGCAAGAGAGGGAGGAGCTTGAGCGCCTGCTGGGTGGGATTGAAGGTGATGGAGGGAGGGATCGTGACCGAGAAACAGCCATTTTGGATGACGGTGATTCCTTGCCTCCTGAAAGGACTGGGTCACTGAGGTTAGGCCGTTCATGCTCATGTCGGGTGGGCTACCGATCCCAGCGTTGTGCTGAGCCTGGATGTGATGGACTCCATCACTTATCCAATGGGTACTGCCTTGATCGTACCACCACCACCACTAATGGACACACAGGGGCTCCTTCTCCAGGGATACCATCCGTCATAGGGCTTTGCCAACACCACAGTGCCCATCCTCACCAATCCCTGCCGCCACCTGATCTACTCTGGGACCGTCAACAAGGTCCGCAGCACTACCTTCATCGCACTTGCACAGAGGGGCCATCACGCCACCTGTGTCCATATCCGTCTCAAGAGATCAATCCCCATCCACATAGTCTGTCTCCTCGACTGCTCTGTAGGGCGGATGAATACATTCCATACCCCCACCATCACCACAACCATCCACACCACCCAAAACCCAGTGGCCCCTACCACGATGTCATGATGATAGATGGCCTAGTGACACCTGGATGCCCCTGTCGGGACTGCTGTCTGCGGCGGGAAGATTTCCACACTCTCCGTTTAGACAGAGAGGAGGGAATACACTGGGAGAGGGAGGCAGAGCTTCACCGGGATACTGGGTTAAGACGGGGCCGAGACACTGATATGCAAAGAGGGGCAGAGATATGGGACCGGGAGGCAGGGCTAAGAAGAGGCAGAGAAATGTCTCCGCACTGGGAAAGAGACAGAGAAGCAGAACTGCAGTGGGAGAGAGAACGAGAGGCAGAATTCTGGCACAGAAGGGCTACCGTATCCCCCTACGGGCCTCACGTTCATGAATTACCGGCGTTTAACTTCGATCCACTTCCCGCAGGCCATCCTGCATACCCCGAACCCTCCCGGTCTCACTCTCATGCCCATCTGGATCTTAAATACAGTGGCAGTTCCAGTGGATACCAGACACCACACCAGACGTGCCCCTGCTCCCCCTACCAGCCATCCCCTTCAGAGAGTCGTGGATATGCCTCGGGTTACCAGTCTGAGTCTACGTCCCCTCTTCCACCTCCTTCCGCCACCTGCCCTGGTCCGGTGCACCATGCCAGCGGACCTACGGATAACCAAACAGACCCTCAGCAGTACACCTCTGATACAAATACAGGTGAGAAATGCCTTGAAAGATACAATTAAAATATTTTATTGCAGCGTATAGGACTGTCTTTAAATTTGCAAGAAAATCATCTTAGGCTAAAGAAATTCATTTGTTCATCAGTCGGTATGCTGTCTCTGTCAGATTGCCCTGGTGCAGATAGCATAGGCTGGCGTAGTCACATTACCCATGGTTCCCTGCGGCGGACACATCGGGATCCACATGCCCCATGTTCAACACCCTCTGATATTTCAGGACCTCCAACACCAGTACACACAAGCAGCCCCTTGCGAACCCAAGAGAGGTAACTGCATTTATAAGTAGAAGTGGGGTTGCTTCTGCAGAGTTTAGCTCCCACCCTAATCCAACACACCTAACCTACCTGAACCTTAATATCAAGCTAAGGTTGTCAGGGTTACCTGAAAATAACAGCAGGTGTGTTGGAATAGGCTTGGAGATTTGTAGACGGATAGACCCCAGGAGCACAGCTGGCTACTCCTACAGTAAAGGGAAATGTTACCTGCTTACTTAATTTAACTTTGTGTTAATTTCTTTTTACATTTTCAGTCCAGGTCGTGAGTATGAGTCAAGAGAGGTGAACAGTGAAAGCAGTTCAGCCCACAGTAGGACGCACCCACCTGCCCTACAGTCCACCAGTATCATTCCGGGGTCTCAGCAAGCTGTACATTCTTCCAGTCAAGGGATTCCTGAGATACACCCCTTTCCTGCCACACCCACCATTGCCCAACAACTCTCTGCCCATTCCTCACCGACAACACCTTCCATTCCACAAATCTCAGCAGAACTCTCCACCCCTTTAACACCTTCATCAGAATCCACCCAATCACAAGCAAACAGCTCACCTACTGCTGCTACAGGGGAAATGGTACCACGATCAGTTGAGACTGTTAAACCAGCACGTTCACCAGGCCCGTCTTTTCCCATCCCGTCCATGTCCATCCCGCAGAGCAATGGAGAATCACCTTCTACTGAACCAGACACCCCTTCTGCTTCTTCTGCCCCTGCATCCCCTCAGCCTCCCATTAGTGAACATGAGAGCTCTTCTTCCCCTGAATCCCCAGTGCCTGGCTTCGCGACCCTGGGTAGGAAGCTGATGTTGGGCTCTGAACTCTCACTTCCTGCAGGACACAGTATGGACGGTAGCCCCAGCTCCACTCCCACCTTCCCCATCTCTCCAGCCTGCTGCACCCCATCTCCTCCACCATGCACCTACTCGGTCACCTCCGTCCCACAGCCTCCCCTCCCAGAAAAACGCCGCCCATCAGGCCAGCCAGGGTCACCCAAAGGGAGGTCTGGAACTCTGAGGGCATCCATGAGTCATCAGCCCTCTGGCCAACACCACGTTACATTCTCACCTTCAGTAGGAGAGCTGACTGTGCTCGCTGGACAGGAAGAAGCTGGTGTGGAGGGTGAGATGGGCAACCGTGTCAGTGTGAAATTTGTGCAGGACAGCTCTCGATTTTGGTATAAATCTGGTATCTCCAGAGAACAAGGTGAGGCAACCACTGTCTTAAAATGTAACTAAATAGAACTAAATGAGGTTTAGAGATGCCTTCATGGCCAGCTGCTAATAATCCACATTTGTAAAACAAAAGTGCAGTATACTGCAAAATAATAGAGGCTTTTGCACCACATAGTTCCCTGCTGGCTAATTCCAGAACTAAGTTCTCCATAGGCCTATGTTGACTTGGTTGCTTTCGATTTCTGATTGCTAGTGGTTTTTGCCTAAACAGCTTTGCTTGTGCAAACATAAAAAAAGTCTTATTAGTTACTTTTGCACTTTTCATAACCCTTAGTATGAGCTTACTTCTGTGCTGTAATGTCTGTGCACATGCTGCAACAGATTGTTGTTCCATATGCTAGGGTCTTTTTTTAAATAGCAATGTCTCATTAAACTGTCCTGTCCCTGTTCAACAGCTATAGCAGCACTGAAGGAAAGAGAGCCAGGGGCCTTCCTCATCCGAGACAGTAACTCTTTCCAGGGGGCCTACGGTCTGGCTCTGAAAGTTGCCAGCCCACCCCCCAACGCCAATAACCATAGCAGCAAAGGTACGCCACATCTGCACGCATTTCCTCGCACAAACATTTATCTTGCTTCATTGTTGCTCCCAAAGCTCACTGTCTGCACAGGAAACACACGACTGCACCTGAATTACTCTAGCAGAGCTAAACATCACAAGAATTCAGAGCAAAGGCTGAAGCGTGTCATTTCTGGGTTAAAAAAGAACTTCAAAAATAATGCCGAAAGGTTGTCACAATTTGGCATGCAAACGATATTAGCATCGTAGTCTGTATTAAAGATTTTATTTCCTGTCTGTTAGCAGGAGGAGACCCTCTGGAACAGCTGGTTCGACACTTCCTGATTGAGACAGGGCCTCGAGGAGTGAAGATTAAGGGCTGTCAAAATGAGCCCTACTTTGGTGAGCAATTCAGGAATCTTTTATAAAAGTCTACGGGTTGGCTCACCAAAAAGTGATTAAGCTTAGTCCTGGTTCAGCTTATAGGGATGATTTACCAGTGTTATCATTTACTCACCCTCATGTCATTCCAAACCTGACGTTTTATTATGAAGATGTTAGAAAGTTCTTACAGTCCTAAACCTGATCTGGAGAACCAATGTCTGACTACAAAGTTGGAGTTAATAGAACAGCCAGCTTGAATAAAGCTGTATAAAAGTTGAGCTCAGGTTAGTGTGAAAATGAGTTTGCACTTTACTGAGATATCTGAGGGGGGGATCAGTTTGCTCAATGCATGCAAGGTATTCAGACAGCAATACTGTCCAATTTCCATGAAATCTGTCATGTACTCTAGCAGAGCGCTGAATATGCCAAATAGCAGAACACAATTTTATAAAAAAGAGCGAATGGACAACCTTGAGTTGTAGAAATAAAGATAAAGCTCATATTTGATGTAACGCTGTTTTTTTTATATATTACAAAGCAAAAAAGTTTTTTTTTTATGCTTGCCGTCTGACTACATTCTGGTGCTTTTGCAATCTGGCACATCAGTTTTAAGGTAAATAAAGTTGAAGTGTTATGAAAGCTGAATATCGAGGTCCTCTGTGTGTGTTTTGTCATTGGTAGGGAGTCTTTCAGCACTGGTGTATCAGCATTCCATTACACCTATCTCTCTGCCCTGTGCCCTCCGCATCCCAGAGAAAGGTGAACATAACGCCGCACGTCAACACCACGCTGAGATATCACTGAATGATGAAAGCACAGACACAACATACACTCATTGAGGGGTTAGAGGAGATAGAAAGCAACTAAAAATCCAGAGAATGTATTTTCTATTAAACTACAATTTTACAGTGCATTTATTTTTTTCATTTGATTGATTTTTATTTCAACTACACTTTGCCAGATAATTTAATAATCACACTGACAATTATACAGATTCAAACTGCCAAATCCCACGTTTTTTTTATTTTTTATTATTTCATCATCTCACACATAAGAATGATGTTTGCGATTCAGACAAAGCTGGTTGGACTGCATGTTTTTGCATACTCAGTATTATACGTAAACTATAGTATATAATGTATAAAATATTACACTACACAATAATATACATACATTACCATTTAGTACTGCATATTATACATACAGTTCCAAAATATTATACACAGCTGTATATTATAAATGCAGCTTCATTAGAAAATAAATAAAAATGACTTATTACTTTAATATAGCAAGGATGCATTAAATAGGTTGAAGTGATAGTTAATACATTCATGTTGTAAATATAAATATTTTAAATAAATGTTGTTCTTTCAACCTTTTCTGTTTATTAAAGTGACCTGAAAAATACATCAGTTTCCAGCACAACTGTTTCTTGAGAAGTAAATGATCCTCTCAGAATGATTTCTGAAGGATCATGTAACACTGTAATGATGCTGAAAATTCATTTTTACCATCATAGGAATAAACAGCATTTTAAAATAGTTATTATTTGTAACATTATAAAATATAAAGATATAATTTACTTTTCAGTGCACCGCTTGTTGATTTTAGGAGACTTCATTTAAAAAGCGAACACTTTTTAACCACAGCATGATATGAAATCATTAGATTTGTGTTTATGCAAGTGCCGGTGTTTGAATCTCTATAAATCATGATGTCACGCTCTCAGACCCAATAGGTGAAGCAGTGGAGGTCCAGCCAGTCAGTAACATGAGTACAGCTGCAGACCTTCTGAAACAGGGAGCAGGTGAGTGTGAGTCAGCACATCTGTCCTCGTGTTGCTTCTTACTGTAATGTCTATAACCCGACGTCTCCCCTCAGCATGTAATGTGCTGTACCTGAACTCAGTTGAGACCGAGTCTCTCACGGGACCCCAGGCTATCGCTAAAGCCACAGGGGCCACAATGTCACGCAGCCCTCGGCCCTCTGCGACAGTGGTGCACTTTAAGGTGTCAGCCCAGGGCATTACGCTGACCGACAGCCAGCGCAGGTACATACACTCATGTCTCTTTCAGTTTTCTCTTGAGTCGTAGAAATGTGAGGACAGACTGTCACACTGAGTTTGACTGTGAGTGCTCGGGGTTTTCAGGGTGTTTTTCAGGAGACATTATCCAATCAACAGCGTGACTTTCAGCAGTGTGGACCCGCAAGACAGGAGGTGAGACCGTGGTGGCAAAAATGCAAACTAGCGTACAAGCGTGGTTATCTAATTTTTATTCGATTGTTTTATATTACAGTGTGCTGTTTGCAGTGCATTCCACATCCAATACAATTAAAAACTATTAATTAGCTGCAAATATATAAAGGAGAATGTGGATCTAGGAGGATATTGCTTTTGATTTTTTTTTTTTTTAGTTTTTTTAATCTTATTTTTGTTTTGTGTGAGGATTTGTTTCTATATATTATATATAAATAATGTTTTTATGCTTTTTAGTTTTGTTTTTGCTTTGTTTACATTTAGTTTTATATATATAGACTTGTTTTGTTTAGCTTTTTTGCTTTTCTTTTCTAACAGTTGCCTGCTTAGAACTAATAGTATTTGAATCAGGTAGTGCATGACTCTATGTGCGCTGCTCTGTCTGTGTGTGCAGCATGCGTATAAATGTTTTATTTTACTCAATTATGTGTGTATATTTCCAGTTTTATGTAAAACACAAGCTTTGGGGCTTTGAAATGCGAACCTACCCTACCTAAGAACACATTTCTTTTCTTAACCCATCACTTTGAACTCTGTAAATTGTTTGGGCTTTGTGTTTTTTATTTTGTAAACGCTCTTTCATGGCACACAGCTACCAGTCTCGCATCTAAAGAATTTTAAGGGCAATAACATTAAACCAGATGTTTGAGGAAAGAGCATTTTTCATTTTGCGTGAGCCCCCCAAACATGTTGGGCCTGTGAGCAAACTTAAAGGAATTTACTGCTAACCTGCCAAACAATATGTGGATGAGTTTGGTAAAGCCCCGTCCACTCCAAGCACGACAACGACAAAGATAACAACATAGTTCTACAAACTGTTCTCAGTGTTAAAGTATAGCAGCGTCCACACCACAACTAAACATTGCCAGCCAATCAGAATCAATCCTGCTATTTAAAGCGACAGACGCACTTGTGCTTATAATAAACATACGATATCGTTCACCGATGTGAATGCAAATATAGTTATTACCATCTTCATAGTTATCCTCGGTGTGAATAGGCCTTAACACATTATTTTATGGTTACACCATGCATTCGCATGCATATTATTCATTTATTAATGCTAATCTAGCACATATTAATGCTCTAAACAGCTGATAAAAACATAATCCACATGACGTTAGTGTACTATTGTGAATACAAACAAATGTTTTCCAGCTGTTTTTTTACCTTTAAACCTTTACTTCTGAGCAAAAATGACAAATAACTCTTCCTCCAGTGAAAATGTCTCCTCAAAATCCACCAACATAATTGTGCATATTTCTCTCCCGATTCAACTTTTTCACAGACCAAAGCTAAATTGTAGATAGACTACTCATATTTGACCCAAAAGCAATGGTTTGAAGTTGTTTTCCAAAACCTTTTCATTTTTTGGTGAACCGCTCCTTTTATTCCTATTAAACCTACAAAAATATGATTTGCCGTAGCCCTCCAAAATAAAGCCTCAAAGCAATGTGCGTTACATCCCAAGCATACTCTACACAAGTTAATGACATAAAAACACTTCTACAGGAACTTGACTTCACATTGCAACGCAGCACAAATATACTACACCCACAAGACTACACTAAGTATACCCAGTGCTTGTGTAGAGTGTGTGTTTGTCCTCAGATCGAGAGCATGTTAGTGTGTGTGGCTGCAGCGTCCTGTGTGTGTGTGAGTCTGTTCCTCAGTCTTGTCTCTGTCTCCCTCTTGCTGTCGTAGGTGGACTAACTCAGACAGCACGACCTCTAAGTAAGTCTAAATGATATGTGTGTTGTCTGGACCGCTTGATAGGAAACTGATTATGTGCATGTTCATTTACTCATATTACCATAGCACCGATCATCCCGTCTGTCCGTTCACTCTTCATTTGGATCGCGAGTCTGACTGATATTTTATCCCCAGTATCCCCATCTCCTTGTCTCCTCTCAGAGTATTTGGTTTTGTTGCCAAGAAGCCCGGCGGCGTGGCGGAGAATGTGTGCCATCTTTTTGCAGAGCTGGATCCCGAACAGCCAGCGACTGCCATCGTCAACTTCATTAACAAAGTAATGCTGGCACCACAGAGACGCTAGGACCCCTGCGGGGGGACGAGGAGGAAGGTTTATCTTCACGTACACCACAAGACTGTATTGTTGCACCTTCTGTCAAGTTTTTAAGACTTTTGACATGATGCCAAAACACATTAAAACCAAAATAGGCTATAGAATGTAAACAAACTAAAGCCAGCAGTCTGATGTGGTTTTGGGATTGTAAATGACAGTTGTTGTTTTTTTGTTAATTAACCCTGGCAGCAGTGGTTTAACACAAATATAAAGCACTGTTATTGACCCGCGAATTTAAATAAATCTGTTGTATGCTCTCAGACTTCTGAATTGCACAGATAGCAGTCTCCGCAGTATGACAATCACCAGTGTAGAGTTATTGAAATATGCTAAATTATGGCCGAAAAGGTTTATTTTATTCAAAAGCCAAATTTTTAGTTTTTTTTTTTTTTTAATCCTTTTAGTCTGAAAGGAGGAGCCATTATGTCTATTGGAAACCCTTTTCAGCCACAATAAAAAAATAAGTATAAATAAAGATAATTGTGACGTATCTCACATTTCAAATTTATTTTTAATAAAGTTTATTTTCAGCCCAGTCTCATGGCAATTCGTACATATTTTACGAGATGGCTAATACGTATGATTTTTGTTAAATCGAACGTATTTTACAAGTTGCACATTTCATATAAATTTGTACGAATGAACTACATCTAACCCCGCCCCTAAACCTACCCGTCACTGAGGTGAATTTTTTTTAAAATTTATTTATTTTTTACGAATAAGCACGATTTTTGGTCGTGAGACTGTGGTGTTATATAAAAAAAAAAACTCTCAATTACCTTTGTTTTTAATTCTATGGTGGAACAAGTTTTAATAGTTTCTGACTCTAGCCCGGTGTCTGCGAATGATAGGGAAAGTTCCCGAGGGTTTGAGACGGAGAAACAGATGGAGGAGCAGACATGGCATAGTCGTGACGCTGAGCAGCTGTTCTCAGTATTAGGAAGATTTAAATGTCATGTAGGATGATGTCATAATGGAAGGCTGACGGTCATGTGATTATTGCCAAGAGAGAATTTGGTTACCTTTAAAGTAGGTCCCCTTTTGTTGTGTATTTGACGCACCGTTCAGAAATAGAATATAAAACAAGGCAGACAGTGGTTCATAACCGTCCACATCACATGCAACCCATAGCTTCGCCAAATGACCGTCACGCATCATGCTCTAGCATTGTCTACCATATTGTGTCGTAGAACCTTATATTGGAATGTAACCGGCCTTTAAACTGATTGGACAGGTGGACGTTTCCGGCTTCAGTCATTGTGTAGTGATTTAACGATCTCCAGAAGCTGCTTATAACCAAAGACGTGGCCATGTACTCTGTTACAGTAACTTTAAACTGTGCCATTTATTATACTTACATATTCAACAAGTTATTTCTGTTTTTGACAGATAGTAAGACACGTCTATGACTTTAATATATTGTATTCTGTATTTTCTTATTGATCTTTTTATGTAGTAATATATTTTCACACATGCAGCTGACTTGGAAAGAAAAAAAAAGGAAAGTTAAAAAAAAAAAAAAGACTACATGGAAGGATTTTGATAAGAAAAGTTTTTTATTACCATGTTATTTTTTAAGTGTATGCACAAATGAAAAATATAATAAATGTAAAGTCATGGTACCAGATCTGAATTCATGATGTGAATCATTTCAGTTCTAATGCACTATTCTATTCGCACTTTAAATCAAAGATGTGTGTGTGTGTGTGTTATGATGCACCTCACATTGGATAAGTCTCAACGTTCAACTTCCCTTTGTTGTGCATTTAATGCAATGTTTGCATAAACAAATGAAAAGTGAATTTATTTATAATGGAAAAAGCGGACACCATAATTCTTTCACATTTTCATATGAGAATTTATTAATCGTAAGGCCATTTATTCAGATGTATTGAACATACTGACAAAGCTGATTTGAAATAGATGTCATCTATTTCTTTTAGACATGTGTAGCAAGTTACTCCGTCAACAATTCTGCATTATTTCCGTGTCATCTACTTTTTACTCTGGTTTTGGTACAATTACTAGCCGTCATCAAAATGTCATGAGTTTGACATTAAACTCATCGAGTGAAGACTTCTCTGTCCCTTTTTGATATGGCCAAGACTTTGTAAACAGGGTACACAACATTAAAACATCTTTCACAATCTTTGGTAGCTGTTGATTCCTTCTACAACAGCAAAAAAAAATTCAAATAATAAAAGGTTTGGTTCAGCTTTACTAGCAAACGAATGATTGGGACTGTTGTGAATTTTTCTTTGCGCAAATGTTTCCGGATCATGAAAATACAGTAACCTTCTGTACACGCTTAAGTGAAAAACAAATCAAAAACTACAATTGAAAAAACATTCATCATCAAGTGCTGGTTATAAAATGTTCCCCTTTGGTTTTGTTTTTATCTTGAAAAAACAGAGGTAAAAAAGATAAAGACATTCACGATTTCGTTTCCATTCTACCGATAAGCAGCCCGAAATTTAAGGCCACACGTTACCGGGGGCCGTCGTCAGGTCCTCTTATGTTACAGCCTCGTCAGCGCCCCGTTAACTTGGCCCTGATGGCGCCTAACCCTACAGTATTTGAGGCAGAGGTGATTCAAACTTGCATCAACAATAAAGAGCTTTTCATTCAGCATTCACAGCGGCAGGGAGGTGATTTTGTGGAAAGCTAAATATCTCATCACAGACAGCTTTAAAAACCAAAGATGACGCGTAATCTACAGCGCCCTCTTTTGTCCTCTGCGAGCTAACGGCCACCTTTTCAAACACAGAGGAGCCCTTTAGTACCAGTGAGGTCAAACCATTGCGTACAACAGAAACAGGTACATCCAAACAATAAATAAACGGTTGTTCCCAAAAGGAAAGGTTGCAGCTGTCAGTTTTGTGAGTCTGATGGAGGAGGGCCGGCGGATGGGCGAGGATCTCAGCAGTGGAACGAGTGCGGTGACGAGGAGAACCCTGGCTGCTCGTGGTGGTTGGTGTCTGGACTGTGCTGGTCTTCTGTCTCTGGAGACATGGAGCCGTTGTAGTCCTCGGCCTCCATCTGCTCCTCTTTGATTTGAGACTGATGCCTGTGAACACAGACCCGTCATGTCAGCCAGGAACCAGCAACACCAGCTATTTTTAATACGGTCTTTTCCTCTCAACGTCAACATTTGTGACGGTCAAAACAGTTGATTCGTTTTGTCTGTGGAAAACGCTGACAAATAACCGTTTTATATCGAATGTTTTTAGATATGGATGCAATTATCACAAAAACAGTAGTGTGTGTTTTTTTTTATTTAAATCTTTACATGCCGTAATATTTTCACTCTCAAGTTTCTAGACTTTAAATTTAAATTTTGATTTTGATTGATTTAAATGAAAGTTTAAAAGCTTTATTAACTGTACGTACTCAATCACATACATATACAGAGACAGAGAGAGAACGATTTTATACTAAACAAGACATTTATTATTTTGAAGTTCTAGTACCATACATGTTTTTATATTTGTGATATATCATGTTAGTTCAGAATAAGATTATTTTAGTGTATTGAACATCTTGAATCACTTTTGTTCACTAGTGATTTTGTCGTTTAGTATCTTTGTAGTTCTTATTAATTTTTTTTTTCAGTGTAAGTTGTTTTAATTTGAGCTTGATGTATTAAAATAAGAATTGTTGCCTTTGAAATTAAAAGTTTGTATGCCATTTTTATTTCAGTTAATTTGTGAAAAATGAAAACGTTTAATGCTTTTAATTTTAGTGAAATATTTCATCTCTGTGGGGGAGTTAGGTTAACTTTCCATTTTGAAGTAAAAAGTTGTTATGGAGTTAGTCTAATTTTTAGACATTTAAAAATATACAGGCTAATTGCGTGAACATATCCAGACGTTCACAGTGTTGCCATGATGAAATATCTTTGGTTAAAAAAGGTATACATTACTTTGACCTGAAAGATGCATCTATCTTATGATTTGACATACAGGCAATCTTTTTTTTTTTTTTTTTTTTTACAGAGATTCTACTTTCTGTGTCATTATTCAAACAAACTGTCTTAATTATTGTAAATATTTGATTTAATATTCTACATTAATGACACTATATCAAATTGATCAAATGTATTAATAGGAATATATATATATATATATATATATATATATATAAATATTAGGGGTGTAACGGTTCACAAAAAACACGGTTGGGTTCGATACGATACACTAGTGTTACGGTTCGGTATGTTTTCAAAACGGCAAAAATACAATAAAAAAAAGAGAATTTTCCCCACATTTTTATTTATTAAAACTAACATAATATGACCTTGTTTTCCCCCCCTTTTCTTTTACTTTGAACAACAAT
>JAUCMU010000048.1:5158788-5176859 GCA_032275025.1 Enteromius treurensis | reverse complement strand
TTTTTTTTTTTAATAAAAAAAAAAAAAAAAAAAAAAAAAAGACCCCAGATCAGTCTGTGACACGCTGCTGTCAATCAACTATTATGGGAGTGGCCTCTATCGGTGTGGCATGCATTTGAGAATGGCTTGATTTCAGAAGGAGCAACTTATTCTTTTTTTAATTTAATAAAAATACCTGTGGATCTTTATCATTGTAGGGTGGTTGTGCACACACACTCCCAACATACATTTCAGTCCAAACAGCTTGAAAAAGTGCATGTACCACCGTATGACCCCTTTAATACGTGTTCATTCTCGAGTGTAAAGGGTTTTCCCTGCTATTAATGCTATTAATCTATTGGAAAGTTTTGCGCAACTCTGCAACGGAAACGCGGCTACTGATGTATAAACACACGCGATTGTTTCTTGGTCCTCTATGCAGAATGAGTTTTGATCAGCAGGGACCTAGCGCATGCGCCGCAGAAGCAGCCAGGCAGGTAGTGACGTCACCGGCGCCATATTAAAGATTTGCTGCTGTTTTCTCCGTGTCGCTGTTGCCATCTTTCTGTTTCCAGCTGGACTCAGAGAGAACAGAGAGTAGCAAACATACCTCCACAATGGAAATCGACACACTCCTGGGAGCATTTAGAGGTACCGCAGGCACCACCTGACCAATAACGGTTAACAGAAATGCTCTGGTAAATTCGTTAGCTTGTAAGCTAAGCTAGGAAATCAAACTAGCAGCCGATGCTAGGTGCTGATCCAGCGGGGGAAACCATTAAACATCACGAGCAATCGCTATCGATTGGTTCTCAACAGTACGCAGAAAATGTGTTAGAGTTGATTTTGTTGATGTACCCGGTCGGAAGTTGATAAAGTGCTCTGCAACCCAGGAACAGATAGAAAGCCGGTTAGCTCTGAGCTACGCTGCTGTTACTATGTGAGCATTCAATACACTGGCTTAGTCGCTTATTTAAGATTATTGTCAGAAACTTCTTACTTGCATCATTTTAGCTCCATAGTCAGCAAAAAAGTTTACCTGCCGCTTATTTGTGTGGAATAACTTTGTAGAAGAGCGTGAATGGAGTATATAATAATTACAGATTGAGTGATGCCTTGAAACTCAGATCACTGATGCTACCTTTTTGTTTTTATGAACTCAAGATGTTAGATTCAATTTAAGCACAATGTTCAGTAGAAATGTCAGTTTCAAAGTGCTCCATTAGCATTTTTCTTGCAAATTCGGTGAAGCTTGAATGCACATAAGCTATCACAAAGTAAGGTATTAGATATACTTAACAGAAAATGCTAAAGAATAAAATAATTGCTACAAGAAGCGTTGTTTTTGTTACTTTGTTGTTCACTGTAGATTTCGAGAAGAAAGGAGAAAAGGAAACCTGTCCCATTTTGGATCAGTTTCTATCGCATGTCGCAAAAACAGGAGAGACCATGTAAGTTCAGTTCTCAAACACAGACACTCTGCCGATGTATTTGTAAAGAGAATATGCTTTTGTGGACAACCTTTGTACCTCGGAATAAAAAGATGACAATTATGATTTTGTCTCCCCATTCTGAGTCTACTTGGATCATAAAATATATCATTTGAACAAAATATTAATTTCGTGAAGGTAATATTTGATTTTGTGCGTTTAATATGAGCAAAAATGTTTAAAACATTACAGACCCATTTATCTGCAAAAACAAAAAACGCTTTAATAAAGAGAGCGAGAAACTGGCAGAACCCCTGAAATCAACATTGGCAGATTTCTTTTAAAGAATAGTTTATTCTAAATGATGACTCTGCCTAAGTTAGTTATTTAAATATTGTATCAAACGTTTCCATCACACGTTTCCATCACACAATGACGGACAGTCATTACACTAATGGACAAAAGCAAATCCAACCTTGCATTTCTTCTCATATGTATGTCACGGTAGAGAAGAAAGCGGCAATCAGTTTTTGCCCGTTCAGAATGTGCTGTTAGAGTAAATTATTGTAAGTTTGAAGTTTCAATCTTCATTTGAATCATTGCTTTCTACATCATCAGGATTCAGTGGTCTCAATTTAAAGGTTACTTCCTCTTTAAACTGGAGAAAGTGATGGATGATTTTAAGGCCTCGTGTCCAGAGCAACGGGGACCTGCCAATCCAAACGTTGAGTACATTCCCTTTGAAGAGATGAAGGAGAGGATTCTTAAAATCGTCAATGGATACAGTGGGTAAGGGACAGCATGCGTATTCCACAGTCTTTCCTTAGTCCCTTTTTAAAACCCTTCAATATTCTTTTTTTTTTCTTTTTTTTTTTTTTCAGAATTCCTTTCACTATTCAGCGTCTTTGTGAGCTTCTTACTGAGCCAAAAAGAAACTACACAGGAACGGACAAGTTCCTCAGGGGTGTGGAGAAGGTATGTTAGGCTTAAGGAAATAAGTAAACCAACAAAACATTGGGACGGAATTTTATTTGTTGTGCCTTGTTTTCTGAAGGCCTTAAGCACATTAACTATCTCTGCTCCGCTCAAATGTATTATGAATTTTATTTATTCTTATTAATTTTTTTTCAGAATGTGATGGTGGTCAGTTGTGTGTATCCTACCTCAGAGTGAGTTGAACTCTTTCCTGCTCTTTTTGACTTTTGTTTGAGTGGGCAGCTTTCAGTATCAGTTTTCAGTGATGCTTGTAATGTGTTCAAAAAGCATTCTGCTGGTTGAAAGGTTGAATGCATCTTTTATTTTTAAAGGAAAAAAGGATCAGGTTGTGTGAACAGAATGAATGGTGTCATGTTCCCCGGTAACACTTCGGCGTTTCCAGATAGGTGAGTTTTAGCGCTTCAACCAGCATTGTTATCAGCCTCATGGGTCACTAAACCAATTCATTTTGAAATGCTAGCGCTCACTGTGAACAGAGGCTTGTTGGACTTCATTTTACTGTCTGATTGGCTTGATGTGTCTTTGATTTGTCTGTGATAGAAATGTGAATGGTCCAGGAACACACAGGCCACTGAACAGACCAAAACTCTCCCTGTCCAGCAGCGTAGCTACCAACGGCCTTCCTGACAGCACAGAAAGCAAAGAACAAGTCTCAGAGCAATCAGACAGAACAGTCAAGTACGTACAGAATGCCAGGACGTGATACCTTTGTTCAGTAGATTTAGACCTATTGTTATTGAACGATGATTCGTTTTGTATTTTCAAAAAAACTCATTAGTTGCAGCTGTTATTTTACATATTTAGGTTACATTTAGGTATGTTATTATAATATTTAGGTCCTTTATAATGTTATTGTTTTGACATAAATTGCTGTTACTTCAGCATACAAGTGATTCAACATACGCCCCTCCCCACACACACACATTTCACTTTTTATTTTCATTAAAAGCTCCTTATTGACACTGTTGTCTCATTGCTAAAGTACTTTAGCATCTAAAAAAAAAAAACTGACTGTTTTTCGGTGGTGAAATGACACCAGATCACTCTTATTCGATTATAATGAATAATTATTATTTTGATGCATTTTCATAGTTTAGGCTCAAACTGTGTTAAAAACATTTGAAGGCTGAAAGCTGTTGTGTAAAAAAACTCAACTTAAGCTCAAATTATGTGTTTAAAACACTTCTATTAAAAGCATTTCAAGCATTTTTTATTTTATTTTTTTAAGTGAGCCTTCAGCGTCAGAAGCAGAAGGTTCACATGGTGGTCCAGTGAAGTGTAAACATCGTGAAGACGATGATGCTACGAACACTGAGACTCATGAAGCAAAGAGACTCAAGTTCGAAGAGGAGGAAGATGACAGCGAAGAAGGGATAGAGAAAGAGCTGGATGAAAAGCAGTCGCCCTGCACATCGGCAGCAGAGAGCTCGTCGGATCTACCACAGTCCTCATCAGACGTCACTGCGGAGGTGAAGGATGATAAACCAGACGAATTCGCCACTGAAGACCAAGGTACAGTGCACTGACTACCAGCAGAAATATACTGAGAGGATATTGGCATGCACATAAAGAGATATTGCTTCTAACATCCTCTATAGACCGAGATTGTGAATATCAATCAATTTTGAACAAAGGTCTGTTTAATATTGTGTAGCTCAGATCCACAATGCATTTGTTTTATCAACCCGAGTACCACCAGGAGTACTAGAGGCAGCTGTTTCCGCTGTAGCTAGGTAACCGTTCAGGGGAGCATGCCAAAAATGGAAAGTGCTGTTTTGTTCACTTTCAATTTTTTCCCCACTTGTGTTTTCTGTTCCTTTGCTGGACAAAAATGAATCCCAACATGCACGGCGGAGGCCATTTCTGCAGACATGAGCAGCAATGAAAAATGCATTATGCCGTAATAGGCTTCGACATAATAAACCAGATTACTTTCATGCCATTTGCTAACCGTCCTGGAGTTCTAATAAACTCTGTCCCACAATCCCATTTTGAAGATTTGGTACGTGGCCTAAGTCAGAAAATGTGCTCCTCCTCCCTCTGCCAGTCAGTCTGGTGTTTAAACCGGAGATTTAGCATGTCTCGATGAAGGCTATAGCTGAGTAATCACAGGCTTTTAGAGCTTTATGTCTAGTCTTTGTTTACTTTGGAGGTCTAAAAACAGGAAAGTCTCCACTATCTGATGGCTGGTGAAACCAACTGGATGAGCAGCGATGGTCTTCAACAAATCAAGAGATGCTTGTAATAAATGCTAATGCTCAGAAGACCTACCAACTAACATATCGGTTAATATTTTACACTTTTTCTTTTTACTGAACTTAAGTAGTATAAAAACAATACATTCAGTCAAGCGTCCAAATGTTTAAATTGCAGTTTTGTATTTATTTATTTGAATGTTTTTTTTACATTCCTCTATGTATAAGGAATGTGAGTGACCGTAGAAATCGTTTTTGGGTTCCGTTATTTGTAAAATAAGCCACTGATATAGTTTGTTTTCATTTCAACCAGCATGGTCATGTGAGTAACTGCTGTGATATTGTTTTAATATTTTTGCATATCAGCAGCTGTTTGCATACATTTACGTTTTTCTGCTCCTCTCTCTGCAGAACCCTCGAGTACACAGTCAGAGGTCATAGAAAACGGGGTTGACAAATCCATTCCGGAAGATTCACCCGACCCTTCCCACAATCAGGCGACCGGCAGTGAATCGGATCTACCAGAACAGCGGTCGGAGAGGGAAGAGGGCGCCGAGGCGCAGGAAACGGACGAGAGAAATGACCCAGTCAGCAGTAGCAGCAGCAGCAGCAGCAGCAGCAATAACAGCAGTGACGAGGGAGTGTCCAGTGCAGAGACTCCATCTGCATGTCCCAGCAGTTCCACAGAGCTGACGGCAGAGGGCAGTACCACTGCAGAAATCAGTTCAGACAGCTCAGAGACTGCAGATGACACCATGGAGCAAGACTGAAGTTTGGCTGCACATTATTGATTTTTACACTCTACTGTACAAAACCCCAAAAATCACTTATCCTGCGAGTTTAGCAGATCCTTTATAGACCGAGAGGAGGGCATTCTGATGACCTCTACACCTACTCCTTAAGACCCTTCTTCTGGCATCTTCTCTTTATAATGGGCTCTTCTCTGAAGAACAACTAAAAGAACCTGGAAGCTCATCTTTATGGTGGTTGAGCGGAGCGTTTGCCATTGAGTAACTCGAATGCCTTGTCCATGGCTGTTTTCTGTAATCATGTTCTAATCATGGGCGTCCATCAACTTCACATCAACGTGTTCTAAAGCTGTCGGGTGAAACGCCTTTCATCTCTCTCCTGCTCCACTAAGAGTGAAACATGGGAAATCTTTGGTTTGTGTGAATGTGTGCATATGTTTGTAGGGATGAGGGGTGTGCGTGCACTTCCTTTAGTTTAATCCAGTCAACGGATGATCTCAGGATGCCCAGTGACCGGCGGACCAGTGTCTAAACATTCCAGGAGAACACCCCTTTCCCCTCATATTGCCTTCTGCATTTATCTGCTGGTTTGTAGCACAAAGTGCTCAATAGCAGCATTAGACCGATATGCTTTCTTTGCTGTTTTTCTTTTATTTTTAGGTCCTTTGATTTTAACTGCCTTCCCAGCATAGCACCGACATGTATTAATCCACTGATGCTGGTAAATAGATTCTAAAATGGACTAATGTGATTTTCCATGCACTAGATGCTCGAGTGCTGTTGGTTGCAATGTGTAACTTAATAGAGTGAGCCTGTCTTTACGACTGACATATTATGCTTAACCACTATTGAGCCATCCTTATTTGTTCTAAGATTTTCATTTTGTTTCATCAAACAATGGCAAACAGTTGTATAAAGGTTCAAATGAGCAACACTGTCTACACCAACATCTCTTAAACTGTACTTTTTCATGCTTCCTACAGACATGTATACAGGCTGTTCTACCCATTTCCACAGCTCCTTTTTGATATGTAGAATTTTTAAATTAGATTTTGTAGATTCTACGTGTTCACTGCTTTTGTGAAAAGTGAAAATTGTATGATCTCCATGTGAACTGAGTGCTTGGGCTTTCAACAGTATTCCTGAAGAGCAATAAATGTTCACATTAAAAGCAGCGATATGCTTAATTTGTGGCAACCGGAGACATTTCTAACACGTCTGATTAAAACTCTTTGGAATATCAGGTCATAGACACAATTCATTGTCATCGCAACGTTTAAGTGAAACCTAATATTGCTAGCTGTCACATTAAATAAGTTGGTGATATGGGCAGTAACTACATATAAGAGCTAGAATTTCACACAAAATCTGTTCTTACATTAAACTATGATGAGTCGTTCAGTACAAATTGCAGTGTTAATGCACCCTCAAGATCTATAAACTGTTAAGATTGGAAGTCCCCAAATGACCCACCTCCTGAAATGAGGCAAGATTTCCAACACCAACCCTCAATTTTACACGGTAAACTAGTATAGTGCCCTAAACCACACAATCCCTTATACTGTAGTCACAGAAAGAAAGGAATTATACAGTCTTGTACCATCTGTGGACATTGTGCCATGTGTCAGCAGCTCCTGAATGGTCATCCAATTGTCAAATATCCTCTTGTTCCTTCTCTTCATCATCTTTTTACGGCTAAGCTGGATAATAGTAGGCTCCTTCTTGTCGTTCAGTGCTCCTGCTTCTTTGCTCTCTGTGCAGCACAGCTTCATGAGTTCCCGCTGCTGACGCTGTTCTTTGGCTTGGGCCGCATGCTGTTTGCGCTCCTCCCTGTTCCAGTATCGACCCAGTTTCAGTTCGCTTGCTGCATCGTCATCTGTCGTTGCGCTGCAGCGTTCTTCTCGAATGCGCAAAGCTCGCTCCTTCAGAAGCTGGTCTCTGATGGGTCTTTTGGTGATATACCTTGTTCCATCGCTACGGATCTTTACCTTCCACCCTGTCTTGGACTCCGTGGAGGTGGTTTCTGTATTCTTGCAAAGGCTGGCTAAGCTGACTTGACTCTGGGCATATTCCACAGCTGACTTCTGCTGGATAAGTTGCATGTAGCTTTGGTAATGCTGTGCGTGGGCTGGGATGTAGGTGTTCTTGTGCGAGGAATGACGTAAGGATGTCAGAAGACTCTTCCTTGGGTTCTTTTTCTTACTCTGCTTTCTTTTCCCCTGATTGGTAACTTCTGGATCTCCAGGTAAACTCTTGGTAGGGCTGATCTCCTGAATGGGAGAGAGGTTATGTTTGGAGCATGCTGTTGTTGAGTTTCGTCTATGCATGGGAGAACCTTTACCCTTGTCTCCAGTCCTTTGGGATTCAAGAGAATCTGGTTCCAGAGTAGGATGTAAACTCCAGCAGCTCTCTCCAGTGTTGTAAGCACTAGTAGAGCCTTCGTTGTCCACTTGGTTATTGAGGAGGTCCTGATGGACTTTCTCAAACAAGTGCTTGGCACTAGGTTTTTTGGCTTGCTGATCCCCACCTTCAGCCTGAAGCCTGTGTGCTTGTATGATGTTCAGGCATTCCAGTTCAATGTGTAGCAACTCCTCATTAAGCCTCTGAATCTCCTGATCATCACTGTCTACATTAACCCCCTTTCCATACAGTGTGGCATCATGCTCCAGAAATCCCTGAAAACTGTTACCATTCACCAGAGATTTCAATTCAAGCAGTTTCTGGAAACGTTCACATGCCGTGCCAGGTATACCAAGAAAGTTTCCACTGTCTCCGTTGTCAGGCGAAAGGAAGGAGTCATTGCTTAAGTGCATGTCCCCACTTTCGACAGTGTCCTGGTTATAGCTGTACTTCTTCTGGTTTTCTGGGAGAGTGTCACAGAAGGAATTCTGGTCATCCCCCAAGATGTCCTGCTCAGAGCTTTCATCATTACGAGTGCTTTCATCTGTGCGGCCCACACCGCTGTCTTTCTCATGCTGGTTGGATAGTAAAGTAGCCGTATCTGTAGTGCCTCCATCTTCTTCATTTGTGCACTGTTAAAGAGAGTGGGAAGAACTTTTATTAGCTTGCAAATCACTTTAATAGTGAGGATAGCACCTTTTAATTGGATGAAGCGAGCAATTCACTGCTCACTTGACCCTTATTAACTTACCTGCTGCAGCATAGTTGTTGTGAACTCCTTGACCTTGTGATGTTGCTGCTCCAGTGTGCCCATGTGCAATTCATCTACTAAGATGCTTCCATCCTCCAACCAGCCAACATCCTGCAATCCATACCAATGCAATGTCATTCTTTTACTTCAATCATGAATGTCCAAACCTACTGCAGGGATGCCACCCTTATGTACAATTATGGTCTAGTTAGTTGAGGTGTTTAAATTGGGTTTGAGCTTAGCTCTGCAGAAAAGTGGTCCTACAGGAGCAGGCATGGAAACTCCTGAGATAAATCAAATATAACTGACCAAAATCTTTATCTGCAAGTGCACAGAACAGTTAGCAGACCTGACTTTCTGGCCGAGCCACTAGGAGGGTTACATTCTTACTCTCCACCTTGGTCAGAAGTCTCACTGCCTCCTCGTGGCTTTTGATGTCCTTTTTATTGATCTGTAGCACAAGAAGAATGAATGAAATAAGCTTTGTTTTATGTTTGAGCCAACATATTTAAAACAAACCCAAGAATAATTTCTACTTGGATAATCCGGTCTCCTTCCTGGACTCTGCCATCTTTTGCTGCAATTCCTTCTGGATCAATCTAAGCAAGATACAGTGTATTTAGCTACAGCTGTGAATTATATATATATTTATAATAAGTTATTATATAATTATCAATTAGATAATTGATAATTGCTTTCCTGAGAAATTCCCACCGTAGAACCCTACCTCGCTAATATAAATGGCAGACTTCTCGTCATCCGTCTTGTAGCATAACTTCAGGCCAAGTTTATCCTGAGTGGTTTGTCTCTGCAGATCCACCTCCTATTAAAACATGTAATTGATTTTGATGACAACGTTTTAGCATTTTAGTCATTGTTAACCTAAGCCAAAGCCGGTGTGAGAATTTGTAGTGCTTGCTGCACTTATGAAGATGATGATTCATTTGCATGGTAAATCCATGTGTAATTAAAGTGGTCTTAGCAAAATATTAGTAGGTATATGAAATCAAAATTAAAATGACCTTGGAAGACACACAGATTAAACATGATTTAAACGTACATTGCTCAGCGGAGTGAGTGAATACAGTCCATGCAAACACAATACCTCATATTCCACTCCTCTACTCTCATTGTCTTTCTGTACACCGTCATGGAAGTCTGGGGGGTAAGGCGAGTCACGTCTTGCCATTTGATACCTTCAATACCATGAAAAATTTGCATTAAGCCATATTTACAGAAAATCTCATTTTGAAAATGGAAATATCTCTTAAGATAATTTGTTTTTATACAGCTGGTAAAGAAACACTGATTAGCACTTACAGTGAAGGTGCACTGAAACTGTCCAGCAAAGCTGTATGTGGTGTTGAAGCTAACGGTAGCTTGGCCAAAGTCTCTACATGTTTTGAGGTTTGAGTACTGTTGTCCATTCCTCGGGCTGGTTCAAGAGTCTTGCAGGTCTTGTCTGCTGTCCTGCGTAGTACCCGAACCTCCATAGGGTCTTTGGCAGTTTGGAAGGCCTCTACTGCTTGATCATGGGTGGCAACAGAAAGGCTTCTTCCATTTACCTACAGAATAAAGAGTTTGAAAGGTTCATAAACTGAACCAAGTTCACAGACATTTAAAATGACATGACATGAGGACCCATACTTTGAATTTCTTGCACACACACACACAGCCAGAGCTGTAAGAAGCAGATGCCTGGGGAGCAATTGAGTGTTCTGTGCCTGGCTCAAGGGCACTTCAGTTGTAGGTCTTGAAGTTGGAAGAGAGTGCTGTGCATTTACTTCCCCCACCTACAATTCCTGCTGGAACTAAGAATTGAACCTGTGACCAAAGATCAAATTTAGGATAGGTTCTGTGCAACATTTTTTAAACGAGGCCCTTGGTTTCACGGACAGGGCTTAGACTAAGCAGGATTAGGCCATAGTTCAATTAGGACTTTTAAGTCATTTTTTATAAACATTTCCTAGAAAAACTGCTGTTTGCACATCCTGATTATGCAGTTAGATGTGTTCCTAGGTCAACATATTTAGTTGACCCTGGAACAACATTTTAATCCAAACATTTAGTCTTAACCGTATCCCTACACGTAACCTTACCCATGGGTAATCCCTTAAATAATAGATGAATGGCATTAATGTGCAAGCACCAAACACTGGTTGTAAGTCTGAACTTAGCAATAACTATAAACTGGTTCTTCAGATCAGATTGGTTAATGATCATATAGTTTTCCAGGGTCAACAAAGATTGGTAAAATCAAGGGGCTGTCCCATAAAACAAGATTAGAGAACAAGCCAGGCTTATTGTCAGTAGATTTGTTACAAAATAAGTCAGACAAACTGAAATAAGCCTGGTTTATTTGATAAACTTGTTTTATGGAACAGGCCACAGGTTCTGCACTGGTGAGTATCTTGTGAGAAACTCTCTCTCCCTCTCTCAGTATATAGCCTATATATATTTTCAGTTCAAGAATTTTTCACTTGAAACAGCTCAGACTTACATTTTAGACTTATCTGTGAAACCGGGGGATAGAGTCCCAAATCAGGGACGTTTCCTTTTTTTGATGAAATTTTATTTATGTGTATAATATTTAATCCAACAATACCTCAGTATGCATATTCCTTGATTCGAACCCATAACCTTGATATTGTTTTTCCATGCTACCAGTCAAGAAGACTTTGCATTCTATAGAAGATCTGTTTTTGCAAGGTTCAATTCACATAACACAGTGGTCTGCAACAGGCTGTAGATGCATAATGCAAGAAGCCAAACTCTTCTTTATAGTTCTATGAAATGCAAACCAAGCACTTCTATTTTTGAAAATACACTTTAATTGTATGCACTGCCATCCCTAACCCTGCAATGTATACTGAGCTTGAGAGCCATGTGCTGCTGGCTGTACATTAACCTTTAAACCATATCTGAGGTCAAAATCCGAAAACATGCTGATTTCTGGAGAGGGGATTCAGAATTCCAGGTAAAGCAGGTGGGACAGCTGAGTAATCATGTATTATTAAAATCCTGTTATAAATCTGAATAAAAAACAGGTGGATGGAACAGAAAGAAAAAGCAGGTTTAATGCCACCTTTTTAACTCCGTTACTTCAGTTACTAGGCTTATAGATATTTTTATCTGACCAGAGTGAGAATATATATATAGACACCTAAGAACAGAACCTGTAACGTACAAGTTAATGATTTGGTGACCAAGAAGAAAAGACTCGAGGAAAATGTTGTCATATGAAACGCTGACTTTTTGACCTAAAAACTGTTAATTTGGCTAAACATTGCAAAGCCGTTCCTCAATGTGCAAGGACAAATTCACAAAGATATTTATGACCGGAAGCTCAGTTTTAACATTATCACACAGTGAGATTTCATTCATTGATTGAAGTCCAACAGGGTGTGTAAAAGCTTTTGAATTGCACAAGGAAATGGCTATGTGCCAGTAAGCTAATGGGAGAGAACTTCATTTATCAAAGCGCTGTAAGACTCAAATCTCAAAGCTAATGTCCTCAGGGACCTCGACTCAATCTGCTGTCTGTTCTGGAATCTTGCAGTGGCAATAACACACATGGGAACTTTGTCAGTGTGCCCATTCATGTGTGAGCTGACAAACTACTTTAAATTCACTCACTCACACTGTTTCTCTTATGCCTTTTGGCACACGGGGCAGTAAATTCACTGAATATACTTGAGTTTAATTCATTGAAACATCCTTAGTCTGACTACAGCCACTTTTAAAGTTGCAAAAAAAGCAAGAAGCATTCTGTATATAGTGGTCCAGATAGTGATTAACCTGTTGATCTTTTTTTGGGGGGATTGATGAATGAATAAAATTTACATCTTTTATTCAAAAACCATAGCATTCTGTATTTCGCCTACTTATCCCCTTCATCTAATATATCAAATGTAGGCTTTAACTTCAGCTCAATCTAATGGCAAGTCCTATATACTTTACGAGTTGGCTTATTCGTACAGATTCGTATGACCTCACACAAACGCATATAATTTTTTTGCAAAATCTTACGTATTTTACGAGTTGCCGTATAAATTTGTACGAATGACCTACACCTAACCTCGCCCCTAAACCTACCAGTTACTGGGGTTTAGACAAATTGTACAAAATTGCGAGCTTGTATGAATCAGCCACCTATAAATACGTACGATTTGGTTGCGATTTCTATTTAGATTTACATTTAGATTTTTTTTTTAAATTTTATTTTAATTTTAAGTACCAAAATTGCTTACTATACAAAAACAAAAAACACTTAAATGTAATTAAATAACATTACAATTTTATTTATATGCCAAATTTTCCTAGTCTCTGCTAAGTAATGCAGTAAAATATAAAATACAGTATTTTTTAATTGAAATTAATAATAAGTTTGTTTATTTCACAGTTCTAAATACGCACAAAAATATGGCTTGTTGCATATTTAATGTTTGAATTTAGCCTCGGTTTTCTTGTAAAGAGTTAATTTCGCACTTTAAGCCTTACAGGAGGTCATCTGGAGGTTAAATTACAATGGGAGCTAATTACTCTTCAGGATTGTGGGAACGTCACTGATCTTTAATAAACCAAACCACACAAACAAACAAACACACATTCATTAAGTATTTTGATGAGATGCCAAACATTTCTCTTCAGTAGAGTGTGACCCTGTCAAATGTACACAGTCTCCAAAACACATTCCTTCCTTCGGCAAAATAACCTTTCGCAACCTTTTAGCATGCAAAACAACCAGCAGAGACAAACAGCGTAACCTCAAAGGTATTCAAAATGTGCTCCTTCAATGGTCTTAATCAAATTATGATTAATCCAATAAAAAATTAATGGCATTTCTTAATCAGTTTGAATTTAATCAGACTATGAAGCCATTACTGCCAGCATAGGTTAATGAGGAATAAACAAAGTCAACCAAAACACAACATAATGCAACTATGCAAGTTTTTTTTTTTACCTGACATGTGCTTTGTAGTAGATTGTAGTGCTCATCAGACCGCTGTATAGTACAGAGACTGCAGCCCATAGTGGAAACACATCAGCAAACAGTACACCGGCTCCAAAACGTGATCACAAAAGAGACTGAAGTCTACAGACACAACAACTCCAGCGTGAGTCTGTGTTTGTGTCTGTAAGCCACGCATGTGAGAGCTTGTTCCCTCCCATTCACTGCAGCCATCTCCCCCCTCACATTAAAGGAAAGTGTTGTCTATATCCTCAACTATGTTGTTTTTGTGATCATAAAAACAATTCAAACCCCTAATCAACAATCCACCACATTATCCAAGATTATAATAACCACGTTGCTAAGGTGTGGCGCAAAAGAGGCTGTTTCGTAATGTGCGGAAACAAGTCGTAAAAATGTTTTGTTGGGGGCCAATTAAAAAGCTCACTTCTCCAATTACTGGCACGAGCACATCGATAGGAAAATGTTTGCTGTAAAAAAGCAGCTTTTGTTATGTCAGAGCGCTTGATAGTTATTTTTTTTTAATTTTATTTTGAAATAGACAATATTACCTTTATGCAGCAAGGAGGCATTAAACTGATTAAAAGGGACATAAATGTATAGAAAAGTGACAGATAATTTCTATTTAAAATGAACCCTTCAAATAGTTGAATTTTACTATTTAATCAAATCTAGAAATATATATATTGTTTTCATAGATTGCATAGATTTTCAATACTGATAACAGTAAGAAATATTTATTGAGCAGCACCTTAGCATATTAGAATGATTTCAAGTGACACGGAAGACTGGAGTAAAAATTCATCATTGCACCAAAGGAATGAACTCAATGTTAAAATATACTCAAATAGAAACCATTTTTAAATTATTATGATATTTCACAATATTGCTGTGGTATTGATGAAATAAATGCAGCCTTTAAAATACATAAAAAATCCTTTTGATTTTAAATCTTTAAACATTTTAGTGTACAATAATTGTAGTGATTTTAGTATTAAAATCACTGAATTAGTATTCAGTGAGTTCTTCTTTATTTGCGTTTTTAAAATTTCTGTGTACATACAACAACGTCCAAACGATTTGGATGCACACATATCCGCAAAAACAACAACAAAACCCTGTAATAAGCATTCCAGGGCAGTAGTTGGCGATGACGCGAACTTATAAAATGAACACATGTGCATGATGTCACATTTTCACAAATCCACATTTTCATAGTTTACAAGGAAACAATAACTACACCATTTTCAACTAATGGCCACAATGCAGAGCTTCTCCATTTTAAGTTGAAACCTATGTTGTTTAAACTTTAGTAAAGGCTTCATCGGACTAATTCAATCCTTGAATGATTCATTAACAGATCCGGCTCATAAGAGTCATTTCAATTAGACTTGTGGCTCTGTATGTTTGCTTTTGAGCACAGCCTGCAAGAACAAATCAACATAAAGATGTCTTTTTTATAAATTACTGAAGATTCAGCGATTTAACCACTAGTTGGAGCTGTGGCTCGTTGCTCTGACACATTGATCTCTGGTGCTCATGTGAGTGATGCGAGTTTAAATCAAACATGTGATGTTTACAGATCCTGTTCTCTCCTCATATTTCCTATCCATTACACTACACCTAAAAGGGTGAAAATACACATTTGCCTATGAAAATACCAAGTTACGCTTGGTGAAAGGGAAGAAAACTAACAGCATGGCAGACGCTGTGTAATCCTGGTGGCTGTCAGCCATGCAAACACACATGACAACCAGACACATGGTGTTCTCTGGCGTAAGAAAACGCAATATTCAGTCCTTCTAGATCAGTGACTGCATGCAGTATATGTATTGGGCCCATACTTAATATGTATGCAAACAGAGAGGAAGCACATGGTAAAAGTCCCTTTACACTTATGTGTACTGATATCCAGATATCATTAAGCTGTTCCTCAGGGTCTACATAATCCTCTCATATGGCTCAGTGCTCCATCAGGCTAATGAAAATCTCTGCTTGAGGTAGTGTATCACTGAGCTGCAGTGTCTGCCGCAGAGCATACAGCCAACTTAAAGGTGAAGTGTGGGTTTTCACTTTCTTAACCAATGGCGTTAGTCATTATTTCTGCAATTACGTTAACAAAGTAGTGCAGAAATTAAACACTTTGCTTCTAAAAATAATTTTGCTGCAAGAACCTCCAGCGTGCAATCGATATTATACATTTGTCATGAAATTTGCAGCTCTGGCGCATAATTAAACCAATTCATTACAGAAACAGAGAGCTTGATCAGTTCTGTGCTTTGTAGGGACTCTGTAATGTCTTTGGACAGCTGTGCGGTAGTTCATTGTGGTCATATCTTCTATTTCTGCCTGTAAACTGAGCAGAGATGATTCAGTTTGTGGAAGAACACAGTGTTAGGACTGAGTCACCTTTTGTGACTGTGCATTGAGAAGCTCCGTCTCTTTTGAAGATCTCAGGAAAACCATGACTCACGCTTCTGTTCTATTCTGTTGTTCTATTCTAAACCATCTGGACAGTTATATGAAAGCGTTACAAACCCTATTCTATTCTACAGGCCCCAGATAATCATACACTGCCATTCAATATAGTGTGCAAGATAAAAATGTACTTTAAAAATGTACATCGATTTTAAAATAACCTAATACTCTTAAGATGCTGACATGATCTGGCACTAACCATTTATTTTAATATTTTTGTGGAAACTACCCTTTTTTGATTAGGATGCATTGATAAATAGAAAGACACAAGCCTCCTGGTTTTTATACAAAATATCTTCAATCGTGTTGAACAAAGCTTTTACAGGTTTGGAACGATATGGAGATGTGTAATTAATGACAACATTTTCAAATGTTTTAACTGTATGACTTTATACTAGCTGTGCAGTAATGGCTTATTTTGGTTATAACTATTCATAATTGGCTTTATTGCTATTGGCCATTTTATGCAAGCAATAATTAATAATCCAAGGCTCATTAGTCTTCACTACTAGTAATAACAAGGTCATGGGTTTGACTCTAAGAGAATGCATGTTACGTCACTTTACCATGTCTTTTCACTCTTAACTGTAATAAAATCATCACTTAACACTTTCATGGTATGTTGCATTCACTCTAATGAATCACGATTCTTGCTCGCAAAGGAGCTGTACTCTCCACAATCACTTTCTAACTCATCACGAGATACTCTCTCGACACATCGGCACAATTATCATAATAACACATTCGCACAGCACTCACTCAGGATTTCCACAGAAGACAACCCTGTAAACCTGTTTTCAACATCCTGACATGAAAGCACTTGCCACACTCACATTGTGTTGTGCACTTTTAGGACAACTTGTACAAAAACAACCACAAATAAACCCATTACGCTTCCAGGACCAGGAGTTCAGCTGCCTCCAAACACAGGATCTAACAAAAATGAAACATAAATGTTTCTGGAAATATATCCTGGACTTATAAAAATGAATGAATAAAATAAAAACACCTGTTCAAACGCGACCCCTTTGCTTTTAATACAAATTCCACAGTCTATGTATTTGTCTGTCTGGTTTTCTACCCTTGCTTAAAGGTATAGTATCTTCAACAATAGAAAAGCGGCAGTTAAGATTGCCCCCCCCCCAAAAAAAAAGAAAAAGAAAGAAAGAAAGCAACTACTGTTTGGTTACTAAGATTATTGAAAATGTCTTCATTTTTATCTCTTTAAGAAGGTTTAGAATAATTACAGCAGTTTTGGGTTTACCTGTACACAGTATGTAAACTATTGTATTTGTACATTTACATCACATTGAGGCTGCATATGTAGGGCTTTTCTAATGCAGTAAACTTGCTCTGTAGCTCACCTGGTACAGTATTGAATGTGAGATGTGGAGCATTCAAATAAGAGTGATGCTGTGAGTCACAAAAAAGCTCTAAGACTGGTAGACACAATCTAAATGGGCACGGTTGCTTCAGCAAATGCATTTCTATCTCATGTTGCTTTTGTTAACACTGTCAGTTAGGTTATGGTAGGGTACAGTGTAGGTGGTACTTTATTTTCAAAGTGGTAAAGCACCATTCACTGGACATTTCATTTCCAATCTGATTCAATATGTACAACAATAATAATTTTCAGATTTGCAGCTCAGGAGCTGTGTCCCTCTTCACAATTGATGACAAACAAAAGTCATACATGTTCTGAACTAATGAATTTTGATTGCTTTAATGTACTAATGAATATACACATAACAGGCACTGTACAAAGACAGTGTGTGCATTATGCTCCAGTCATCATTTGTTAACACCAGGTGAATTCACATAATGCTGTAGTTAAACAGGTCTGGTCAGTTTCTTGGCTATTTATATAAGATGACCTTACAAGCTGTGAGAAGGAAAAGAGGTGCTGCTTGTCTTCATTAAGCCATGAAAACATGCAGGGGAGCGCTGTAGCGGTTTGCTTTGCTTCAGTTCAGTGCTCCTAAAATAACACACATTCACATAATTCAAGAGAAGGTACTTCCTTTGAGACTAACCCCCCCCCCCCCCATACATACCTATATAAACACAAATCCATATCAGTCGATCATTATTAATCTTTCAAACACGTCTTACTCTGTCATA
>JAUCMU010000048.1:5133053-5152655 GCA_032275025.1 Enteromius treurensis | reverse complement strand
CTATTAATCTAAAGAAAACAGAATGATGACATATGGTGATACCTCTTAATAGCAGTGTTAGAACTGATATACAAACATCAACCCACTACTATTACCAATGCTAGGTACTATTACTGAGCATTTAAGCAACTAAATTACAATATAGCTTCACTGCAGATGTACAGTAGTGTAGAAAAGAAGTGAACAGTATTACAGAGGGGGTACAAGTCCGAGTCCGAGACAAGTCCGAGACCATAAAAAAACGGATCGGACTCGAGTCCAAGACCGGACTCGAGTACTACAGCCCTAAATATAGTCATGTATAAAAAGTACAGAATGAGGTAGTCTAATATAAGGATCATGACTATCAATACCCAGAAAGACAAAAAATACCATAAGACTAGACTAGAACAAAATTTCAAGTCACTAGTCTCTAAAAATACAAACCCAAGACTTCAAAAAACCTGCAATACACCACAGAAGTCATATTATTTACTTATAATATATAAGTTCTCTTTTTGTGCCTTACAAACATTTGCACAAATGTCACCGCTGAACTAATTGTACCTTTTCTGTTTATATAGCCAGCCCTGAGACCACCACAAAAGCTCAATGGCTGACATCCTCTTTGAAACCAGCAGTTGTATCATGCATTCTTTGGGGAAGAAATATAGTGTGATGCACAGATTTCAAAAGGCATTGTTATGTTCATCACGTCAGAGAGACAGCAAAGAGCCCACATGAGACAAAGTGAGTCGAGAAAGAAATCATCATGCTCTGCTCTGCCCGTATAAGAGGCCACTCAATGAAAACAAGGGTGTTTTTTCTCAGACATTCAACGCCAAGCCGATGTTTTAACAGCATTCTGGATGGGCATAGATGTCACATTTTGTAGGTATTTACAAGTTTCTACATCTTGATGTTGTGTTGGCTTTGTTATGTGCTCTTACAGAAATCTTTCTCTTTTATACATGAAACACTTTGTTCCTGTTAGATATCTGAAACAGTACTGCTGGAAGAACAGACTAACACCCTTTTTAAAGTAGTCTGCCCAGTGTGAAATCAACCTACAATGGCGCCAACATTGTTAGTCTGACTCGATCTGACAAATCCAACAGACAGACTGTGAAAACATTGGCACCAGTTGAGCAGCTCAGACTAGCGGTATGATGTCTATCTCCTTTGGTTTTCATCTGTCTAGTGGTTGTCTTGGTGACCTTTTCCTTCCACAGTGTGGAGTTTGATTCCATCCTGCATTTTGGTCTTCATCCTGTCTAGGAAACAACTTGCACTACCTGCAATTTAAAAACAAATTCTGCCTCCTTAAAATCAACCGACAAACCTCAATGATCCTGTCATGAACATGCAGTCCGGCCTTGTCAGCTGCTCCGTTTTCCAATATCTTGGATACATAGATGCCATCGCTGAAGTCCCCATGCTGCTCTGGTTCCTAACATAGAAGCAAATGTTGAAAATTGAAAACGGAGTCATAAAGAAATCAATAAATTGTTAGGTATTCTTTTATTTATGACAGTGTTTCTCAACCAGGGGGCCTCAGTAGTTTCACAAGGTGGCTGTAGAATGACTTAAAAGTGTTACATTTAAAATGTAAAGTTTAATTAAATATCATTAATATATTAAAATAGGCTAATCTAACTAACATCTACAATTAAAGGCTAAAACAAACTATCAATAACCAATAACAATATAACTAATAACAACAAAAAATCCTTTACTATTGTTTTCATAACATACTAAATTAATAAAGCTAAATGCATTAATGTAAGTAAGTAATAAGGCACTCTCGTGTGTGTTTTATTGAAGCGGTCATAGATGTGATGTATCGTGAATAAAACACAGCTGCTGACCAATCAGAATCCAGGAATGGAAATAACCGTTTTATAACTGTAAGCATGTAACAGTTACAACGAAAAGTTTATAAAGAAGCATTATTACATAATAATAGCAGAAATACAATATATTAAATACAGAACATACGGACGGCCTTCAAACATAAACCTTTGAAAAAATAAATAGAACACTTTAATAAAATAAAACTCTTCATTATATATTAAATTAATGAAATATTTTTTTTCATCTAGTAAGCCCTTTAATGTTGTGGGGCTCTATTTTGAAGACTTAAAGTAGGGCATTCTGGGAATTAAATTGATATATAAAACACACTCTCAACTGAATGGAGAATGAGCCTGACTCAAGGGCATGCTCTCTGTGCATAAATGTATAAGCATGCATAAGCTTGCATTAAAAAAAAAGGTTAACTGTGGCTGTCCATTAAGACTGAACAGGTGGTAAACAGCCTGTGGTGATTCTCTACTAGATTAGAGAAGAGAATGCGATGCGAGTGAAAGCCAAACCCACAGCTTGCTCTCTTCTCTCCACTTGGACACTATCTATGTGAGAATTTAATGGCTCCCACGCTCGCATTTCACACGATGTACTCGAGAGAAATGTGTGGAGCTCAAACTGTGCAATCTGCAATTATCTTTTTACATGTGGCTCAGTTGCTGATTTAGTTTTTCTTTCTTCCAATAGCGGGGACAGTTGAGTTAGCAAATACTGCGCAAATGCCTTCTCTGGCTAAAAGACAGACGGACCCACTTTTACAAATGTGTTCCATAGCGTTACGTTATTATTTCTCTCATTTAAATATAGTAAACACAGGGTGAATTTAGGTTACGGAAAAAAAGTGTACCAGTCAACCTGATTATCAATGAATAACAACCTAAATGTCAATTTCTCAGACAAACCTACAGTAATAAATGGCTTCACAAGACTTGAAATTTAGTGTATATCTGTCATATGGACAACTTTTCTGATACCTTTAAGGTGCTTTTGGTTCTTGGCCTTAAAAAAATGTGAATTTTTTTTCAGTAAGCTTACATACCCCACACAATCTTCCTCCGATGATACTGAATCCAAGAGATCCTGATGATGTTCTGTGGAGGGTGACTTTGAGACTCCTTGTTTCTTCACCCTGTGTTGGAGAAAGAGAGAAGCAGAAAGGAGGAATGACATACTTCAGATGCTGCAACAGACTGCTACAGCAGGTTTCAACGCAGCTTCACTGACCCTACTAAGCATCTCTCCCTTAAGAAACAGGGCTCTCTCCATTAGCTACCTAATGAAACGGCAAAGCCACATGGGATTTAGGGGATTATCATTTATCAAGCAGTGGAGACAGATCACACCCTCACAGACACCTGGCAAAATCTCAGTCAAGGTGCTATGAATGTCTGAAAATAATTTATGAACGCGCGGCCAGGTGTTTCTCACACTCAGCGAAGTGTGTAGAGGAAATTAAATCACACTGATTTTCTTCAGATCAGGGCAAAAATATAATTATTTATCGCTGTTCGGTTCGTAACTTCACTCGCCATTAGCAGTAGATGTGGAGGAAGGTTTATTTTAGACCCTAAACGTGATTTAATTCAATTAATTTATCATATTTGTTACGCAAGAGGGAAAGGCAAGAAAAGTTAAATCCAGATTTGTAATACCGCTCCACGGCAGACGTCAAAATCTCTCAGCAGATGTGTTTGATCAGCTGTCAAGAGGCAGATGTGGCCGAGTGAATATCAAGGCAGGGCCTGCGACTTTTCAAGAACGACAGATTTAAGATACCCTTAAAATATCTATACTTAAGTAAGCTGTCTATCAAACAGTCCTAGCAGTGGCGTCCCCCGCTGAAACGGCAGCTGCAGGCGGAAATCTGTCACAATGAGTGAGACGAGCATCATGAGCTCTTGATTAGTGTCTGACTCAACCACAGAGAGCGGAGAGAACAAGAAGGGACTCTTTTGTTTACATATGATGTCCTTGAAGTCCACAAGACATGCCTCCTGTCAACTCAATTAGACTTAAGTCTTAATTTTGTTGGTTTCACAGACCATTCAGACTGCATGAATATTATGGGAGACGGTGTAATTATGTGAAAACATTTGAATACAGAATGAGGACGTTTTGTTTCTCTTGTTCAGATCTAGATCGTTCAAGCGTGATTGCTTTAAACTGACATGAAAATGAACTGACATTGCTGGTTTGGCGACAGTGATTTAGCGATTCAGTTAAAGAGACAGAGAAAAGTCTTATTATATACACAAGCACTTCATGATTTAAACAAGCATTCAGTGGATTCCAGTACTATTTATTTATGTTGGAAGATTGGGGCTAACATTGTATCTCAAGGGGTATATACTGTATCAGTTACACACTGCTGGAAAAGCTGCAAAAAGTAAATAAATATCACTTCACCCTATCTACTGCTATAGGCGAATATTAATGCATTTGAATTTTGGGTAACCAAATAGTTTTTGGCCCCATTGACTTCCACCGTGTGGTCAAAAAGTATAAAGGCCTTCAAAGGAACAGAAACGTCATGGTTAACAACAATCGTCAAAATATCAAGCTTGAAAATGAAAATCAGTCATAGAGACTGAGGGTGAGTCAATAATAACATAGTTTCCATTTTTGGGTGGACTATCCCTTTAAGGAATTTGTATGAACATTTAAAGTGACAAACTGTGCACCCCTAAACATACCGTTTTTGCCCCTTTTTATAAAGTATTTAAAAAAAGAAAAGAAATGGTTGTTTTCCCGATATTTCATATAAGTCATCATATTTGTTGCAATATTTACACTTGGGCATACAAGATAACACAAAGCCACTTGAAGCAATACACAATTATATATATTTAATTAAGTTTCCATGTTTTACTCTTTTTTTGTGTTTTCACATTTGTTTTTAATGGTGGCATGAAGGATACTAATTAGTCAAATATTTCTGCAAATTTTATATAATATTGGATGTGTGAAAAGAGTTAAAAAAAAGTGTCAGCAGATTGACATTGCCACATTAAAGTTCAGTGTTACAGTAAATTAACATTGGACACTCATAGCAGGCTTTGTCTGTAATATTAATCTGCACTTTCGAGTAAAATGTTACTTGTTACGACAGTACCTTTGTTCCCATTGATTCAGCTTGTCACAATTATTTCAGGTCTAACCGAGTTCCCACAATTTCAAATTGATCAGTAATTAAATTCAAAGTAAAAAGGTAATTACCTTTGCTACAGGTTGTCACTTTGATTTGACTTACAAATTAAAACGGGAGCTTCCAGTTTTGGAGGGTTGATTTTTGTAACACTGTTCACTCAAATCACATCTCATATACGGACCTTATCGAGAGGCACCCAGCTGTTCGACAGCGCGCCAATCCTGCTCTTGTACTCGGTGATTTTCTTCTGAAAAGTGAGCGCTGTGATGTGCAGCTCGCAGTGGAGCGCGGAGAGTTTGGAGAGCAGAGACCTCTCCCTTTTACTGAAGCTCAGCGACTGGCGCTTCAGCTCCTTCTCCAGACTCAGCACTTTGGTTTGGAGCAGACCGCTGTGTGTCTTGAGAGCTTGGAGACAGCTGTGACCCTCTGACCTCTCCTTGAGGGTCAGCGCGAGGCCACATCCATCCTTACAGACCTCCAGCGCCCTGCGCTCGCATCCCTCCCGCATGTGAGCAGCCACATCCTTCAAGCTGAGCACCGCGTCGCATCCTTCATTCCCGCATCTCACCGGGGAGAACTCGCACGTCTCCGCGTGCTCTGGCAGATGCTGGAGCTTCATCACACGGTTGCAGCCTCGTTCGCGGTGGTCGCATTTGATGTCCAGCTTGAGAATGATGTTTTTTAGCGGCAGGACGTGGTTTAGTTCTTTGGTGGAGATCTTCTGGCACTGGACCGGGCAGCTGTTGACTTTGGAGAGCCATTGGAGCGCGCAAGCGGCGCAGAAGACATGTCCGCACGGAGTGCTGAGAGGATTATCCAAAACTTTCCCACACAGTTTACAGATCAGGTCCGGGTCCACGGGACCTTCGAAACGGTCCAGGTCGAAGCCCATGATCTTAACGCGAAGTTATGGGTCGACTCCGCAACAAGGAGAGAGCTGTCAACCCACGCGCACGAAATGAGCGATTAAACTACTAGTTTCACTCAAGACGAGAGGCGCGAGCTACCGTAAACATTCAACGAGCAGAGCAGCGTGTTGAGCGCGCGATTCGAGAATGAAGATGAAGTTGAGTTGTGCCTAATATTAGGCTAGATGTAATAAAAATGTAGCTTAATGGGGGAAAAAATTGATTTACATAAGAATAAATTATCTTATTTATACTGTCTTCCACTTTCTCTCCAAATCATGCAGTTAACAGTAAAGCCATTATTATTGAAACATTATTATAATTGAAAATAACAGTTTTAAATATTTGAATCCATATCCTTCAAATATATATATAAAAAAAAAATATTATGAAAGTTGTAAACAATTGTGTTGCTTCATGTTTTCTGGAAACTGATAACATTTGATTCAGGATTATTCAAAAGAAAAAAAAAACATATTTAAAAGATAAATATTTTGTGACATTTATATTTTTACTTTCACTTTTAAATGTGTCCTTGCTGAAAAAACAACAACACAAAACTATTAATTAAAAAAAAAAAAAAAAAAACTATAATTTTAGTTATAGGATATAAAATTAATTATCAGTAATAATATAGTATTTAGGATTTAATATAGTAATATATATTGCACTAATTAGAATGGGGAAAGATGTTTACTTTAAAGTTAAGCTGTATAATTTTATAGAGTGTATTTAAACATGTTTAAAACAGTATTCAATTAAGCAAAGGTAATTTAATTTAATTAAATCATATTCATTTTCTAACAGGCTAATTCAGTTCATATAGCTCTAATGAGTTGATGATGAATACAGAAGACACAATTTGACATTTTATCATCATTATTTTATACACTTGGTTATTAACCATATCTGTTGGCCAAAACATATATTTATTATTTTCGTTTGTTTTACATTTTGTCTTTTCATATGTTTCAGAAATGTTTCAGTTAACACATCTCAGCGTATAGCACCACTACAACTAAAAAGATAAAGCTACCCACACATAATCTCAGCATCACATGCTCACTGAATAATAAAGAGCGTGTTTAAGTCAGCTGGATATTGGTTTGTGTTGTAAGTTTGTGGCCTGCTCATGTCAAGCGTGCACTGCCTCTTATCAGGCCTACATTTCCAAAGCATCAGCACTTGCTTGATTCCCCTGTGCAGATACAGAAGTGTTAATATGTTTCCGGCACAGGGGCAAATGGCAGAAAAAGTGTTGGGTTAGAGCCTTATCAAACCCCTGAAGATTGGGAGGTAAATCTTCAGCGTCTTACATGACAGCTGGCTGTTTTGCTGGAGGAAAAGAAAGACGGAAGAGTGCAGAATAATTAAAGGCTATCTGTTAGGCATAGGCTACGAGGAACAATTCATTAAGATCTCGTTATTTTTCAGCACCTAATTAAAGGGGAGGTAAAGGGCACCGTTTAAAGGCATGTGTGGGTAAACAGCATTTATCTCAGCCTATTAGGTTTATGTGATTCTCAGACAGGCCATTTGACAGTTCACCTTGTACATAAATGATATTGAGGATCTGCCTGGATCTAGTTTGCTTGCATTGTGGTGGTGATGTCTTAGGAAAGCAAACATTTAGTGCTCATAAGAAACAGCAAAAATGCTGAACTATGTGATCATATCTGGTCTGAAATGAAAAGAAAAACATTGTTAGAAAACACAACAACCATTTTTTTTCATTATCAATCTAAAAAGGTATGTATGTGTGTATGTAGACTGTAGATGGTTTGCTTCATGTTCTCATGTTCTTGTCACCGATTGTGTTAAATGAAGTTTAGAGGAGATGAAAAATAAACTGACAACAGACCTGACAACAGATCTGACAGCTAATAGTGAAAATGAACAGGCATCGCAAGTCTGCATGACAGGACAGACAAAAATAGAAACATGTAACAACTTAAATTGTCACCTCATTAGTGTGATTTGATGCCTTAAAGGAATCGTTAACGTAAAAAAAAAAATCTGTCACTATTTTCTCAAGTTCCAAAACCATATGAACTTCTTTATTCTGTAAAAACACAAAAAGATAAGTTTTAAATAAAGATCACTTTTCTGTATAATGAAAGTGGATCAGGTTTTAAAAATAACCTATATTCTATTTTCTATATTCTATATCTATTATTAAAAATAAAAAAAAATCGTACTTGCTATTTTTTTCAGTACAAATATCAAAATATTCATAAATCAAGATGCATTTATTTGAATTAAATCTTGTTGCCTGAAGATGTATCAAAATTAGGTAAGATTATGCCTAAAATATCTACCAATGAGGTAAATGTGTGTGTATATATATATATATATATATATATATATACATATATATACAGCTATATACACACACATTGGTTTATGTCATTTATTGGGATTCTCCATAGGTGTAATGGTGTTTATATTGTACCGACTGTATATGGTATTGTCCTACACTGACCCTACACCTAAACCTACCCCTTACAGGAAACTACAGACATTTTTAGATTTACAAAAAAACAAAAACAACAACAATTAGTATGTTTTTTAAGCCTTTTGAATTACGGGGACACTGAAAATATCCTCATAAATCACCTTTATATTGTAATATATATGTCATACCCATGTCATTATACAAGTTGTGTCCTGATAAACCACATAAACATGCGCGCACACACACACACCCACACACACACACACATACAGTAGGTATGGAAAGTACTCAAAAATAGATAAAAATACTAAAAAAATATAGCGGAGCACAAATAGTCATTTTTGCTGTACCTGTTGAAAATATGAAAAAGAACAGCTTGGACATTTTGAGAATTAATTCTTTATTCGGATGAATGGATAGACTGTGCTTTTAATAATCAACAGACACATTGAAAACGAGAATATTTTCATCATGAAGTGAATATCATTGTTACCTACTCCCTCACAAGAGCATGCAGTGCTGTTATGCCATTATTAATATGACAATTGTAACATATGAATACAGTGAATACAGTGGAGAGATTCTTGCCACAGGCTAATGTTTGGCAACCTTACATCTGCAAGAGGAAACAGCTGCTGAATTATTGCATGACCTGATGACTCACGCGCTGCTACCCCACATTAAACCCTCTGCCTTGAATTCCAGCCAAACCAATATATCCATCACATCCACAGGCAGTCACTCACTCATGACTGACGCTTTGTATGAAACGACAAAGACAAAGAAAGAATATGAATCAGTGTGTGAAAGGAGATTTTCTGATACACACACTCTTTTTCTTTAAACTCCATTTCTGAGCAGATGAAAAACTGCTAACTGCATCTCTGGTTATCTGAAGCGGCGGGCTTGATTTAGGCCGTATAGAGCTTCTAGATCCAATTAGTTCCCTAAAGGCCCATTAGAACGAGTAAATCATGCTAAAAATCTGCAGAGCTCACCGTGCACTTCTTAAATTAACAGTTTCAAATGCTTGAGGATGGTATTTTTTCTCTTACGGCTCTTATCTCGGGTAATTTCAGCTCTTGATTGCACAGCAAACCCTGCCGATTAGCTGCACTGGGTGCTTGAATTAAACAGAGATAACCAATTTTCCTGTCTTTCACAAAGCATGTAGAGGTCTGCTGAGGAGATCATTTCAGTCCACCTCCAGAGCGCAAGCTGTCCTGCGGTAACTGACCTGATACTTCGTGCAATAGCGCCATCTATTGAAGTGGCAATAGTAGGTGCAATTCCCATCACACACTCTAGGTGGCACTGTTTTGCTAAATATAAACTTGAACGGCGGTCACCTGTATGCATGCTGCAGAAGATTTGCTTTGTTTTAATCCGAGAGCAAATCAGTGGCTCACATATCAAGAATCCTCAGGCTTATATGGGAAACATGAATTCTTTCTCTTTGTGCATATGCCAGTGACAGCCTTTGTTTAATTCCATTATTATTTATTCAACCAACTGTCCGTCGAGGGGTTTTGATTAAAATGTCAGCGTGCAAAAGTTCTGCTTCAGTGAGATTTAATCTCAGAATTTTTGTACCGAATGCAAATGATGCAAATGCTTTCAAAATGTTCTGACAAAATCATTCATGTTGCTTTGTAGAACTACAGCTAGTTGTGCCCTCAAAACAGAAAAACGATAACACAGGATTCCGTGCGAAAAGTTTATTTAACAAAAAAATTCCAAATTATATTCGACTATTTTTTATCATTGCGCACGATATTGTCGCCTGTAACATTACCTCAACTGACTTTTTAGACTATAATGTTAAAATTATTGTATCCTTTTCTTCACATTAATTGACGCGTTTTTCGTCAGGATTGGACATTTTTTCCCAAAAAAGCTAAATGACTGTCCAGAGCACGTGTCGTGAAAACGAATGTCGGTTGCTAAGCGTCTACAAGGCGTTGTTAAGCACACTTTTGGCACTGCAAATGTTCTCTGGAGCTGGGTTTCATAACCCTGGGTAAAAAGTCGCGTTAACCCTAAATTGCAGCTGAACAACGTATCATATGCAACCCTGTTTTAGAAATAGGTTTTTCAAATGTTTCATGTTTCAAACATAATATCCTATCCAATCCCATTCTTAAAATAATGTTCAGGGAATGTTCTAATAACATCAATGTGTTGTAAAAATGTAGAGGAAACATGCCATTGATAATCAAGGAACAGCTGACATCAGGGACGGATTATGGGTTGTGTGGGCCCCTATGCAAAACGTTCCTGCAACATCGGTAGAACGTTCGCGTTGGCCCCTGTGCAAAACGGCCTCCCTCCCTCCATGTTTCCATCGGAGTCCCTATAAGGTCAGGGGCCCTTGTAGACAGAGAATCACAGAATGTAGGCCCTGTAAAGTAGACAAACGAAAATGCATTGTTGAAAGCATTGAAAATTGTTTTAGGCTAGGAGCCCCATGGGCCCCTGGGCAGCGGCTCCGGTCCCTAATCCGTCCCTGGCTGACAGGGAACGTTTTCAGAACATTTTTACTAGCCTAGATAAAATGGAACATTGTTAACATTCACATAACTAAGAAGAATCATTCTTAATCTGTAATCCATTTTACAAACATCAAGAGTTTTTTATTGAAACTTTAGCATAACTAAGAAAAATGTTCTTTAAATATAAAAATAGCTTTTTTAAAAGTTCAGAGAACATTCAAGCGTAATGTTCTCATAATGTTCCTCTAATGTTTACATAAACTATAAGAAAACAAAACAAAAAACTGGAAGTTATGAACGTTTCATAAAGCCCCGAGAACTCAGACCAGCTATCAAAGCATCTACTCTATGTCTCTTTGCTGTCTCATCCTAGTCTCGCTTTGAAAGCACGGCCAGACCTTCAGGCCATGAAAGCTCTGCAGACGCCTATATCTTCACGAGCTATAAATCATGAAGTTTTAGCTTCACCTTAACACACGCCGAAGCAGATTCCAAAAGTGTATTGATTTTTTGGGCGATGGCAAAGTACTGTCACACTGTCATCCATTTGAGGTGGGACTGAAGTGTCAAGGTAAGCAGAACCGTCCAAAGAGTCGCCATTTCAAGATGAGGCGTCTTGAACTGAAACCCATCATAGCATATCACTTGCTAACAGGATTTACCAGTGAGTTCAGTTAACGCAGATCACGTAACACTTTTTATATACAAGACTGCACATGGAGACTCAGACACCAAGCGAGATCAAAGAGAGATCGTCTTCTTAACTGAACCAAATATGCCTGATGCTCGGCCTAATTCATGGAAGAAAAATATAGCATGCTTAAACCTTCTGTAATTGAGCTGATTAATCAGCCTGGGTTCAAATTTAGCTTCAATAATAAGAACTAATCTCCAAATAAGTACTTGATTAGGCTAAAAACCTACTAAATCCACCAGTTGGCAAAAGAGAGGAGTGACTAACAGCACCAGAGAGGTAACTGACTGAAGTGTTGTTAGTTAAAACTAAATAGCTTAATATTAATGTTTTCATCAAGGTGGTTAGATTGGAAAACCGATTATATATTTATGATTCATTACTTCTGATTGACAGATTTCAGCAAAACTTAAATGAATGCCTTTTAAATGATTAGATTTCTAAATTATTTATTAATTATTCAACTTTCAAAGAATTATATTTATTATTAAAATATATACATTTCGTCTGAGCTTAATCTAAAAAATGTATCTAATTACCTTGTGTTTCAGTAGAAGTAAGAACACCAAGTTACTTATATGATTAGTGACCTAGAAAGTTCATGCCATGTCATAATTACCAAGATAACTAGATGGCAACCTGGACAAAACATTTCACGTCCTTGGATTCTAATTATGTGTTACTATGGCAACACTATAAGGCAAACTGAATCTGTGTAATTTGATAGTTATTTAAATCTGTGCTTCTAGTTTAAACTGTAGTAGTTATGTTATGACTATAGGCTACGTTGTTTATCTTTTGGATTAGTCTTGCATTGTTAAGACTTGAATGATAATATATAAAATGATTAACAGCAAAAATACAAATAATGAAAATTTACTGTTGAAGCTGATTTTTTTACTTGATGTTGTGCAGTCACTGTAGTAAAGAGTTTCTATGAAAACATGCTTTTCTTACAGTATTTACGTCATGGCATGAATTTGAAGTACATGAATTTCAGTAAGGTTGATCGATGTTTTTCATTTCACTAGTGTACGTAAGAGGTTTTTTAATAATTATAGGCTATACGGCCCCTCATAGTAAACTGTTCAAACTTTGTTTATTCCCAGCAAACATTAAGATGTAAATTCTAACAATAAAACTGTATTTTCAGTTTATCATATACATACATATACAGTATATATATATACAATATATACACACTTATATATATATATATAGTTTGAGTGTCAGTAAATGCACATATTTTAGGCTAATTCTAGGTTATAATGATGTGAAATTCTTCTGATTGATGCTTCTTTATTTAGTAGCTCTGTTGATAGGTGAAAATGAGGTGTAACTGTCTCTCCACTGTGTCCAGTCATTAACTTGCTGTCAAGCTTACATTGGCATTTGGCACTACTGGAATGAGCCCAGAAACCCTATAATAAAAACTTTGTAAAACGACTCTCAGGTCTCATGTGACAAACAAGAAAATTTCAGAAGAAACATCTAAAGCTTTATGACTATGAAGTGCAGTTTGATGTAAAGTAGATTTTATTCTATTGTATTAATTATTCTTACATTTTTCATTCTTACTCTTAATTTATAGTGTTCTCTGATAGTGAGCTGCATTAATGGGCAAAATGTATAGGAGACGTTTTCAGTCAAGCGGATTGTTGTTAAAACAAATCATTTATTATTTGCCTTTGAAAAACATTGACACTGTTTCACCATGTGTTATGTCATGATAAAATGAATTTTTTGTTTGTTCTGACCAGCCTTGAGAATAGGCATACACATTACGTTTTCACTAACTAACATTGCTGGCTAACTCTGCCCATTGTGAGATTTCATTGGTCCAGTAGTTGGCTTTATATATTTCTGATTGGCTGTTTTTTTTCCCTTTTTTAAACTTTTTTCTTTTTTCTTTTTTTGCCTTATCCGGTTTCTGAGATGTTCAATTGCACTGGCAGAGCGTAAAGGAATATTCATAACTTTCTGTTTGCTGTTTAAGCAACTGTAGAAAATAGTGCATGGTCTCTGGGTTACAGAATTGATTTCAGACAATTAGATTCATCACACACCAAACATGTTGAAATCAGCACTGAACAAAGCTAATCTAGTTTGCAGATTAATCAGATGTTTGTGATTTAATGTTCATAGCCAGTTATTTGCCAGTATTATGGATTTTCTGCCCTTAGACAATTGTATGCTTTTATTTTACCTCGAGAGTGTGTTGTTTAATAACTCTCCCAAAATGCATCTACGGTGACATTATAAAGTTTCTGTTGTGTTCAGTCTGTGCTATTTCTTAATCACTTGCTCGGTTGGTACATTTCAAAGAGACTGTAATATTAAAGCATAGTGTGTCACAAGCATGAACAAGAGTAGCCTGTTTACATTTCCAATCCTTTTTTTCCCACCTAAGGAATACATTTAGTGGATCACAATGCATTATGTGTTTAGAGATCTAAAAAGTACAAAAAGATAATTTTTTAAGCCCACCTTTGTGAATCAGTGTGACAGTGGATATAAAAACTATAAAATGGATTTTGGAATTTGGCCAAGTTACTTGTTGTAGTTGTATTCGATTTACATATTTCATAAGTGTTATGTATTGTAATGTAACTTATATTGTAAATGTATTGTACAAATACAAATGTGGAGAAGAACTGAAATGAAAAGTTATATATACATTTTTTTAATGTATTATATATATATATATATAAAAATATATATTAAAGGGTCTAATTATTGATAGCTCAGTTTTCACTTAGTAATTACAGTTTAATTTTAATTGCCTGTCTGAAACTGTTTTTGGTGTTCTGGGATGTTTATTGCTTTAACAGGAAAATGATGAACATTCATATATGCTTTGTCCAGTGCAACTAAATATATTTTAGAACACCAGACAAAATGTCTGGATTGTTGTTGCATCGCCCCTGGTTACGACATCTTGTCACAAGTCCTTAGATTTTAGTATTTGATTAATTTAAGGACTCTTACTAACTGTCCAAAATAATTAACGTCTCTTGAAAACACTAGAAACTTTACTAGAAACGAGAGTCTAGTCTTTTCAGATTAATATGGCTGATCCAACTTGCTTCTCCCATCCAGTGTCCTTCTATTGGCCTTCTCATAAAACCATCATTTCTGCTTCTGTGCCTGCAGGATAATCAATTATTTACTTCTCATCACTGTCTATTGTCCAAAACTGATCATCGCTATTACAGCATGCTGGGGAAGAAATCTCATTAAACAGTTTTCTCATCAGCGAGAACATCATTCTGTCACCTGCCTGACTGGACCGTGAACTGCAGGAAATTGAACACATCGCTACATTTTCTCCTAAATATTTGAGACTTCGCCTTGCAGAGCACCTTAATGGACACAATGGTCCGTCCTTCAGAGGAGAACCTGAGGCATGGCGGGTCCTTCGGTTGCTACGACATCTGGCTGAGGTAAAAAAAGCAGTTGATCAATCGCCTTGGCTTTTTTGGTCTCAATACAGTACTTTATTTCAAGCAGACATGCTTTTTTGCCCTCTAAAGCCTCCAAATTTAGTAAAGCCCATATTGTGTTATCATGGCTGACTTGCTTCTGTTTAAATCTTGATGTCCTTCTCTCATACCTAGATTTTTTTCAGCGGGCTCAGTTATGGAGCCAATGGTACTGTAGGATGAGCATCTCTTGAATTAAAGGAGCAGTGTTACAGGAGCTATCAGTCCAGAGCTCATTAGAGTGGATGTGATCTGACAGTGTGTGTCAAAGCGTGAACACCGCACACAAATAAAAAGTGAATGTGCTGCTTCAGCAGCCCTCGTGGTCTCTCCTCTCTGAAAGCGGGCTGACTCAGTCAGAGGAAGAGCCATGGGTGGAATTAAAGGCCTTGTATTCATCTTCCAGGCAGGTGGACATAAAGACCAGCAGCCATCCACAGCCCAACCATTAACCACAGTATACTGTGTGTGTAAAAGGAGTAATTAAGACAAAAGAGATGCTGGGGAGGTGCTAAAGTTGTCTTGGGGGAATCGTTTCTGTTTGGGGAGGCAGAATGTCTTGTAACTAAAGCACATAGGTTTGTGAGTTTTGGAGCTTTCAAACTATTAACTTATCTAAGTTATTAATACATTTTAAAGATCTTTCATCTTCATTTAATGATTTGTTAGACAGTTATACTCCTTACAGCAGCACAATACACAAGTTAGGCCTTGAGTGTCCATAAATGAAAAACCGTACAATTCTACATGTATTTGCATCAGAATATGGAATATATAAATGTTAAACAAACATAGCACAACCACGCTTTTGCATGAAAACATTTCACAGAATGAAGCTTGTTACAAAACATGAGCCAATATTTTATATGTATGCATTAAGCAGACGTTTTTATATAAAAATAAGGAATAAAAGCATTATTATTCATCAGAGAGCCAAGAATAATCATGAAGTAGAATGCAAGGTTTATTGTACAACTAGATTTAAAAAGCAAGCTAGAAAAGAAATGCTGAAAAGAAATAGCAAACATACTGAAATATATATGTTCAACATCTAGGCATTTTAATGAAATACACCAGGGGTTATTCTCCGAAGACACCTGTGCAAACCTGAAGGGAATCAACTTCATACATTCACAAAAAATGACCTTGAGATCATTTAATTAAAAACAATGAAAAAAAAAAAATGAAAAAATAAAAAATACAGGCTCAGAAATTGCTGAAAGTTCACAGAAAAGCTCTGTCATAATATTTCTTTATCCATTCATTCTTTTATTTTCTTTTGCATGCGTAATTTTTTATTTAATGGAATGAAATTAATGGGACAACAATTTATGTTATATAAACTAGATGTTTGTTCACACTATTAAGTTATGTTATATTGCACACTCAGTCCAGATTTTTCGCCCGTTAAAAAATAAATACGAATAAATAAGTGTTTAATATATTAATATATTTAAGTCATACTTACGCATATGATTCGCTCCGTGTGATAACGTCTCTGGCCTGGAAATAAAGTCCGGTCAGGCTGTGGGCACTGCTGTGCTTCACGTGACGCAACATATTGATACTAACACATGAAAAACTTTCATTTTGATCTTAAGGGGAATTTAAGTTAAGGTTTTGAATAGGATTAGGGACCTTAAAAAAGTCATTTAGAATAAGGCATTAATATGTGTTTAATTAGCACTAATAAATGGCTAATATTGTAGTATTATGCATGCTATAATAAGCTACTAATCAGTATATACATGTATAAAAAGTTGCCAGTTCTTGGCTATATATTGCTCCAAAGTGGTTGCTCCAAAAGGTTTTACAAGACCAGCAAGGAACAAACAATGGCTCTGATGTGAGAATAGAGATGAGCAGGCCTACTTCTGCAGCTTTACAACAGCGCTTAGAGTCTGTGACATCTGAATATTGCTCCTGTGATGCAACAAAGGAGTTTCTAAGCTTCTCTCTTCTCTGCGTCCCACGGCTGGCTCTGAAGTAGTTGTCATCTCTGATTGTACAAATTAACTGCCGCAGCTAAAAATCTGGAACAAAGGCTTGAAATGTGGTATACGGAAAGGTGATAAAGCGACAGGCTTGTGGAACAAGATGCTCGGCTCAGTTTTAATCCACCAGGCAGATCACGCTGCCAGAAAATAACACCTCACAGTGAGAGAGAAAGAGAGAGAGAGATTGGTGGCATGTACTAAAAATAACTTGAATGCTAAAATGTAGCCTATTTATTTATTAATTTCTCTCCCGATTCAAACATCTGTTGGTTTTGCATCAATAGACAAAAGCTAAAAAGGAACAGAGAGCGGCAATCAATAGTAATTTAGCGTGGACCTTGAGGTTGCCCTCAGTTTAATCAGAAACATTTCAGAATGCAAGTCTGTGAATTTATCGTCGCACAATGAAATCTATTATTATTCTGAATCACAGGATCAGTGCTGCATTGAGACTGAATGTTATATATTATGACTCAAAGATCAATTTTAGTCCCTGCTAAAGTGAAACCTCCAGTGGGCATTATCTTAGTATCTGTGGATGGTGTTAGAATGCTGGTGATTTCTCAAGTATGATTATTATCTTCGGTAAAGGGCAAGCGATGAATTTATATATGAAATTGTGTTTTCTTCTTCTGCTGAATCTTGACAGTGAAGTGCTTATCTGAACAAGAACATTCACCAGTTTGTGAGATATACGTTTCGTGGAGGTAGGGTAATATGTTGTCTGATGATATAAAACATCAATCATGCTTTATAGCCTTGATTTATTGCTTGCGGGAATTTACAGATGTTTATTTCATGCAAAAAAAAAAAAAAAAGTCAGTCTAAGAAGAAAATCATTAGTATTAGTGTCAGAAACATTTAAATGTAAAAATATTTATTTTCTGAAAAAACAAACAAAATAACCAAGACTACAACTGAACAACAATTGCCTTGGCAACGATTTTCACTCAGAAATTGTAACACCCAATAATCTTTTCAGTTTTTCTACTTTATATTTTCAAGTTTGATTTAGTGTTACATGCCATTATTTCATGATTGTTTCTAAAAGAAAATTGTTTCTATTTTATTTTTGGTAACCTTGTTGCACGTTGCATATACTTACAATTATAATAACAACAAATTATGCATAATTACAAAGTATCCCCAAAGTCTCTTTAAGCAACACAGTCTCACTCCAACTCGTCACATTTTGACGATTGGTCAAAACAGTTTTGTATCGGTTTTCGACTCTCAAAGTACCCTTTTTTAGGCACTTTTCAACGTGTTTGGCTGTTTGGCTTAATGTAATGGTTTGCATGAATATATAAATTTATTAACACCAAACCTCACTCCTACCCTAAACCTACCCACCTCTGAACAATATAAAACACACACAGGCAAATGCAGTTACAGTAACTTATCATAAACAAACAGTATAAATACATAACAAACATGTCATGTCACATTCCAATTCTTCTGAAGCCATATGAAGTCTTTATGTGAAGAAGAGAGTAAAACACAAGGTTTTAATCACTAAAAATGTCCCAATCCATTCATGCGCTGTCATCAACTGTCATCTCATTCAGGAAACATACTCCCATCCGGTAGCATGACGCAATCGGTCACGAGATACACAAGAACCAATGACAACCAACGCTGACGTAAGGATTCTTGAAGCAGCGTTTTTTAAATCACGCCCAGACAGGAAGTACACGGAAGATGGAGATAGCGACCGTGTCTGTTCCTCTCACAAATCAATCGTTTTGCAGCAGAAGACTTGGAATATTAATATTTTTCAAATAAATAACGACGGTGGTTGTATCTGCCTGCCATATCTTGTGTTTTATTGACAGATGGTAGGTTTAGGGGCAGGGTTTGGGTAACGTGCTCATAAATGTGTGAATAATATAATTTTAAATAAAACTGTTTTGCCTGTTTACATTGAAAAATCACACCCCTACATATATGCAATAATGCCATAGTTTTTACCCTATATATCTTTTAATTATGAATATATATATATATATATATATATATATATATATATTGCGCCGGCATATTGATACTAAGGGTTTCCCATTTAAAACAACCCCTCACAAATGTGTCTGAAAAGGGATACCTTGAGCATCGAAAAATGATGCAAGACTGTTTTGACCAAGCGTCAAAATGTGACGAGTTGGAGTGAGACTGTGTTGCTTTAAGACAAATCACTCGGCGACCTTCCAAGTGCAGCTCCTATCTCTTTGAATTGGGAAACATCAAATTCTCTCAAACTGTTCACTAAGCTTACGATTAAATTTCATATTTAAAATTACAAATGAAATCTGACTACTAGGGGTGTAACGATACGTCGTATCGAATCAAACCGTTCGGTACGAGGCTTTCGGTTCGGTACGTATACGAACTGAACGATTCAGAAAAAAATTCAATAAAAGAGAATAAACAGTAAAATATAAAGTTTTCAGTGCTAAGCTCAACAAGGCAGCGCAAAAGACGGGACAGGGAACCGGCGTCTGCACCTTCCACCCCCAAACAGACGAGAACCAGAAACACACACATTACAAACTATCACCCGCGGCATTCAGGTAACGTTCAACCC
>JAUCMU010000048.1:5105408-5116754 GCA_032275025.1 Enteromius treurensis | reverse complement strand
TGGAGAGCGGCCAGATGGAGTACAGAGGACCGTGCAACACCAGAACTGAACTTTGATTCAGATCTTGGATTCTTTTTTCCCCTAACCCTAACCCTCTAACCCTAACCCTTAATCAGCCCTCTGAATCAGAACTTGATTCAGTTCTCACCCTTGACCCTGTATGAAGGATTAAACAGCCCTCATATTTCATTAAAGACATCTTAATTCAAAGTGTCTTATGAGTTTGAGTCGACATTGTGATGATCAGCTGGAGGTGCTCGTTCAGACCACTGAAGGGCGCTCCAGATTCCAGGGAACTCTTTCTATGTTATCATGCTTGGACTCTTTCTCAATGAACTGAGATCTTCCTACCTAGTTTGTTACTATGACTGCTCATTCTTGTCCCCGCCCAATCTTCTATTAGCAGGTGTATTTATACCCTGAATGTGTTTGGTCTAATCACGAATCATTACGCTAGTTAAAATATACGTGTCTAGTCAGTTACTCTTGAATCGTGTATTCCCTGTTTTCTGGATTTGTTGTTGCCGATCTTGCTCTCTTGATTACCGCCTCAGCCTTGCCCTTTGGATTCTATTTGCTGATGTTATGACCCATGCCTGGTATTCTGACGATTCTAATGTCTCTGTCTACGCTACACACGTTTGTTGACGATTTCCTGCCTGTCTGACTCTGTTTATCTTATTAAATGATCTACATTTGGATCCGAATGTCTCCTCATTCCTGATTAGTGCAACACATCAGCGTTACAGACATGAGGGTGAGTAAAGAATTACCGAATTTTAATTGTTGGAGTGAACTAACCATATTATATTTCTCACTGACATATTACTCCCTAACTCATGGTAAACTCTCCTATTGATTTACGGCAAGATTACCGATTTAGGGCACTCACATAATGTTGCAGTGCACCATGGTCAGGAAAACTCCTAATTTGCAAAATTTTTTTAAGTAGTGTTTAAAAAAAAACAAAAAAAAACTATTGAAACACAAACAAAAGCACTAATCAATCAAGTCAAACAAGACAGGTGTAAATAACCCTTTAAACACACAGTACTTCCACAGGCATTACACAAGTCACAGTATACACAATATCAGTGCCAGTAAACAGAATTAGTATTACTGCTGCGTGCAGTGCATATGTAAGATATGAGGTACGTGCACAAAGTTCACTCATGGTCACAGACTTACATCGTGACATGTCCTCCCCCTTTCTTTTGCGTGTCCCATTGGCTTCTTAGAGAGGAAATCAGCTGCACAGTTCTCAGCAATGGTCTGATATAAAACCTCAATGTCAAAGAGTTGCACAGATAAAGAACACCATTTAATATGGGGATTAGAGTCTCATGTGGGCCAACCAAGCTAAGTCCTAATTATCAGTCTCAAAAGTGAATTTTCTGCGCACCAGATAGAATCAATAAGATGTGTTCAAACTGGGTTCTGAAGGGCCACTGTCTGCAGAATTTAGCTCCAACCCCAATTAAACAGACGTGTAGCAGCTAAACAAGCTCTAAATAGCCATACTAGAAACATATAGGAAAGGTTTTTGGATCTAGTTGGAGCAAAGTTCTGCTGGACATATGCCCTCCAGGACTGACTTTGGACACCCTGGAATTAAAATAATCCAAAGCCTATTTCTCAATAGGATTTGTCAATCGTTTTCTACTGTTGAGAACATTTATCTCTCTTGGGAGAAGTTTTTTTTTTTTTTTTTGCTTTTTTGAGGCAAGTCACTCTGCATGCTTGATAGCCTCAATCTTTTCAACCTGAGGACATACAACTCCATGCTTCAGAATACAGTGTATCCAAGGTAAGTAGTTGCCATTTTGGCAATGGCACACTTGTCTGGGTGCATAGTAACTGCTTTTTCATTTATTCTTGCCAGTGCCTCTGTCAGATGCTGTAGACCAGGGATCTCCAATCCTGCTCCTGCAGAGTTACAGTCCTGATGTGAACTGGAGGGCTTTCTGTTGAGATTATGGCCCCAAATATCCCAGGAGACCTTTCATCACCTTGTTTAATCAGTTTCTTGCCACATGGCCGTTGTTTTGTGAGCTAAAGGATTTACTTACACATGAAAGGGAATTATGTCTCTTTAATAGAGTGGGTTTAATGTTAATCTGCAAGTGCAGGTAAATTTGCCCATTAAGTCCACATAACTTTTCCAATATTTTGGATTTTTGGAAATAAATATCTATTTTAACATGTTAAAGGACCTGAAAAGAGACCTGCTGTAGGCTACAACCAGATGAGGCATCTGAAGTCTTTCTTTAGAGACGAGCATCATTCTGATGAACATTCCGCTGTAAATATTTGTCATACAATTAAACTGTATAATCAAGCATATATAATGGACGTACACATATTTACATTCTGGAAATAATATACAATTTTGTATAAATATGTATAATTTATATTAATCACACAAGTTAATAATGTTTGTGTGTGCAGTACACTGAGTTTACATTCGATTTGATAAGTATCACGCCCGCACGATCCTGGATCAGCCGTTTACAGCTGCTCTCAGGCAACGTTTACACCGGAGATATCTGAAAACGGCGTTTTCCCGTAAAAACGCTCCGCATCTACACTATCGTTTTCAATCGTTTCCGAAGACTTGATCATCCACAGTGGAAAAACTGAAAACACTTACGTTCCTGTTCTGCGCATGCGTGAAACGTAATACGATTCGATCTGCGTCATTTCCACCTGCCGTTTATTTACTTACATTACGTATTCTTTGAAGAAGCAATCTGGAGCATTTACAAACTGACATTAATCCTTAATAGGGCTGTAAAAATTGAGAGAAAAAAAAACAACTGCTGTACAACGCCGTCAGCCATCAGTTGAACTGGTCACATGACTGTATCAAATGACAAAAATGCGTTATCAATTTCGAAAGTCTCCGTTTTCAGTCCACACAGCAGAGCGAAAACTGTGTTTTCTGAAATCTCCACTTTGGCCAGAGTTTTTAGAAATAATCGTTTTCTGTGATAAAAACTGGGTTTTCGTGTAAATGAGAGGCCAAACCTCAGGGAAATATCTGCGTTTTCCCTTCGTGTAAACGGAGCAGTTGTTCCCAGTTTGAATTAAATGAATTAACACCAAAGCAGGTTGGAAAACCTTGCTATTGGCACAGCTGATAATTTCCGGCATTTAACCAAAGAAAAGAGTAAAGGCTTTTTCTTGAAAACGAGACATTGCGGGCCATTAGATGAAAAATGTGAACAATAAGCCACAGAGAACAGTTGTCTCTAGCAGTTGCATCAGCCTGTGACGTTGTATCCATGGGGGAGCGGAGACCAACAGGCAGAGATAGATGGCGAGAGCTTGGGCTAGTTAATAAAGATCAGACTGTTTAGCCCAGTGGAGAATAAAAGGTGTACGAGGAGGACACATCAAATCAGTGAGAACTCATTTAGAGAGGCGCATTAAACTCTGTGGGCTGCGGTAAGAGAGCGTCTACGCTGCAAACTGCACCTGCGCTGTTCACTCAGGGGAACTGGAGGAGAACTTTATGAGGTCAACTGTGCATTGTTTATTTTATAGGGGCCTGTGTGTTTAATATCCCTTTGGCATCGAATATTTATCTTTTACATCACAGGCTGTGGATATGCTTTGCACACGCCTGCAGGTTTAACTCACCCACGGAAATTTAATATTATGTAAAGATGGAGACTTGAAATAAATGAGCCGAATATAAACTGATAAAATCCAATAAATCGCTCGTTTTTCTAAAGTAACAATGTCCAACAGAAACACCATTTTCATGTTCAGCTGGATGTGTCAGTCCAGCCCTCCATGAACTATGTCTGTGTTTCATATCTCCGTTTACATTGTATGGACTACTTATCAATGAACCCTCGTCTCCACCCACCTCATATGTTGTCCTGGTTACTCGTATGTTCTCCTCCCATTCCTAATTGTCTGCACATGTATAAATATCCCGGATGTTCTTGTATTAGTCGCTGGTCAATGTTTGGATGTAAGTCTTTTTTCCAGTGTTTTCAGTGTTTTCCCGTGTTTCTCTGCCTCCCAGGATCTGGACCTAAGCCTGCTCTCGGACTCTCGCTCTTGCCTTGCCCCTCTTGACTCTGTTCGCCTCATCGCCTGACCCTTTACCACAAACTCGGATTATTCCCTCGCCTCAGCCTTTGATGTACCGTTTGCCGTTGTTTGACTCTTCCCGTTTCCGAATGCCTTCCCGTGTCTCAATCGTGACAACCATGATGGAAGCTTTTTCTGGCCTTTTTAGGGACTTTATGATATGTATTGTACATTTGAATGTTGCGTTGAGTAAATTCACTTCTAGTATTTTTAGAATTGCAATATCAGCCGTTATTTTAGATTTGGTGCATTTGCAATTATATGATATATATAACCTGGAAATGTTACAGAAACATGAATTTACACTATCATTTAAAAGTTTAAGGTCAGTGTTTTGTTTTTAAAGACATGTATTATGGTCAACAAGGCTGCATTGATTTGGTCAAAAGTACAGTAAAAATAGTACAATTTTGAAAATTTGTCTCTTACTGTGATATGTTTTCAAAATGTAACCAAATTTTAATCAGAACCAATGCTTCCGCTGCTGTTGGTTATTGCTGCAGTTGCAGATTATTGTTGCTGCCTGCAAGCAAGTACAGGACATGATACTACATCCTTCTGCTGCACAAATAGCATATATAATAACCCACAGCAGATCTACACAGGTGGAGCTGGGGAAGGAGGAGGGTTTCAAACTGTTCTACTGAATACTAAACAACCAGTTAAATGTAAAGCAGTAAGTTCATTGGCTGCGTATGAAACACGAACCAATCAGCTTGTGCTAAATAAGTAGATTAAGGCTGTGAACATCATCAGTTATGTTATGACCCATCAGAAAGCGGCATCTAGAGTTTCATCAAAATTTTGTTGTTCCATATTTAGTCAAAACTATAATTTTTTCAGGATATTTTGATGAACAATGTTCAAACGAACAGTATTTATTACAAGATTTGTATTATTCTTTGCTAAATTCTTATTATTGACCCCAAACCTTTGAACACAATTGCACACTGGACTAAAAACACCTCTTTCAGGAGACCACTACACAAATGCATCAATTTTAAAAAATGTGTTCTTACTAAGTTTATGTATGTTGATGGGTTCGGTCGGCATCCCTTCTCCTCCGTCGCTCAGCGCTCGTATCTGAATGATGTAATCATCATCTGCAGGTAGCGTGAGCTCCACTGAGGTCAGATTTGTTGTTATTGTGTTAATTTCTTTATGCCGGTTCCTTCTGTAAGACACCTGGAGAGAACAAATGAGAGAGGTGCTAACAACCACTTAGATTTATTCAGCACAAGCTATTTTAGTCGATAAAGGAAGTAAAATCTAATTATCATACACTGTGGGGAACAGTAGTGTTTATTAGCTCACCTGGTGTTTTTGCTATACTGTACAGCGCATATTTTGTAGATCAGCGGTATAAATTAGTTTTATTTTTAATTTCCGTTACCACTAAGGTGGGTAATCGTCCAACAAGAGAGATACTATAAGCTCTTTAATGTAGTTGTTTCCTAAATGCTCACTGGAATAGAACAAGCTAATATGATTATGTGAAAATAATGCCCTACAGTTTGGCTTTGAGGTTTACATTGCTGGGAAGCACTTACCTGATACCCGGTAACATCTGACTCCATCTCTAGAGAAATTACAGGCTCCCAGTGAACAGTGAGCTTAGAGCCAATCAGATTCCACTCCACGTTCAAAGGTGGCTGCCCGGGTGCTGAGAGGAAACACTGCTATTAGTTTTCTGTAAATGTGGCAACATCAGAAAGCCAGGAGAGGTGCCTGACTGTCTGTTTGCTCATAATATCATAATGTATTACACTAAACTAGAACTAGAAAAGGCAGTTCTGGGAATTTAAACATGTGTGCCATTCTTTTCTTGTGGAACACACACACACACACACACACACACACACACACACACACACAAAGCATTTAGCAAAATGTTCACACTGATCTTTCCCAAACACAAAAAAAATAGTCCATATGCTTTGTATGTAATATCCCTAGTTCTTTTAGGTCATATAAATATATATGGTATGAAAAAAGAAAGTAATCTACACCTAGGATGGCTTGGGGTGAGTAAATTATAGGGTAATTTTCATCTTTTCTTTTAAGGACTACCTGGTCACTTTTGCCGGCCACTGTATTCTTTCGCTGTATGAGAAAGAGCAGCATGAACATTTATTTAATTTTCCATCACAGAAAGAAATGGCATTTGAAAAACAACTAAAATCAGAGAGTTTTATTTTTCAACAGCGCTAATGATTTTACTTTAACTGTGTTTTTGATCAAATAAATAAGAAAACCTCTAACAGTAGAATAAATCAAATGACGGGTGTCTTTATCCTATTTCAGTATTAAAAATGACAATTCTACTTTTTTTATAAGGTGCCAAAATAAACGGAGAAGTTTAACAAGCTTATACTTACGAGACTTCTTGGTGGTCACATTGATGGTGGGAGACAGAGGGCCAGTTCCTGCTGTGTTGAAAGCGCTCACTGTCAGGAAATACTGAGTGTATCCTCTCAGACCGCTGATGTTAACCTTGTTCTGATTGGCAGACACTCTGACTTTGCCCATGGTCTCTGGTTTTGTATCGTCCTCCCAGTACACCACCTGATTTCAAGAGCAATGGAGAGAAAGCACAGCCTGTGGGATCTAAAGCCTCGCGGATATAATGCTACGGTGCCATTATGCTCAGTGCAGGAGAATTATTATACAGGAGTATTTCACTTTTTCCACACAGTGGGTTTGGGGTGATATGGATGAAGAGTTTCGCAGAGGAATGTGTAATGTGTTCTCTGTGTCCTTAAAAAGGATGAAGAAAAGCCATTTCGCCCATGCGGCAGAGAGGGTCTCCTATGCATACGGTAAGAACAGGGTACCCTATTCTTATTTTCAAATGGAGCGTTTCCATGGGGACAGAGGGAACTTTGAGGTGCAGCGTGGGAGATGACAGGCTCTGACAGAACCCACGGTGCATTTCAAAACTGGACAGAGAGTCATTTCCATTTAGAAGAAGGGACGCACCTCATAACCCAACACTCTTTCTGGGGAAGCGCTGAGAATGTGCCAGCTCACTTCAATTTCAGTGGCAGAAATGCTTCTGGCCCACACGCCGTCTGGAACGCCACTGGGCTCTGAGAGGAGAGATAAAAAGAGAAAAAGATGAATACATAAAGACGGAAGAGAAGCAAAAAGATGAGAACAAAGGAGAAGAAAAGAGATAAGGAAATATGAGAAAAGAAAAGCCAAAATAAGATGAATGTGACAAAACTAAAAGAGAAGAACTGAGATGAAACAAAATGAGAAAATGAAAATGTGACTGAAAGAATAGAGATAAGAAGAGGGCGCAGTGAAGAGAGATGTAAATGAGACAAAACTGTGAGATGAAACAAGATGGGTGGAGTAGAACATGGATGGAACAAGAAGAGAAACTGAAATGAAAAGACTAGATGAGACAAGAAAGGTCAAAAAAAGAGATGACATAAAATAAGACAGGACAAGAAGAAACAAGAGGAGAAAAAAGATACAAGGAAGAGACTAGGATGCAAAATGGAGAAGCTGAAATGAGGCTGAAAGAAAAGAGAACAGAAAAGACGAGAACAGAAAAAATGAGAAGATCAAGCAAAAATGAGAAAAGGGGACGAGAAGAGAAGAACTAGGATGCAACAGAGAAAATATGATACCAGAGTGAAGAAAAAAATAAAATAAACTAGAGACGAGGCAAGAGTAGATAAAACAATCACTCAAAAGAAGAGATTAGATGAGACAGAATGAGAAAAGAGAAGATTATAAGGAGAGAAGGCCAAAATGTGACAGGATTGAAATAGTGGACAAGGAGAAAAAAAGATGCATCAAAGATGGATGTACCAAGACCAAACCGAAAGAGAATAAATGAGAATAAAAGGAGAAGACGAGATAAGAAGAGACTAGAGAAGATGAGGAGAACAGGATGCAACAAGAAGCACAGCTGAAACAAGACTGAAAGGAAAGAGAAAAAAAGAAAAGAGACAGGGAGACAAAAAATGAAATGATGAAGTAAGATCATTTTCAAGACAGGATACATGAGATGGGATAAAACAATGAAAAAAAAAAACGACAGGTTGAGAAGAGACACAACTGTGAAGGAGAGAAGACCAAAAAGAGACAGGACTGAAAGAGAATAGAGAAAGAGTATCTAAATCAGACCAAACTACTGAAAGTGAACAGAAGAAGTAGTATGCAAAAAAGACAAGGAGGAAAGAGACAAGACAAGACGAGGGAAAAAAAGAAAAGCATAATCTGCACAAATCAGAGGCTGATGAAAAATAATTTAGAAATGACTTGTGTAAATTACTAGCCTTTGCTTTAATAGGATAGCTGAGTGACATAAAGGAACATTATCTGTACAGGAATTCAATTAACCTGGTAGCTTCCTGCTGTCTGCCCATCACTCCACACTGTAATAGCTCATCTCAAACCCATCCTAACTAGCTTAAAGATTCCCACACTGCCGAGCGTAAGATTCCAGAGCTACAACTACCTGACATTTACAACACAGCATCACATACTGTACAGCCATTACAGTACATGCTTTACTTTCTTGTGACTCTACTTTCTCTTATAAAAATAAAACGGCATTATGGAAATTTAACAAAACCATATTTCCTGTTAAAAAAGGGCAAATTACTGCTAAAAGACCAGAAAACTGCAAGTATTGGAGAAACCCATAAAATGATATTACATTTTCTGAATCTATATCCTACAGTATCCTGCTTTTTTGACCATTTCTTATAAAATGAGCCGTGTTCTTTCAGTACTGCACATAATAAAGTGCTGGTGGTAAAGGAATCAATTCCAGCCTGTTCTTTCAATGTTTTATGCACCTTACCAAGGATGAATAAATACATAGCGGAAAGAAAAATCCATTGAAAACGCTGTAAATGACTGAAAAGGTAAGCTTTTGTGTGCTGCCCATAATGCGATTGACAGTCTCACCGTTCTCAGCCGAGAACACAATGGTAACGGGGCTGAATGGTCCCTGGCCTTTGGTGTTGTAGGCGCCCACTTTGACGCTAAATGGAGAAAAGGGCGGGATGCTCTCGTTCCGGTACACGTAGCGGGACTGGGAAGGAACAGAGGTGACGGCGTGTGTCCAGTTGACTTCCCCCAGCGGCCGGAAAGCGATGATGTAGCCGAAGCCATCTCCGTTTTGTAGGTCTTCAGGCACAGGCTGGGAGGGAAACAAGAAACTATAGTGATATTAAAACATACAGACCAGATCCAGCCTCAGGTTCACACCCAGCGTCTTTCCAAATCCCACATAGTTTTCACAAAGCGATGCAACCTCTTGAGAGTGCAAATGAACCGCTTTCTAATATACAACCAAATTTGAATTGAATGCCATTACGGGAGTAAAGGGCCCAGATGGAAAACAGGCTTGGCTTTGACTGAGGTAATAAACACCCCCATTCAATTCCATTTAATTAGCCAAAACTATTACCTCGCACAGAGGGAGTGATAATATAGACAGATGACTTACCTCCCATGTTATTACTAGCTCTGACTTGGAGCCACCCCCACCTCCGACATCGGTGGGGGCCGTGTCAGGAACTGCGTTGAGAAAAAACAAAGAAAAAGTGGCCATGTTTTTAGTACAGCGGATGGATGCAGCGCCTGCCTTCCTCGTTTTTTCTTTTTCTTTAACTCAAAGCCTCATTATCAAGTATCAAATGAAACAAAGCTTCGCTCCCTTAGCAACTGCTTTTAAAAGATTCTGTGGGAAGCGTCTCAGTTAACTGGCTTTGTTTCTAGTGAATTTCACCATTTGCCAAGAGTAATGCTCGAAGAATTTGTTCTATAATATACAAAGAGGCACTTGAGCACCGAAATTGTATCTCTTCATCATGGGATGTTTGAAGGATATGGGCACTTGAGCATTAGTGGATTCAACCTCAGACAGCACGCCCACAGGCCGCCTACAGTCACTCAGTGACCATCTAATGCATGCTTCATACAAAACTGGATTGCGCTTCCTCGATCTGGCAAGCTGTGTTCTGATTGGCTGGCTAATTTGATGAGCATTTTGCGTAACTGGATAAAATTGACACTGGACTTGCCAAAGTTTGCTATTATTAAATTAGATCTAGAATACACAGAGCAGTTCTATCAGTGAAATTTACAAAATATCTACTTTACATAACTGTCCTAAAGGTTTCACTTTATGTACATACATGTACCTACAATGTACTTGCAGTTTACTTACCCAAGATAGGTAAACACATAATATAAGGTTACTACAATGGGTAGGGGTTGGTTTAAGAGTAGGTCCAACGTTAGTAGTAACCATCAAACTAAGTTTGTATTTAACATTTTGTAATGATGTAGATGTAATAGGTTGTTACTGTTACATTATAATTACAGATTACACAGGCATAAGATGCTTAAAATAAAGTGTATCAAGGTTGTACTTAAGTGTACTTCATGTGTATCTATATTGTACACCTTAGTTTGATTTAACCCATGAGTACACAGCTCAAATACATGTAATACCTTAAAAATTACATTAAAATTACAGAATATTACACATGCATAAGCAACTTAAAATAAAGTGATTTAAGACTTCAGTATAGGTAGCTGTGTAACAGATTTTGTCTGTAACATATGTGCAAAAGTAGCTGTCACTTACATCTACATATTTAGAAACTGTTATTGCAGGCTGTTTCATAACTTAGTTACATGATAAGTACATTTTATTTCATGTAAGTACATCTAAGTACCTAATTAAGTAATTACTCTGTATTATGACACCTTAAAATTAAGTGTTACCATATTGATTTATACAGTGGCTGTGATTACTTATTCATAACAGATTTATTTAAACATACAGTACAATTAATAATTAAGACATCACTAACAGGTAAAGTAAAATATAGTAAGTGTAAGGTATAATCATTTGCGAAATGCTCTTGTCTAGGTTTATTTCTCTAGCAAGCTAATGTGTTGTGGATCTGACATTTTAGGAGTAAAGAGGAAGAGATTATCATTACTATATACACACATCCTTTGAGTGGATAAAATAATTATTTTCAAAAACATGAATGACCCCAAACCTTTGAGACTCCGTCCACACGAAGCCGGTGAGGTCCCTATCCGATCAGTATTTTTCCTCGTTCTAAAAAAAATTGCGTAAACACGAAACGTATATATGCCAGACCAGTATGGGGCGCTGAAATTCTGCCATAGAGATACACTATAAACAGAGAAGAAGACTTTGAGCATGCGCATAACCTTGCGCGCTGTATACGAACC
>JAUCMU010000048.1:4989012-5011867 GCA_032275025.1 Enteromius treurensis | reverse complement strand
TTTGAATTGAATTGTTCCGGTATCCGCTTTAAGATGAACATCAACCATGCCTGTTGACAGTCCTTTTCTATAGGAAGCGAGTGAAAAGTGCGCACATCCCCTGCACAGCCTGGAACATTACATTTAGAGCGATGATCCGCCATTGTCAACACTGTCTTCGGATGACTCATATTGTCTGCGCAGCTCCGGCTGACGTAGAGCATGGGCGGGTTTACGAACATGTGGTGAGCGTAACTATTACGCCACTAGACAGACGTAACAGTCTGTGTTGTGTTGGAATTTGACCGTTTATCAATCGTCTTTTGCAAACACTTAAATTATATAAGAAGTAGGAAACGATGGTGTTTGAGACTCACAGTGTGTTATGTCCATGTACTGAACTGTTTTTATTCAACCATTCCAAGGTAAATTCAGTTTTTCTATTGCACCTTTACCAGTAGGAGGGGGGACAATAAACACAAAATCTATTGCATGCTATATCTGGAAGGGGACACAAATATCCAGACATATTATTCTGTAAAATTGTGGAAAACCTTGCTTCCATAATTATTGTAGCATGGAGACTGCATCATGGTTATTTAAAGTTATACATTTTTCTCTGGTTTAATGAAAATGTAGATTTTTTCTTCAATACTATTGCAGTGTTTGTTATGTTGTTTACAGTCGAGTCACTCTCTCTCTTTCTGTCACGACGATCTCGTAGGCTGCGCTGAACTGATAACTTCTTTCTCCGAGAAAAAAAAAATAAAAGGCCGCCCACACTCAAAGCTGATTGGCTAATTTTGCTTAATAAACCAATCAGGATGCTCTCTGCTTAGCACGCGCTATGAACAGGCACACACACACAGTTCACATGCAGGCAAGGTCTCTCTCACTCTCTCCTCTTCACTCCATCTTCTGCACGCAGTTTAAGATGCAAGATGCAGACATTAATGTCACGAGTACACGCGCTTGCCCGCTTGGTCTAGATTCTGGGATATTTTATACAATTTGCGGGCATATTGTTAAACAGATAAGTAACGTTTTAATCGTTAACAGCAGATTCATGGTAAATTTATTAACGAATCAGCATCAACTACATTAAAGAGAATCGCTTTATTTAAAGTGAATAAAATTCCCTACTTACTGGACTTCAACAACTACTAATGTACAGAGATGCAGTCACGTACCTGACTTGCAGGTGTAGCGTAGGTAGGTGAGATGAACTGGGATAGTAGGCAGTGGGCCAAACCACTGTGAGGGGGAGCTCAACAATTAACATGAAATTTGACAAATGACAGTTAATGCATTTATTATAATACAGTTGTTTATTCATTTCAAATGATAGAATTAGCATATGCATGTGAACACGTTGATTATTTTACTTTTTTTTTCTTATTTCAGTTCTAAATGTTTGAAGATATAATTTCATAAAATAATTCTTTAATTAAAGGATAAATTATTTAATTTACTCTGTGTAATAATGTGATAATTACAAAGACACAGCAAGTAACACTTTGAATTAAACATTCCAGTTTAACATTCTTGCTATTGGAGCTAAAAAATGGGAAATTCTCTGGTCAAAGCATAATGCTTACCATATTAAAATATTTTTTATGTAATGAATTTATCGTTCTCTTCAGTGTTGTGGGGACACATCTGGTTTTAACTCTTGCGTGAATTTGATTGATAGGCAGTGGTTTCCTGTTTATCTGCTGCGGGGTTCTGTCATAACAGGTTGGTTGAAGATAATAATTAAAAAAATGTTTGGGGGTAAATCAACAATGAAATGCTCAGCAAGTTGGGGCAGAATGCTGGAATCCAGACTTTTTTACAGCCGATGATCTTAATTCCATCGCAGGACAAGCAGCTTTGAGTTCAAAGCTACCATCAAGTTCTTTTTGTTCTCTATCTATGCATACAATGCTCTTATCTGAAACACAGCAGCACCTAAGCATCTGTTTGACAACACTGAACAGCTTCACTGGAACTCAGTCCTGGAGGATCCTATGAAAGGCCCATTCTTATCGCCCGTACTTCTTTACATTTGAACCCAACCTGTTTATGAGATCTGATTCTGGCCTCTTGATTCAGACAAAATATTAATTTCTTCCTCATAGTCTTGTTTTGTGTACACAGACAGTGCAGACCCAATAAATGAAGAAATAAAACTAAGAGTTTCTTTTAACGAGTTAGGTTTCATAACCTCAAGCCAGATCGGATATTTCTGCTTTCGCAGTTTGCATTCTTGTCTCTAAGCAACGTGTGTCTGTCGTCAAATCAAAGTATCTGGCCCATCATTAAAGTTCCTTTCTTGTGATTCCTTCAAATATTTTTTGTTTTTTAGAAGCTACTGGTACTAAATAAAAAACGTAGTCTTATTCTGTTTATCCATGTATTTAATCTGATGACTTTGCATAACGCTGCATCTGATTCTAATTATATTTGTAAATAGGTCAAATCAGATTGTGAAATATTATATCTGGACGACTTCCACCTTGTAGTGAATGTATCCTCAGGAACATAATCATTAAATGAAGTGTTGATGACTTTTACATGGATACGTCACCCTAAAATTGAAATGTAATGAAAATCATTCATTCATCCACTCTTAGGCCAAAAGTAGATGAGTTTGCTTCTTCATGGGAACAGATTTGGAGAAATTTAGCATCGCTTGTTTACAAATGAATGGTCAGCAGTGAATGGACAGCTGATAAAAAAACATCACAATAATCCACAAGTAATCCACACCACTCCAGTCTATCAATTAACATCTTGTGAAGGAGAAAAGAACCATGTCTTTTCATAGTAGTGCTTTCTCCATTAAAAAAGTCAGTCGAATCAGTTGGAAAGCATCTGAATCAGGAGAGAAATATGCAAAAAACAAACATCATTTTAAAGCAAAAACAGTGTAAATCAGTTCTAAACAAATATGTTGGTGAATTTTGATGTGAGAGACTTTTCAATGTAAAAAGCATTTTTATGTATTAAAGACTCATATTTTGTTCAAATGCAATGGTTTGAATGAAAAGTTTGAACTATGCCTTCAACAGAGTGTCTATTTACACTAAGTGCAAACAGCCCACCTTGTTGGCAGAGGCTATTTACATTAACTCCGCCCACCAGGGTATGACTGGGCTAGTCAACATTACAAAAGAAGGTCACTTGTCACCAGCTCCTGTGGTCCAGATGGTAAAATTTGTGTTGTGCTCATTTTGATCCAATCAACCTGGGTCCAAATCTGCCTTTTTGGCGATTTTTTCCCCCTCATATTTCAAATCATATCATAAAAGCATTTATTTTCAATAAAGATAAAGGCAATAAAGTAACGGGTAGGGTTAGGGTAGGTGTAAGGAGGGCTTTATTGTCTCAATAAGGTAGCATCCATTTAATAATTTGAATTAAAATGAAAAATTTGCACTTAATTAGCATCTATCGCTAAGAAAATAGGCTTTTTTTTTTTTTTTTACAAATACCTGCTGCCTTCCTTTAAATAGTTCATCCGAATCTCTTAAAGCAAACCGTTTTGCCGTTTTGTGCATTTGGGAAAGATCTACTGTATAATATCAATGTAATACATGTATTTTGCAGTAAGGATTTTATATTACCATACATTTCATAAACTAACATGATTTAACTTTTGAATAAAATCAGACTAAGCTTTGCCCTACCTCAGGGTAGTATCTCATTTTTATGTCTTTTTTCCGACAAACCAAGAATGAGATTACAATATCTCTGCATCTTAATGTGGACTTGCGTACAATAGTATGGAAATATGGCAGTACTTGCATAAGAGAGACTTCTCCTCTCTGTCTGGGTGTTATTGAAATGATTAAAGCAGACAAGGTGCTGTGCAGGAGTGCTGACAGCCCAGGATGTTTCTGAATGGTAAGAAGATGAATGGGAGGTTCCGTCACTCTCTTCCTGTCTGTCCCAGATACTTCCCAACTTTCACTGCGTTGCTGTGAGGCACAGATTAAGAGCTCCTTCCCCTCCGCGTTCCCTCTTTGTCGCCCTGTCATCTCTCTCCATCCTGCCATTCTAAATGACTGCTTGCTGATAGAAATGCTTGATGCATTTTACAGAATTTTGCTGTTAGCATTAAAAATGCTGTGCTGACTAAAATGTATGTGATTGGAAAGATGTGCTAAAATGGCAGCAGGTCTGGCCATTCGGGAAATATAACACAAGTTAATTTTGCAAAGTAATACAGAGCATTGGAGGCAGTTTTAATCGTGCTGTTGGAACTGTAATGTAGCAGTTTTCAAAAGGGTTTGCATTACTTTGCAAATTTATATTGGACATAAATTGGTGAAAAGGACTGAATGGTATTTAGAAGATGTTACTTTGAGTGTAAATACTTCTTTAAAACACAAAGATAAAGGTGTACAGGTACCATGGAATTTTAATAGTATATGAACAAGTATTATAAATGCCTCAGTTTTGTCAAGTTGTGTCTTTTTTTATAAAACTTTTTTTATATTTTGTGAGGTTTGATGCTGCATAAATTGCCCTGTAAAGGGACAAATAAATATATTACAACAACATTAGTGTTGAAAAAGTCCTGAAAATGAATAGTGCCATTTATAATTATTACATTCATATTTTGTTGATTGCATTTTAATTTAATATCTGTTTTCAGTTGTAATATAGGATGTTGATGTTTATTCAATTGCTGTTACATAGATTTAATTTTTAAAAAAATTACATTTTATAAATGCATTTGTAAATGGCTTCTAAATATTTTAAGTTCTGTTGACTTTGAGCAGCCAGCAATTCAGCGCAAAACACTCTGATTGTCACAAGTTGTGTTTATATTTCAAGTGAAGCCAAAATTACTGTAAGATCATGTCTCATGTCTTCTGTTATCTGGCATTGTTTTGTTCATGGTTTATGAGTGTGAAGAAATGGCACTCCACCATGTAGGCATCTGCATTTTGTTTTTCAGTTCCAATGCTTAAGATGCATTCTGTGAGTAATGCAGGTTCCAACCAATGTTTTTTTATTTATTTTTTTTTTTTTTTTGACTTATAATAACTATTTCCCAACATAATAATGAAATTAATTATTAAAATATTTCAATTTTTTTAGTATTACTGTATACATACCAATTATGAAATTGTTAAAATATTAATTAATTATTATTATTATTATTAGCTTTTAATATACTAAAGTATATATGTATCTGTAACGTCTGTTTTACTTATTTTTATTCATTACTTTGCTGTGTTCTCTGCAATATTATTACATGTACAAGGACAGCAAGTAAGTGAGCCTAACATCTGGAAAATGTTTAATAATGAATGGATTTAGCGAATTGACTGGATAATGGGACACACCTCATGAAACTGGGATTTTTGGTCTCCTGTCCCGACATTTAAAACATTAACTCCATTATAAGATGAAGGAAGACATTAATGTCTTTGTATAAAGTATCATTGGTCATGTCAGACTGAATTAAAATGAATTAAATGGACTTGTTGTCCAAATGCTCTCCCATTATGTAAGCCACTATAGCTTATCGAAATTCAATGGTATTCTTTTGAAATGGGCTTTCTAGAACAGGATAGGTAGCCACACGCTTCCCATTGACTTGCCATGCCTCTGTGTTTGTTTAGCCCTGGAGTCACCTCCCTACTTCTGGTATTACTGGTTCTAGCTTTCCTTGAGCTGTCAGAGGTTTGTTGTAATGCACATGAGTGTTTGTGCTCCAGAGAGAGAAGTTCATGCTTGGTCTGGTTTGGTCTGACTGTATTGGTGCAGGTCAGAAGGACAATAGCATCTGAGAGAACGAGGATATCCAAAGGTAACTGGATCTGTCTGCTTTGCATCTTATGCATTTAGTGGAACTGTTATTTTACTGTATTATACTGATTACTATACAGAGGTGTGTATTTTGGGGTAGTTTCTTCCTTTATGATGAGCATGCTATAAAACGTGGTGTAACTGTGGAATTTTAGCAGCAAACCAACACGTGCTGATTGTACTAATGGGGAAAAGAATGTAAAAACTATAAACTGAAAAATGCTTGGAAGCTGACATAGAAGTCATTTGCATGTTTCAACATGTAAATCGCATGTTTCATGCACATACACATGTGTGTTTCAACACCGTTCTGTCTCAGAAGGAATGTTTTTAGATTTTGAGCTGCCTGCAGGATTCGTGACTGATCTGCTTTGAAGTTTGATGACAGTATCTGTAAGGTCTGATAATTAGTTTTGATTTGTTTGCATTTGAGTGCATACAGTAGCCTCAAAGGTATTTGAATACGTAATATAAAGGTTTTACATCGAGGAAATGTTACAGTATTATATACTGTAACACTGTATAATATATTTGTAAGCTTATTCGCTGCAGTGTTGGACATTCATAAACAGTAATACTGTTCAAAGTTTGGGGTCAGGATGATTTAAACTTAAATTTATAATTTTATGCAGCAAGGATGCATTGAATTGCTTGAAATTACAGTAAAGACTTATAATAGTGCAAAAATAAAATCTGTTTTTGAGCTGCAAAGAAGCATATTAGAATGATTTCTGAAGGATCATGGGACAGTGAAGACTGGAGTAATCATAAATTTCACTTTAAAAATATGTTTAAATAGAAAACGGTTATTTTAAATTGTAACGATATGTCACATTCTTACAGTTTTTACTGTATTTTTTATCAAATAAATGCAAACTTTAAAACAAAAAAACTGCCCCAATTTTAAACAGTAGTATAAATTTTTTTTTTTAAATTGTAGCTTGTTCGTATATTGTATATTAGTGAGAAACAGAAAGAAAATAAAACTGGTGAGAGAGTGGGGATGTGTGTATGAGTTGTGACACGTCCAAAACCCTAAATGTTTTCACATGCGAAACCAGCCAACACAAAAAACCACAACATGACGTATCTCACATATAATAGTTTCATATGTGACAGGTGTCCTAATGTAACTCCAACTCTGCGATTGCAAAACGTACACACAGGTCACCTGTGGGCTGACATGCATGCTTCTAATTACAGGTGCTTTTGATGCTGTGGCATCTAGCATGAATGAATGTAACTGTGTCAGTGCTTATTAATTGTCTTTCTAGTCCGCTTGCATTGTCTTTACTTCCTCTCTGGTATTTTTAAAGCTTTGTCTAAATATTTTAACTATGTCGTAAAACCTCCGGTGTAATCATAAAGAGTTGAGTTTGTGGTAACGTGAATAATGATGAATAATGAGTATGTTTGCTCTAGACAAAGGTCAAAAGGCAGCTGTCACAGCAGGCTGTGTTTTCTTTAAATTGACACTGGCATGCTATGAACATGTTGAAGTTGACAAACCTTTGGAATTCGGGGGCAGTGTACGCTTTCTGGCCGCTTATTGGGGGACATGGCTTAATTTAGGAACATATGACTCCATTATGTAATGATCTTGAGCATCTGCTAATCATTAAATTATGTCATGTTGAAGGCAACATCTATAAACCTCATAACGGGTTGAGGTTAAATTAGATTAGATAAGTTCTATATATCTATTACTAGATTATTAGCAATTTATTAGTAGTAATTAAGCTGATTAATGCCTTATTCTACATCCCTAATCCTACCTAATATTCTGGTAATATGCATGTTAATAAGCAACTAATAGGTGTAGCCTTATAATAAAGTGTTACCATTCATGGATTGATTGATTGATTGATTCTTTGACTTTTTACAGCATTCATCGAATAGTCATTGCTGTCACGTTTGATCAAATTAATGTGTCTTTGTTGACTATACAACTTTTTGTTTATTGAACTGCAGTATAAAAGCAATACCAGACAATCGTTTCCCCTCCTTGTTACTTAAACAGCTTACAGTATGTCAGCATCGCTAGTTGTAAAGTGCATTATAATGTTTACGTTGCGGCGTAGACATTATATGCAAAAATAATACAACTTTGTGTCCATCTATACTTTGTTTGCTTTTTGCATATATGTCCCAGTCTGGGATCATGCATTATGTATGTTCAGCTGTACCAATTCATACTGTGAAGTGAGTGTGTCCTTCGCTCTGTTAGTAATCCTTTGTTTGTACTTTCTACATGCCATATGGTGGTAGAAACCATTAAGTACAATAGGCAGGTCAAGCAGACCACAATATGACACAAAACACTAAAAAAATCCCTATACTCCACTTGTTAGTCTTCAAATTGAGCAGAAACATAAAAATTGCCTTACATGATTATGATTGTTTTATCAACAAGAAATTGCATGTTTTCTCTCTCGGCACAAAGCAATCGACATGCATCCGCTGACCCTATAAGACAGCATTAGGAATTAAGACAATAGTCTTCATTATACTAAGAGGATTTTCACTGTTGACACACTGCACGCTACTATCACTAATCAAAGCAGTTTTCTACTTGACTGCTCATCAAACCACACTTTCCTGTTTACGAATGATTATAGAGGATAACATGATTTCAAGGTTTGTTTTTTCAGTCACAGAAGTCTGTGTTTTCATGTCAAGGTTGTTCTGATGAAGTCTTTCAGGCAGGAATTCCAGCACTTTCTGGTCTATTCTTTAATGGTTTGTGAATGGCTCGGCGGATCAGGCTTTATTTGAATCTTTGTCAAAGGTTTAGCGAGCGTCCTATCCTGGCGAGAGGCTTTGCTGACATCTGTCTTCTCACTGGATCCCCTTTAGTGCTTTGCATGTTTTTGGACTCTCTCTCTCTTTTGCTCTCTCTCTCTCTCTGTAGGAATTTGAAGAGCATGCTGAGAGTTTGGATGCTCAGTCTGAATGCTGTTTAATACTATCACTGCCTCCTCTGGGAATTACTGTCTTGACTGCATGTGTGTGAGTGTGTAATTGTAAGTAAGCAGAATTTCCTTGTTCTGTTTAGTTGGCTGTTTGTTCAGTGGTTAAAGCGGGCTGTGACCGTAAAGCAAATAAGAAAGGTGTACCTGTGAGCCTCAGCAGTTTTCTCTGATGTTAGGCTGTAGTATCTTTCTGTATTCATCCTCTAGATTAATGGATGAAGTATGCAGTCTTGTGCTTCAGTGAGTTTGTCCTCTCGGGCTCATTGTTTGATGAACTTGTTGCATGTTGTTTTTAATTTGTTCATTTGAAATAGATCTGTAAATAATTACAGTATTGAAGTGGATGTTATTGGTTTAAGTTGCGCTTCTGCTAGTTTTAGAGAATAATTAGCCAGAATTAAAGATCTCCAAGGTTTTGTGTTTGCGAATGGTGTCAGAAGTTTACTCCATGCTGTTTGGAGAAGCATCAGGCAATCTTTAAGATACAGAGTCAGTTGACAAGATACAGCATTTGAGGTTCTTTAAATAAACGTATTGAGAATATTATATAATGTTTTCTTTTTTTCTGGAAGATCAATATATCACATTTCTTTTGTACAAAAAGAAACTCTAAAATAATTTAGTTTTGACAAAAAATGTAAATATTAAGGCACTTGCAGATGTAAATACTTTTAATTATAGCAATACATATATTTTCAGCAACACCCAAGTATACCACTCAACAAAACTGTTGATTTGAACAGTTTTTTTCATCTAAAAATATAAATTTCCACCTAAATATTAAGCAGCTCAACTGTTTTCAACATATTAGAATGAATCTGATGGATCATGTGACACTGATGACAAGTAATGATGCAAAATTCATCTCTCTCTCTTTCTCTCTCTGTCAAAAAAGAAAAGAAAAACATGTATATAGCTTTCCAAAACCAGACTTTTGCTTGCAGTACTTATTCAAAAACTCTCAGGAAATATAATATACCAATATAATCCTATTTGTCATTTCATAACCTTAAGGATTTTATGAAAAAATACATGCAACACGCATCTTGGAGCTATTTTAAAAATTTTAGAACTGAATCTCCCTCTTCTGCGTCTTTATCATTTACATCCAAATTTCATTAATTTCTGCATATGTTTAATCTGTCAATTATGAAATAATTTTACAGGCATTTTGGAGACATAATGGGTCCTTTCAGACAGTATTCCAATCCTCCAACATGTTATTTATATCCCAAATAATATATTTTCATTTATGAAAGTTGCTATTTTTTTAACTACATTAGTATGAATTACAAATACATATTACTGCATAGTAATTTATTACAGTATTTTATAAATATTTAACTGAGCTTCTCAGGGCTATTCACACAGTACCTAGTCTCTCTGCATTTTTATTTTCTTGTTTTTCTATGTAAACATGCACCAGATGGATCGTTCTCATTCATCTCGATATCAATCATCACAGTTTTACATAGTTTCGCTTGTCTCTTTTTAATTTTTCAACAGAACCGCTATCATTCGAAGGACACATTTTCCTCTTCTGCAAAATCTCAGCATTTCAGTGCATCACAGTTGTCAATGCAATTAGTGTGCTGATTCCTCGAGTCCATCCAGGTGTTTTGATCGCTCTTCGTGAGACAGGAGAAGACTAATCCACCCAGCCTCCAAATTATGAGCCAGGGGCGAGAGTGAGACAATCTGTCACCTCTGGCCACTCCTGGATGAGGAGAGTTAATCTGAGGTTGAGGCTGGTAATTTGTGAAGGCGGCTTGACTCTTTGCAGCTTGTGAGTGTAAACGATTATGTGTGGAATGAGCCTGAAGCACGAGCGCGCTCACGGTTCATCAGCCTTCACAGAGGCGTGAAGGCAAACAACGCACACCAGCGAAATAAATAACGTCAAAGTTTTTTCTCAGCTGACGGCTTTCATTTTAGCCTTGCAACCTTTGTGTCTTGACTTGGCACATGCTAAAAGCTTTTTCTTTTTTTGTTTTTGTTTTGAAGCAGTGCATATTAAACTTTCGACCATATCTTCACATTGATTACATGCGACTATAAATAAATTATTTATGGGAGTTTGTTAATGATGACAATTAGGCAATGCTTTGTTGAGTATGTTTTTGAGCTCGTACCTTGGCTAGTTTAGACATGTCATGGAGTGCTGACACGCAAAGCTTGCGTAATTGCTGGTTAACACCAGTAAAATAACTTTAAGGCCTAATATTTGCAACCTTTAATTGATTATCAGGGGCATTTTGTTTTTCAATGTTAAAGTTAATAAACAATCAGTAAGTTCAATTTTAATAATAAAGCATTATAGAGCTGTTACCAGTCAAACAGTATTAGATTCATTTTTCGATTCATTTTTGCACTGCCAAAGTACAATAGAAGTTGCATCTGAATTGTTTTTAGGTACATTTGCACAGACTGTTTAATTCAATATGTGTATGTGAAATGCTAAAAAATAAAATAAAAACCGTCTTGAGCGAGTCAGTCATGAATGACTCACTGAGTTCATTCATTTAGCCGATTTGTTCAATTGACTGATTCATTTAGAAATGGAGAAAGTGACTGTCTGCACCACATGACATTTTATAACCTGAACTAACCTCATCCTATCCTTAAAAGGTTAAATATTTTAGGAACTTATTGACACTTATGAGTAATGAGGATCTGAATGAATCCTTTTGATATTGTTTCCTCCCAGAAGGTTTGTGCTCCGTTTTTGCACCATGTGACTTGATATTGCATGATTTTGCAGACAAATTCATTTCAATATTTATAAATAGCAAAATCCTTTGGAAACCCCCCCCTGAAATACCAAAATCAGTTTAAATGTAGAAATGAAAAAAACATTCTTCATAGAAAAGGTATACTCAAATTACTGTATATATGAATTGCAAGTTTAATGTGTTTAATGTATTTATTAGCTAGGGGGACAACAGTGTCAAATCACTGACCCAGTTGCTATATTTTATTGGAGACTGCTTGATGATTTGCATCAATATAATCTTGCTTTTGCTTGAGGTGAAAATGTTTTAAATGCATTTCATCTGCTATAAATCCAAAATGTTGTAAAACACCTAAGATTACTGGTTTATAGCGAACAGCTTTTCCAATCCCCTTTCAGTTTTGCTGTAAAAGGGTTTAATACAATTTGTTCTCTGTTCTTACTCTTGTACTCTTTTATGTCTCTTTAGATCTTTTCCTTGGAGAAGTCAGTGAAGAGCTCTTGCTAAAAAGCCAGCTTTGTGAGAGTGTTTTTTGCATTTCCTTCTCCTTGGTCCCTATCTGCTGGCTGGGATGAGGGGGCTCAGGAGCCTTATTGTCGGGCTCCTGTCGGCCTTCTTTTCCACTGCCGCTGGTCTTTATTTTCCTCCTCACGGTAAGAACAAGGACAGTTAAATTTCTCTCAGGTGTTTGTTCTAATCAAATGCAAGGCTACAACTGGAGGCTATGATCATTATTCGACAGTATTACATGTTATTATCCAGTAAACTCTTCCAGAAACACACATCCCTTTTAGCACAGACAACCATCTCAACAGCTCTTTTATGCTGTGATATGTTTCCTGCAGTGGAGCAGCTGCCGACCATCACCAATCAGTCCTCAGGCTCTCTCATTGCCCTGCCATATGATGAGAACTTCCTGTTCAAATGTGAAGCTAAAGGCAACCCAAGGCCTACGTGAGTGAGATTTTAGAAAAACTAAAGAAGCATCCAAATCAACTTTTGGAGCTTAGCCATGTCATGTAAAAAAAGAAAAGAAAAGAAGTTTAAAGAAACACATTGTTTCATGGATATACTATAATTTATGAATTTGGTGAGAGAACATGTTCAGAAAGAGAGTTGAAACACAGTAAACTTAAAAGCAGAAGAAACATAAGATTTTGATGGTTCCATGAAGATCCTTTAACATCCATGAAATATTTCTATTACTTTTTTCGTTTCTACTGTTCTCTTTTTTTATGTGGATGTCTAATAGCTGCCTGTGATTTTAATTGAACAGGTACCGCTGGACGAAAGACGGAAAGGATTTTGACCTGCATAAAGACCCTCGGCTCATTAAAGAAGAAAGCAGTGGGACCTTTGTGATACCCAACACTAAAGAGAAAGTGAAATACCAGGGAAAGTACAGATGTTATGCCTCAAACAAGCTCGGAACAGCAATATCAGAGGAAACAGAATTTATTGTGCCTAGTAAGTCACATTGCATATGTTGGCTGCTGATCATGAAATGCACTAGACGTTCTAGTGTTGAGAATCTCCTAAGATCTCTTCCAAGAAATTTGCATATACCATGTAAGCCCTTAAGCACATCTGACATGATGCTGCTCGACTGGTCTTCAGTCTTTATAGTGTCTTACTAACAGTTTCACTGGTAGGCTACACTTTAGTAAGGAAGTGACTGCTATGAAGTGTACTGTTTTGTTCTTGCTCACAGTGGTACCCAAGTTTCCCAAGGAGAAGACAGAGCCAGTGGTGGTCACAGAGGGCGATTCGGTGGTTTTGGAGTGTAACCCGCCACAAGGAACTCCACCTTGGCAGCTGTACTGGATGACCAATGGTAGTTCAAGACACTTTAAATCAGTTTCCTGCACATAACTTTGCCCAACAGAGGGATCTAAGCAAAAAAGTTACTGAAATATATGTAAAAATAAAAAAAATAAAACCTTGAGTGGAAATCAAAAGTAAAATATTAACAGAAAATATAATAGTATATTAATGAAACAAAAATAACACTGTTTCAGATTTCCTCAGCTGTTACAGCAAACATTATTGTGATGTGTCAGTCATCTTGTATTTGGCTTAATGGATAAACAGATGCATGACTATATTTCAGCCAGCTGTATAAAACTATCTTTGCTGGCGCCAAACTGGAGTTTTACCGCCTCCGCTAATAACAGGCTTTTGATGATAAACGTTACATGTTGTAGTTTGTAAAGAATGCTGAGAATAAGTGACATTTAAAGAATTTGATTCTTTCCGTCAAGTCACTAAAGAAATAAATCAGTCCATCTCAAATGCTCACGTCTGAAAACAGAACAAAACTTTACATGTAAATGTAATTAAAAAATGTATAAAAAATGCAATAATATGCATATAGGCCCAATAATACACAAAATTCTAAAGCGATAAAATGTTTTTTAATTTATTATTATTAAAGGCATAGTTCATCCAATGAATTTAATTCCATCATTAACCCTCACGTTGTTCCAAACCTGTGTTATGAGATGACATGTAATATTACAATGGAAGTCAATTGCGACCAGTAACCAGGGTTGCCAGGTTTTCACAGCAAAAGCCAGCCAATTGCTATTAAAACTACCCAAATCACGTTTGGAGGGGGTTCCTCTGGTAAAAGGATAACAATTATTTTACTGGGGTCGCTTCAAACCGCAGACATGAAATACAACCAGAGGAAACAGTAGGACAATTCCGCATGGAAAAATGCAGACCTGGCAACACTGCCAGCAACGGTTTGATCACCAACCGTCTTGAAATATCTTCTTTTGTGTTCAGTAAAAGAAGGAAATTCGTGAAAGTGTGGAAAAACATTTATTTTGTCTTTTTTTTTTTTTTGTTGAACCATCAATTTAATTATAATATTTTTTATGTTAATTATTAGACAAGGAAAAAATATATATTTTTTTGTTCTCTTAAATATATAAATACATATAAACTTCCTTAAAACATGCAGGATGTATTTACTCGAGAAGAAAAATATTAGATTTCAGAGTAATCTAATGTAATATAATCAGATTTGAGGGTTATAACAATATACCCGAATTATCTGTTTAAATTTATTTTTTAATCCCCATGTCATAAACACAAACCTCTCTAAATTTCATTAACATTTTGTGAAAGAAAGACTTACTATGTAAATTTTCTTTTCAAGTAAATGTGCCTTGTTTTTAGATATTTATCCTGGAAAGCAAGACAGTTGATTAAAAAAGCAATGAGCGTTATTATTGTACATGTCTTCACTTCTTGAGCTGAAGAGGCGGCTTAATCATGTCGAGCCACATACACTTCTCGAGAGGAACAAGAATGTCTGAGCATTTAAAGCTCTACCCATGATGCCTGTTATCTGCTGTGCAGTCTGTCAGATGGGACTGTTTCTGGGCGGTTTGGATGGTTGCCCTCTCCGATGTACTGTTTCTCTTGTTAATCTGACCCTCCTCTCTGTATTGTTCTCAGATCTTCGACACATTGAGCAGAATGAGAGGGTGTCCATGGGCCTCAATGGGAATCTGTACTTCTCTAATACACTGGTGGAAGATACCCACGATGACTACTGCTGTTTTGCCTCCTTTTCCAAGATACGCACGATTGTTCAGAAACCCCGCATGGTCCTGAAGGTCAAGCCAAGTATGTGACAGGAATCTCATACAAATGATATCATTTAAAGCAAATGAAACAGAACATTGTTTTTTGTTCAAAGTGTTGGGGTCGGTAAGATCTTGCTGTGTTTACAAAAGAAGTCACTTTTGATTAATTCATAGCATCCCTTCTGAATAAAAGTGTTACTTTCTTAAATATTCTTACAGACCCCAAACTGTTCAAAAAGAATTGTAGCACGTGTTTATACAAGTTTTCACAACTAACCTAGTAATCACTGTATCAATGAAGACCTGTTATGCTGGTTTAGGGTGACGTAGGACGCATTCTTGCTTTCATAAACAGCTGGACAAAAGCAAAGCAGAATGTGGCAATATTGTTTTTTAAAAGTATTTTTATCTTGATGCAACGTCATGAAAAAAAGTAGCCGCATGATACTTAAAAAACTGAGATGCACAACAACGGCTAAATAAAATATACATAGTTTTAACAATTACACTTTTTTAGTAATGTAATATGTTCAGCTATACATTGTTGAACATATTAGATTACTTTTGAAAAGCAGTGCTTAAATGGCTTTAGTGAAGATTCATTTAAGTGAATGTATTTTACAGACTATGCCTGGTTTAGTGTATCGTCAGCATGCTGTATTTTAGCAGTAAATAGCAATAATTTAACGGTAATCCTCTTTAAAGTCAACATGACATTAAAATGGACTACTGGTTTGGAAAATGGTAAATGGAAAATGGTTTACTTTTTGCAACATGTAAAAGTAGCAAGTGTGTTCATGCATTAAGTGTATACATGCATGCTGTATGTACTCTATACATGCTATTTATTACTATTTAAATGTGCTAAAAATTCAAACAGTTTTCTTTCTTTTGATATATTTAGGGCAGGGGGATGATGGCAACACAAGTGGTGAGTCACATGGCAAAGAGTAACATATCTCACAAAATACGCAACAAATGTGGCTTTCGGTTCAGTGATTATTATCAAACAGCTTGTCTTTGCTTTGATGGGTTGTAACAATTGCTGGTTTGTCAGCCATTTCTGGAGTTCAGACTGTGAGATTTTCTCTTATCGTTATACATTTATATAAGAATCATTAAAATGTGACAATTGCGTGCTATTATAAACTTTTCCATTTTTATATATCTTGATTTTTTTTTTTTCAGAATCAAGTTTGTTCTTGTTTAGACATGAAAGTGTGTTTCTATTTTTATCCATGCTGCTGGTGCAATTTACCATCATTTGTCCCCATTCAGTTCAGAAGAGGAAGCCGAACATTTTGGTCCCCTTGAGTCATTCAACGACGTACCTAAAAAAAGGAGATGAGCTGGAGCTGGAGTGTATCGCAGAAGGACTGTGAGTTCACCTTTTGGGTTTATAAACGCTACGCGGCTGCAAAGAGAGAGTGACAGCACTTTATTTTGGTCTTTTCTTAGTCCTACACCAGAGGTAGAATGGATCAAGATGCGGGACAACTTACCGAAGCGTACACAAATCAACAACTATGGAAAGCTTCTGACTATACCAAACGTCACAGATCAGGATGAAGGGAAATACATGTGCAAAGCCAAGAATGATCTTGGTGAAGCTGTGCATCATTTCCAAGTTGATGTTGAGGGTATACAAACGTTTACTTATGCCTGGATTTTATTTGGGTATTTGACGATTCCCATTTATTCTAGTTATTAAATCTGTTTGACAAGAATAATAACACTTCAAGATTCCATTTGTCAACATGAACTAACAATAAAATACATTCTAAAGCATTTATTAATCTTAGTTAAAATTAATTTCAGCATTTTCTTATAATTATTACACTGAACATTATTCAATAACCTGAGATAAAATTGGCTAACAATAAATAATTGTATTTTTGATAACTAACATTAAGACTTTGTAAAGTCATTTATAGATTGTTTTGGGAAATTCAAAGAGTTTTGCAATCCAGTATTTACAACAATATATAAACAGCCCATTTAAGTGTTTTCATATGAAGCGTATATATAATTCTCACTACCATGCATATTTCTTGCATATTGGCTGTTTGTTAGTAGCTACAAAGCGAAAATTAATGCCTTACATGTTTTACAAGATTTTAAGTCATGCCATTTATAAACACAGGGGGGCAGTATTGCTCTAGATAGAAAGTTGCTTTAATACATTCAATTCATATGTTGTGTGTCTCAGAGCTGCCCAGCTGGCAGGAGGAACCAGTGAAGAGTCAGTTAGCAGAGATTGGATCTGACATCCACATCAAGTGTTCTGCTAGAGGAAAACCACAACCCACAATCACCTGGAAGAGAAATGGCCAGCCTCTTGATGGTGTGTTAAACCCTTCCACTCCCACCCTTATCATGCCCATTTGACTGAATTTGTCGGCTCAAAGCCACTGCCAAATATGCAATTACTGGCTCTGAGAACAGTCTGTTGTTCCTTTCCGTTAGATTTTGTAAACAGCAGCGAATATGCGGCGACCTCCGTGTTTATGCACAATTTATATGCTCTGGAAAAATTATAAATCAGCAGCAGAGTAAAAAATCATTGATATATCTTCTAAATGTGCACCCGAAAAGTTTATTGCTGCTATATGATGTGAAATATTACAATATAGGCACGCTCGAATAAACTCTCAGAGTGGATTTATTTTTAAAAATCAGTTTATGTGAAGATGCATAATTTCTAGTCTTGGCTGTTGAACACTTTCACTGTTATTAATTGCTGCTCGTTACAGATTCCATGTGAACCCTCCAAAATATATTTTTTAAGGAACTACTATTTTATTTTAAAGCATTTTAGCAAGGATGCATTAAATTCTTGACATTAAAACATTTATATTGGTACAAAAGATTTAATTTATTGATAATATTAAGACATGTTTCTTGAGCAGTAAATCATCATATTAGAATGATTAATAATAGTACAGAAAATTCAGCTTTACATAACAGGGATAAAATACTTAAAAAATATATTTTCAAAAAGAAAGCAGTTATTTAAAATGTTAACAAAATTTCACAATATTACTGTATTTCTGATTAAATAAATGCAGTCATGGTAAGCAAAAAAAGACCATTCAAATTCAAGTCTTAAAGACCCCAAACTTGTGAACGGTAGTGTACTATATACAGTACAGTAAGTGACAGCTAACCCCAGTCTATCCTAAAGACTTTGGATGCCAATTCAGGTTTGTTTTCTCCCCAGATTTTCCTTCAACCAATTACAAATTGCTCGATGACCGAATAATCATCCTCAGAGCGGAGCAAAAAGACTCAGCCGTGTACCAATGTGAGGCCTCCAACAGGCATGGGTCCCTGCTCTTCAACACTAATGTGCTTGTCATGAGTGAGTACTTTACTTACCTGTGTAAGAAGATGAATCTCATATTGAGCAATAATAGGTCAGCGCTACTGATGTGCAACCCACCTAATTTACATGTATCAATAAATCATAATACCAGAAGAGAGGCTTGTGGTCCTTATTGACGTTTTCTTGCCTTTGATTATGATACGATGCTCTTGCTGACATGTAATGGCTTAAGGGTTAAGCAGCTGTTGCTTCGTAATTGGCGTAGAAGAAAAACATGAAACGCGTGCACGAGTGTGTGTCTATGAACTACTCCGGTCACTCTTTTCTCTGTTTGGAGCTGGCAGAAGAAGAGAGCTCTTTTATATGCTAATAGCTTTTTTACTGTTTAATTGTGATTTTGGGAGTGTGCCTTGGTTTCAAACTACAGCGCAGAAAGTGAGCCATATGCTCTGCTGGCTGTTTGATGTTTTCCTGTGTGCACGAATGTTTTGACTAATGGTCTGCCTTTCCCTCAGATCATCCCCCTTTGATTCTGACGCCGAATTATCTGGAGTACGCGACCATGTTAGGCAAGAGTGTGATTATGGACTGCAAAGTCTTTAGTTCACCACCTGCCACCATTAACTGGTGAGTTTGGCAACAACCGTTGCGATTTTAACATCGTGTCATAACCAGGCACAACATGATAAGCCACAAGAGACGTGTCTCTTTTCTTTTAATTAGAGTTTTGGTCTGTGGTTTGTTATTTGTACACACCGAAATCTCATTGGACTGAAGTAATGTATTCATGTATATTAAACATCAAACTAGGATGAGGAGAGACTAACTGTAAACGACTCAAAGATTATGAGACAAATTAAATGTAAACTATGAGAAGCATGCCTTCTGGTGAAGAAGTTACGGAAATGCAAGATACAGAATGTAGTTTTATGCTCTTTGGCCCAGGGAAAGAGTGTGCGCGGACAGAGATAACGACTCTGATTGGCTGTTTTGTCCCATCATGCCTGGTTAGGACACGGTGTATGAGTGTTAATTATGTGTCTTCAATTATGGTACTTATCTATCAATAATAATAAAAAAAAATACTTAGGCCTATATTTAAGATTCATGTGATTTTAAATTTCCATTGATTTGAATGACATTGTTTTAATCTAAAGTAAACATATTTTGATATTTTGTGTATTTACCAGTTATACATAAATTAAATCAGCAATGCACAGTAAAACAGTTTATTCGTTTACCATTGCTAAATCACAAATAAAAACTGCATATGTAAACTAATTACATAAATATAAACTGAATCTTGCCTGTCCCATAGCTAACCATATTTAAATTATGTTTATGTTTAAAAGTAAAAAAAGAATATATTATTTAATAAAAAAAAGTTTAATAAAAAAATGTAAGATGATTTCATGAGGAATTTTAATAAATATTTTTCTTAAAATAATGATTCTTTGAACAAAATCAAATAGAAACAAATAGTAATAATATTGATAACAGCAACAAATTAAAAAAAAACTATGACATGATTAATTGTTTGAATGATTTTTGAATAAAATCAAGTATTTCTATATCCCTGCCGACAAGGCTAATAATAATAAAAATAATAATTTGCTTTTTAATTAGCCTAAATTGGTCTAAATCGGTCTTCACCGCAAAACAAAACAAAACAAAACAAAACAAAACACATAATAAAAACACATAATTTGTTGTCTGTAACATTGTACACTAAATCTAGTTAAACATTCTTAAAATGTATTTCTTAAATGACATTTTAAATTAACATTTTATTAGAATTAAACTAAATGATTCTGATGGTGTTTAGCATGGTTTTGCTGTACTGTAGCTGGTCTTCAGAGCACAGAGTGTCTGAATTAAGTGAAGGGGCAAAACATTGAGAAAAGACACTGCAAGATCTATAGTCCTTTTGAAATATCTGTTCTCTCTAGGGGATCCTCCTTTTGCACTCGTATTTATATTCTTTTCTTCTTTGAAAAGTTTCCTTTCAAAAACCTTTGGTCGATTTTGAAAGTCATGGTAAAAAAGAGGGGCAGAAAAAAAAACAAAACGAGGCTACATTGGATTCAGTTTTATCAACAGCATCTGTAGTCATTTCAGTAAAGGCCCTTCCCATGGGCCTCTATTTCTGAAGAACTCTGAAGGGTTCAATGTTTGTTTTGCAGGAGTAGAGAAGACCCAGAGGGCTCTCTAGATGGAGAGAGATATTCTCTCCTGAAGAATGGCTCCCTGCTGATTCACAAAGTCGAGATGGAAGATCTGGGCCAGTACAAATGTTTGGCAAACAACTCCGAAGGCACCGCAAGCCTCACCACTGAACTTTTAATTAAAGGTTAGCCACTTTCATTAATCAAAAAGCTTTCTGCTTCTTGATCATTACCGAAACCAAAGGTCTTCTGTTTATAGATTCAACGAGGATTGTTGAACCTCCTCAAGACATGAAGGTCAAAAGAGGATCAACGGCGGAGCTGGAGTGCCAGGTGGAGTGCGATCCCACCCTCAGAAGAGAGCTGGAGATCCTGTGGATGAAAGATGGGATGAATATCTTCTCAAACCTCTCTGAAAGGTGGGTGACCTGTTTTCCCTGAGTAGTAGGATGAGACGGATTGTCCTTAATGGCTTAACTTTAAATTCATTGAAGCCATTGAAGTAAATCCTGGTTTCAGAAATACTGTCAAAACAGGAAGGATTAGCGAGAGCTATGACATTTTTGAAGTGCAGACTTTTTATTTAGAGTTTTATCAGTGCTGGAATCATGGATTAAGTACTTACACTTTGTAGTCGTGTAACAGAGCTGAGCTAGATGTAATTGTAAGCTTTTATCAGTAATAGTAAGCTCTTATGGGCGAAATGGATCTCTTCTGAAAATCAAAAGGTACTCCAGCTAATGAGCAGGAGCTTTAACCTCTTTTCTACTGGCTGGAATATGATGGCCAGCAGGATCTTTTGTGTTAATGCAGTGTGTTTTGTTGTTGTGACCGCTAGTTATTTGCTTCCAGACAAATTATGTTTGCATCTTTACCTCAGGTCAACAATTATCAGGCTATGATGTGCTGCAGATCAGTTCCAGCCGAACCACAAATCATTTTTATTCATTAAAAAAATTGGAGACAAACATTTAGTAAACATAAAAGAGATGCGCATTGATTGTCATGACAACATTTAACGCAGCTCTCATTTGGCATTTCAAACATAACCAAAAGCCATAGAGTCACAATTTGTCTATACCGTCCTGAGACAAACTAGATCACTTCCATTATAATCAATGGAGCTCTCTGCACTGTAAGTGGTGGCTTCATTCGATGGATGCCTGGTTTCTATTTTTGTAAGGCTGCATAGCAACTTCAACCACTTTATTTTTCCGGTCTGCCTGGAAATTTGGGAATTGATTGCTTTGAGTTTTGCTTTGAAGTTCATCTCTGATTCATAGTCAATAAAACTTGTAAAATATCAGGTATTTGACCTTTTGTGATGGAAAAAAATGTCAGGTTGTTGAATGTAGGTTGTAGTCATGTGCTGCGACTCCCACAGAATACTGAATATTTCTTAATTGATAATTTATAATATTTTTATAAAATATTTAATCGAAAACAATGATTGTACACTCAGATTCAAAGGTGTAGGGAAAATATTTAAAAAAATTGATACTTGGTTATGTAGCATTTTCAATAGTTTTTTTCTTCATCCTGGACACTCTTATTTGTCAGTGACACATTGTTTCTTGCCTTGTTTTACCATTGATTATTGCCGCCAACATAGAAAGTTACAATAAATATTCCTGGAAGGCACATAGCTTATTTCATTCAAGATATGAAACAACATAAAAATGCTTTGTAAAACACATTTAGAGATTTGGAACTACATGAACAATGCATTTGTCTGAGTCTGATGTCTCATTTATGAATTCATGAATTTGAATTTTAACATTTTATCAATCAACAACCAACTGACTGTTATTTTTTATTGTACCATGTTTGGGTTATTTGCAGATATTTTACAGATGATGGTGTTCTCCAGATAGTCAATGTGAGCCACGGTGATCAAGGGAACTACACCTGCGTTGTTCAAACATCATTGGACCAAGATACAGCTTCTGCATACATAACTGTGTTAGGTACGTTTGAAAGACCTTTTGAGACCAGAATGAAAATCAACTAGACTGTGTTATTGTTGTTTAATAATGACTTTATTAGTCATTAATTTAATGACTTCCATAGTATTTCTTTCCCTACTATAGAGGTCAATGGGACCATAAACTTTTTAATTACCAGCATTCTTCAAAATAAGGAAAGTATTCAGACCCGCTAAAAATGTTCACTCTTTGTTATATTGCAGCCATTTGCTAAGATCATTTTTTCCTCATTAATGTACACACAGCACCCCATATTGACAGAAAAACACAGAATTGTTGACATTTTTGCAGAT
>JAUCMU010000048.1:4961801-4988912 GCA_032275025.1 Enteromius treurensis | reverse complement strand
AAGACAATGACCCTAAGCACACAGCTAAAATAACGAAGGAGTGGCTTCACAACAACTCTGTGACTGTTCTTGAATGGTTTACCATCCAACCTGACAGAAATGGAGAGTCTCTGCAATGAGGAATGGCAGAAAAAAACTTGTTGCATCTTTCCCAAAAAGACTCATTGCTGTATTCGATCGAAAGGGTGCCTCTACTAAATACTGAGTTTATTACAATTCTGTGTTTTTCTGTGAATATGGGGTGCTGTGTGTACATTAATGAGGGACAAAATGAACTTAAATTATTTTAGCAAATGGCTGCAATATAACAAAGACTGAAAAATTTAGGGGGGTCTGAATACTTTCATGACATGAGGGTTACAAAATTAAAATGTTTGGGTGAACTATCCCTTTAAAAGTTATGATATGAAGCTTGTTGACAGTGTTTTTGTCCTAAATGTGAGACAGATGTCCCAGATCCACCGGTTCAGCTGAAACTTACTGACCTGAAAGACCGCAGTGTAAGGCTTCACTGGGCGGCCGCCAGTGATCATAACAGTCCCATAACAGGTAAAACCTCTCCTACAAATGTACTGCACTGTTAGGGTTACAGAAAAAATGCAAAACGCTTCCATTAGCGTTCTCTTCATATGTAATGGTAACCATTTTCAGTGCTTCTGAAGCTGACTTTTGCTTTAAGCAGATTCCTCTGAAGTCGTTTTCATGGACGATGCTCGTACTCAAACATTGCTCTACAATATTTCAAGAGAGCTCCCACTGGGGCTGAACCACAGTGTATTGAGAGTGTGTGCACTGCATATTCAATAACTGCTGCGCTCTGTTCCTATGACTAGAGTTCATCATCCAATATGAAGAGAACCACTGGGAGCCGGAGAAGTGGAAGGAGCTTCTACGAGTCGCAAGCAGCCAGTTTTCAGCCCCCGTAACGCTCTACGGCCACATTAACTACCAGTTCAGAGTCATCGCTGTCAATGCTATTGGGAGAAGCCGTCCCAGCATACCCTCCGAAAGATATAAGACACCTCCCTGTGGTAGGGATACCTGTGATCTTTGAAGACTTGCTTTCGTAACGTGTTACCATCTGACGACTAGGCTGTCCTTGGTTCACCTTGGACTTGTTTGAAGCGTGTCTTTGTGGGGATTTACTCTGAGAAAATTATACAGATGTCTATAAAAGCTCCATAAATTTTAATGCTCTTTTAAGCGAGCGCTGCCTCAGACTATCAATGACTGCATGCTCGTCATTATGTGTGATACACATTGGCAGTGTTAGAGGGCAATGGTATTATTGACTGAGACAGATGTTAAATAATTCATATTCACATTTGTACAGCTCCCGACAGGAACCCAGAAAACATTAAGATTGAGGGTCACCTGCCACATCAGATGGACATCAGCTGGGAGGTAATAAAATGCAAACAGCATTGTCAAACAACCTCAATGCAAATGCATATATGCATGGTTTAGAAGCAAATACTCTCACGTAAGGAGACTTGGGAACTAAATGCTCCTGGAACACCTAAGAAGTCTGGTCTCTTGTAGTTTTAAAGCAGTAACAACTTAATTATGCACTGCCAGTCAAGTATATGAGCAAATCTCCTTTTAGAGCCAAGTTATGCTCTATTTATGAGTCAAAATTCCTTCAGATTGCAAGTCTGAAAGAAAGCCAAAAGATGTACCACAGAAACTAGGTTCCCACGCCAGATTTCGCAAACCCATCAGCAAATGTCTCTCGAACTCTTCCATTCTTTCCAAATGCTCAGTAATGTTTGCAGTGCACTGACCCACTTTTGCTTTTAATCACCAGCCGCTCTTGCCTGTGGAGCACAACGGTCCCAGTCTGGAATACAAACTGAGCTACAGGCTCCTGGGTGTCGAGGACAGTTGGAAAGAACAGATGGTGAAGAGACACTCATTTGTGGTGCGAGACACCCCAACATTCGTCCCTTACGAGGTTAAGATCCAGGCTTTCAACCGTCACGGGTGGGCACCAGAGCCCAGAGTGGTGACTGGTTATTCCGGAGAAGACCGTGAGTCGAACAGCATGTTACTGCATTCATCTCACAGTCGTGTGACACTGCCACGATTAGCCAAAAATAAACACTTAAGATTATAAGATTAGTTGGGAGAGTGGTCTAATCCACTCTTCACCGGGATCAGCCATTGCTGCTGAGCTTTTACATTGTGCTTTTAGGGATCAGACACATTATTTGCCAAGCACTTATGTGATTATCTTTTGTTTTATTCCATTTTCATATTTTTCCATCTCATGCCCTTGTCTCTAGTCGACATTTGGCATTGTCTTGAGGATGATGCAACAGGTTGGACTGCTTTTGTCCCTGCTATTCCTGCATTGCTGTAGATACACAGAAACATGGTTGCTTTGGCTGTAGGTAGATCTTGACAGTTTTTGTGCAGTTGTTGCAAAGAGCAGGGATGCAAACTTGACACTTTTCAGTGATAATTGCTGTTTTGAATCCAAAATACTTTCAGAAAAAAAATTGTACCTTTAGGGGTGCAACAGTATGTCCCTGGAGCAGTACCCTCAAAAGGACACCTTTTGTACCAAAAGTTACAAATTTCCCCTAAAGGGTACATACTGTACCTACAGTACTACAGTAAGATATTGCTATGCAGCCTTTACGAGTAAAGAAGGTATGAAGGTGTCTCTTTGAGGGTACTGCCCCAATATCAAGCAGTTGGATTTCTTAAAGTACCCCCTTTTTTGTTTTTTAAGTGATTATTATTGGGGATGGGGGTTATCCTATATCAACTCTATACATAAACTCCCATTTCAAAGCTAAATGAGGTTCTGATTTAATGCCCGATAAGTTTGCATCCCTGAAAAAGCTTTTCTTGTGCCCACGTCTCTGTAGATACAGTAGCTTTGTGTTGTATGTATCTTTTCCTGGAAACAGCCAGTGTGTCATCTAATTACAGTCCATTTTTTCCCTCGGTGGCTCTACTAGCTTCAGGAGATGGTTGTGTATGTGTAAATTTGTGAGCCGTTAGCCTTTTGCATCAGTTGAGATACATTAGCCTTAAACAGATCTGCGTTCTGTTGCTTTCTTCAGTGCCCTTGGTGGCTCCCGAAAACGTATCTGTGGAGGTGTTGAACTCTACGCTGATGAAGGTCAGCTGGTCACCGGTGCCCCAAACCACCCTCAGGGGCCATCTTAGAGGACACACTGTGAGTTCCCAACCCCTCCGGTTCAGAGGTCCTGTGGTGCTGGATAAAAGCTGATGGTCATTCAGCAACAAACAAGCTGTTTGCACCATTTAAACACTCCACTGTGTGTTTTCTTATTGCCCTTTTTCTCTCTCTGCCTCTATTTTCACTCTTGGTTTCCTTTCCATATATATATATATATCTTCTCATCAACACCCTCTTTCTCTTTCTTCCGTCTCTTGCTCCCAGGTGCACTGGTGGCAAACTAAAAGTCTGTTGACCTCTAAGAGAATTCCCTCAGAGAGACAGTCTCTCACCATCCCTGGATACAGGAGTCACACCATGGTGCCGGGACTGAAGCCATTCTCTGAATATAGCCTGACTGTCAACGTCTTTAACCGGAGAGGGAATGGGCCCAGCAGCAGTCCCATCTCTTTCACAACTCCACAGGGAGGCAAGAATGCTTTGACAGTAGACACGTTTTGAAATTCAGTGGTTTGGGCATTTGCTAGGTTCTTGTGTATATTCAGTTGAATTTTACACAGTTTGTGTTCACCCAAACATACTGCTGAGCATAATATGACTAATTTACAGTGAAAAGAATGACATTGACTTAATTGAAATATTGCTACTGCAGCAGTTAAACTAAATTGTAGGTGGTTATTAAATTATTTATTTATTTTTATTTTTATTTTTTTGCACTGAAATAATTTAAGATGCATAATGACCAGTAGCACTTGACATCTTTCAACAGTTCCTGAGCAACCTCCTATCCTGAGAGCCACAAACTTTCAGAAAGACTCTATCACGCTGGTGTGGGCGCCTCCACATGAAACCAATGGCTTTCTCACTGGATACTTACTGCAATATCAGACAGGTATGACTCTCACAGATTTATCCCATGTTACATCATCTGAATTTTACATAATCACCATTTAACTGTACTATATTCATGTGTTTATGTTTTTGTATTGGATGGTAATAAATAAGGCTGCATAGACAGAAAGTAGAGATTGACTTACCTGATTGTACCAGTCACCTACTCTGCAACAATGCATTTATTTGGAATAGAAATCATATCTTTTATTATTGATTACCTGAATGCATCCATGCTAAATAAAAGTATTACTTTCTTTAAAAACTTCTTACTGACCCCACACTTTTAAACGTTTTAAATCCCTTAAAACCTAATTGTTTTCTTGTTGTTCTTGTAGTTAATGAGACTGTTGGTGAGCTGAAATCTGTGAACATCAGTGCACCAGATACAACACAGTGGGTCCTGCGTGATCTGCAGGAGGTGAAGTCGTATAAGTTCTACCTGAGCGCCTGCACGCAGGTGGGCTGCGGGTCAGCCATCACTGAGGAAGGAGGCACCTTCTCTGAAACGTGTAAGTGTGCCCGGCAGCAACTATGAGCAGAGTCCCAAGAGCTATAATGGATCTGGTATCAGAATCTCAATTGAAGTGCCCATGCTGAGATGCAAACATCTGATACAAGCAAAGTTAGTTGTGTTCTAATTAGCACAGCCGCAAGGTGTTCGAAAGTGATTAAGCAGCAGTTACGGAACTGCTGTTGGCAAGATCTTGTTGCATAAAGGAGAATGATTAGATTATTGCTAAAATGCAAAACTCACAGTGATCTGACAAACAAAAGGGTGTAAAGACCAATACATTGACCAATCAATAAGGTGCCTTAATAAAAACAATTGCCTAGTGATGTGTTTTTACTTGCTGGATAACAGATTTTCATCATCCTCACAGTTTTTCTCTAGGCCACAATTTTTTTCTTTCTGTTATGCTCATATTCTCATACTCCATGGGTTTGTTGAAACTGATCTGTTTTTTTTTTTTTTTTTTTTTTTTATCAACCAGCTTATGTTTCTAATGAACTAGCTACAATGCCCGAGCATTCATTTCCTGATGTTTCTACAGTCTCAGCTGAAACTTGGACAGAGAGCTGTATGTACAGTAGCTGTAACATACTGTAGTTGCTTACATAGTAGTAGTTTCTATTTCTAAAATATAACATTCTCTTGTTTCAGTCAGATAAATATAATTTAAAGCTAATTTAGCAGTCAAATATGTCATCTTATAGACTTCAAAAAACTAAAGTGATTTATATTATTATATATATTTTTTTATTTTTATATCTCTACTATCTTTTTAAGATGATCTGTCAACATCTGAGGTGACATCTTCTGAGTTGAGTATGTACCGGCAGATTTGTAGCATTTTGTATAGATTAAATTAGTATATTAACCTACATCACTATGTCTTAAATAACTCCAGATGATGTTATTTGTTACATAAACTCATCACGGCATGGGAAACAGTTACAGTAGGTCTTAACATTAGTCATACTAGTAATGGTGTCAGTAGTTGTAGCGCTAATTTTAGTCACATAAATAGCATCAGTTGTTGTTAAAATTCAAAAGTCCCAGCATACTGTAATTCTACATTTATTGAAAGAGATAATTGTGCACATTCTGCAAAATGAGCATAATCTCCCATCAAAAATCCACAGAGTGACAGCAAGTTTACTTCAGCTTGTTTGCTACTGGCATTTGCCTTTAAGAGCCCCTCTGTGACGCAGAAGTACTGTCCCTGAACCCCTGCTAAAGGCAGCAAATACATCCTGTCTTTATCAGGGTTGACAAAACCAGTCTCACTGCTGACAGGAACACATCATTCAGCGGTGTTCATTTTGTAAAGACCAGCTGTATACCCGTAGTACCAAAAAAATAAAAAAAAAATAAATAACATTTAGTAACTGTCAAGCCTTGACAGTACTTTTCCCTTGTTAGGCACATTTATTTTGCAGTCCCACCAATGATTAGTTGCATTTTAGTATTTGCATTTAACATTGTTTTTTTTTTCTCCTGCTGTCCATGACACTATAAATAATGATTTCATGATATGCAAAAAGCTTTTTTTCTGGACTGTACGGACAGGGACATTAAATATTTTCTCCGTTGCAGTCGATTCTACAGGGAAATGAATGTGGTCTAAACTCTTTCTCTTTTGCAGGGCAACCTTTCTCTTTCACTTCATCTAATACAGACACTCCTTCTGTCAATACCACCTTTCCTTCTTTAGGTATTCATCCATTCATGTACCTAAACAATCATTTTCATAACTCTATATTTAAAGGAACACCCACTTTAAAACAAAAAAAAAAGGCTCATAACTCCCCTAGAGTTAAACAGTTGCGTTTTACTGTTTTAGAATCCATTCAGTCGATCTCCGGGTCTGGCGATAGCAGTTTTAGCTATAGCTTAGCATAGATCATTGAATCTGATTAGACCGTTAGCATCACGCTCAAAAAAAAAACAAAATAAAAAACTATATTTTTCTTATTTAAAACTTGACTCTTCTATAGTTACATTGCAAGACACCATAAAATAAAAAGTTGCGATTTTCTAGGCCAATATAACTAGAAACTATACTCTCATTCTGGCGTAATAATCAAAGTGGGGTGTGTTCCTTTAAGACATTTAGAGTCAACATGAAAACGGAAGAACTGTTTTATGTTGACTTTAACAATGCTTTCATTCAGATTTCTATATCACTGTATTATTTCTGTTACACATTCCTGTGGTTATGGGTGGACTTGGATTGTTTTGCAGGAATTAACCTTTCAAGAGTCTTTTCTGTCTTTTGTTCTATATCTTTTTTCTCTCTCAGTTGTGCTCAACATATCCACTTTTGTAACTGACACCTATGTAAGAATCAACTGGAGAACCAGAGGAGAACGTTCTGATTCACAACTCTATGTTGCCATAATGAATCACAGTAAGGATATTACTCTTCAAACTGATCTGTCAGGATACACTGTTTTTTAGCGTTTTGTAAATTGTAGCGTAGTTTGAAAAGTGTCATTGAGGGCTGAAACTAAAAACTATTTTAAATCGATTAATCTGATGATTTCTTACATTTAATTATCTATAATGTACTGTATATAGGCTATTATTTGCAAACATGCAAATATAAAGGTTACAATTTAAATGAAAATTTAAAAGTTTTCAGTTTTAAATTAACAGTTGACATTACCAAAATAAAAAAATAAAAAATCAGTAATTTCATATTTTTCTGTAATGTTCAATTAATTATTTTAAATATATTTAAGATTGTTTTAATTGTGGTTAAATGAGCTGTGTCTTGAAACATACACTGTAAGGAAAAATTATGTAGAAATCTTAGGCTTTGTCCTGAAATCGCATACTGCTTAAGTAGGTACTACATTTAAAATTACTACCCGACTGTTAAAAAGTACGTTCTATATAGTATGAATGTGGGTAGTATGAATGTAATTCGGACGTACTACATCCGCCATATTGATATTGTCACGTGTCATGTGTCGTCACAACAGCGCAAAAGTTTAAACTTTAAATAAGTCATCACTTTATTTAGATTGTGTTAAACAAGTGTAATTTAATCATGATAAACAACGTTTTTTTTCTGAGGTAGCTACTTACACTAGAAATGAGCCGCGTCTCCACTTTCCGCCTTTTTCAAATATGACGCCTCATGGGATAGGAAAGTTTAAGAACTAAAAGAGTTCAAAATCTGCGGTTTGCCTGCAGACATTAATTTTACTCATGAATAAAAACAGAGATTCTGTTCTGCACTCTTGTAAATAAAGGATTTTGTATGGGCATCAGTGGTTTTATGAAGATCCTTGAACACCCATGGAACATGCCTAGATCCTCAGTTTGCAGCTGTAGTGATTAGCTCCATAATTGCTGCTTGCAGCTATATTTACGTATGTAATTACTCAGCTAAAACTCACAAAACAGCCCAAAATCTAGACCAACTGGTAATGAAATCCTTTCTGTACTATTTTCAATGTGGATCTTTATTTGCAGCCCTTTTATCAATCTCATCTGTCAACTCTTTTAACCTTTTAAAGTGTCACTTTTCACTATCATAGATATCAGCTCTTTCTGCGGGGTTGTGGGCTAATGCTATCTGGTTATGCGGTTATTTCTTCAGGTGATGGTATCTGGCAGCTTTCAGAAGCTTTAAATACATCTAAAGGTTTCCACCTCGTTGAAGGGCTCAGCCCAGGAACTGTGTACACAGTCAGGCTGCAGACTTCACACAGGGTTGATGTCCATAGCATTTTTGAAGAGGTTTTCAAGACCAGGAAAGGTGAGAAGTTAGCGAATGTAGCCTGAGGAACAGCATTAGTGGTACCCCTGACATTATGTGATAGTCTTTCTGTGGGTGCATTAGCACCAGGGTATAAAAAAAGGTCTCCAATTCCATTGAGCAAGCAGTATTTTTAATATATATATATGTATATGTATGTATGTATATTATAGACTGAATAAAGCTGTGAAATACAGGGAGAAAACAGCAGCTTTGTGGCTGACAGAATTTTACCTCAAAAAATAACAGTACATCATGGTAACAAAAAGTGTATATTTTTATGAACCAATATAATGTTGAAAGGAAAGTTCACTTGAGATTAAAATTCTGTCATTCATAACTCACCCTCATGTCGTTCCAAACCTGTAAAACCTTTGTTTATCTTCAGAATGCAAATTAAGATATTTTTGATGAAATCCGAGAGCTTTCTGACTCTGCATAGACAGCAATGCAACTGACATGTTCAAGGCCTAGAAAGACAGTAAGGACATCATTAAAATAGTCTATGTGATATCAGTGGTTCAACCGTAATTGCTTTCTTTGCAAACAAAAAGTATTCTCATAGCTTTATAACATTATGGTTGAACTACTGGTGTCACATGGACTATTTCGATGATGTCCTTTCTAACTTTTCTTGAATTTGCTTTGCTTTCTAGTGAGGGTCAGGATTTCATAACAAATCTTAATTTGTGTTCAGAAGAGGAACAATGGTCTTACAGGTTTGGAATGGAATGGCGGTGAGTAATTAATGACATAATTTAAATCTCTGTTGAAATAGCCCTTTAATATTAAATCCTTCTACTATGTTTTGTATCTGTATAATACACTAAAAACCACTGTAAATAATAGAGTTAATAAAAAAGAGACATCATCAATTACAGTTCACCACAAGTAGCTTAATCTGTGAGTAAACTGTACCTTTTAAAACTCAAGTTCCACCTGAACTTGGTCATTGAAGACTCTAAAACTATTTGTTACCTGCACCTTTCCGATTCTGGCTGACATCTGGCTGGACATAACGGCCAACATTTATACGGCAACCATGCCCTCTACAGTACTCACAGTAACAAAAACCTGGCCCATATATTCAGTGTGAAGTAATACAGAGGAAGTAGTGTGGCTAAAATTATTCATAAACACCAGAATAACTACTGATAATGACACTAAATTATGTATGACTGCTAGATGTAGCACCTACATGTCTTCATATGCTTCCGACAGACACATGGCTCAATTTATTTGCAACTGATCATTTCATTTTGTCAGCAAACCCACAGACAGAAGGGCCATTTGTGCAGAGAATTGGTGGCAAATGTGTTCAATTCATCAAATGTTCAGAAGTGAACAATTTTTGTTATAAGAAGTAGGCTACAGTAATTAAAAATGTTTATGATCCATTTAAGTACTCTCTATGTTCTAACTGTTCCAGAAAAGAATTTGGCACAGGAACCATATTTAACCGTGATGTGAAATATGTTCTTCTAACCCACAAAGACTGTTGTGCTTTACTTGACTTGACTTGTATTTTCCAATATTTTCAACATGCTCTTTGTCCTTGCAGTGCCTAGTAAACAGCTCGTGGCATCCCAGGAGTGGTTTGTGGTGGTGATGTGCATGGTGGCATTACTAACTCTGCTTGTCCTCATCGGCTGTTTTGTGTTGAAGAACAAAGGTGGCAAATACGCAGGTAAGACACAAAGAACTTCAGAGGTCACTCAGACCTCTATCCAAGCTTTTAGTTCTCTGTAGTCAAAGCATATACCCCTTAGCTTGGTGCTTTTGTTAGCTTTGTGTTGTCTGACTCTGTTGAACCAACCCATAGACTTACTAGCAGTGTCAGACAGATAACCTGAGATCAGTGCGCTTTATTGGCTTGTCCTCACCTGCTGCAGCTGGTCTCTCACATGTATATTTAACCGATATGAAATGCCTTTAATAGATTCAAGAACAAATTATGCCTTGACTGGATTATTGCAACAGGCACTTGCATGCATTAAAATGCATAAGAACTCTTATGGAGCTTATGGAATAAAGGCTAAGGCATTACTAGACAATTCGAAACACTTTGTTCCTACATCACTGGGGCTGTTAGCTATACTTTACGTATAGGTTATTTATAACTTACCAAGCTTAAAAGAATGAATGTTTTCTTCAGTAAGGCCCTGTCTGACATTCAAGTTCAACATGCAGAAGTTTATCTAAAAGGCCTTGGCGTGCTTATACTAAGCAAAATAGAAAATATTCTCCCTAAATGTGCAAAATATGATGAATTGAATGTTTGCTCAGCAATTGCAAAACAAGTGGTTAACATATTATCTCTTAGAGGTAACAATAATCTCATTTTTGAAATGATATCAAGGCAATACATTTCTAAATAAACCGTGCATTCTCCTTGAAGGCTGTACTTTCACTGCAGTCAAATCTCCCGAAATAGTACAATGATATTTTATGATAAATAACATCTTTGCTTTTTTTTTCTCTTTTGCAGTGAAGGAAAAGGAAGATCCTCCTTCTGAGGCTCACCGCATGAGTGAAGAATCTCCATGCGAGTACAGGTCAGAGAGCCACACTAATTCTGTTACAGATCGTGACACAAGTTCTTCATCTCACTGAGTTCCTGTACAATCATTTCTTAATGTCTTTATCTCCTGCAAATAAACCCTACATGTACGCCATTCATTGGGAGCCACATGGAAAGCATTGCTCTGTGCTCACTAGCCACCGCACAGGTAGTAAACAGCCGCTTTGTTTAGCACAAAAGTCTGATGTTTTGTGTAGCGGTTGATAGTTGTTATATTGTGTTTAGACAGAAGTACAAATTGAAAAGAGTTCCTCTGGCAATTTTCAAAAGTAAATATTAAAGATGTTTTCCAGCCTGGGGGCTGTTTCTTAAAACAAGTTTACCAAACAAGCCAAGCATATTTCAGTTATATTACTAGTAAATATTATGGTTGATTGCATCCAAAAACGTCAGCAGTTTTTGTATATATAAAGACACATACATACAGTATACAGGTATACTGTATACTGTATATATTAAGTATACTGTATATATTTTGAAAATATTTACGTGTGCGTATGTATATAAATATATCATTATATTTAATTTATAAACATACATGTATATATATATATATATATATATATATAAATAATAAATTGGCACAATACACGCACATATTTTATGTACACAAAAACTTAACTTTGGATAAATCACAATTAATCGTTGACTAGCGCTAAATATTGCATATGCAAAAGAATCTGTTCATTTGCTAATTGCTATTATATTAAAAGATTAGTATGACATTCAGTGGGTAGAGAAACTGAAATATCACATGGTCCTAAGTATTCCGACTCAGTATTTATTCTCATTTGCTCTGACATGCATTGTGAGTTGTAAGGTCTTATATAGACAGGTGTGTGGCTTTCCTAATCAAGTCCAATCAGTTAAATCAAACACAGCTGGACTCAAATGAAGGTGTAGAACTATCTCGAGGATGATCAGAGGAAAGGGACAGCACATGAGTTAAATATATGAGTGTCACAGCAAGGGGTCTGAATACTTAGGACTATTCGATATTTCAGGTTTTCTTTTTTAATAAATCTGCAAAAATGTCAACAATTCTGTGTTTTTCTGTCAGTATTGGGTGCTGTGTTACATGAACGAGTACGTGAAGCGTACAAGTTCAAATGTAAATAATGGTTTATTGGGCTCAGGGTCAGGCAGACAAAGTCGAACACCGGCAATCAGAATCAGTAGAGGCATAGACAAAATTGTAAACGATAATCCAGGTGAGAGTCAAACGTACCAGTAAACAGAGTCCTAAGGGCAAGACAAAAACGTAGATCCAAGGGAAGAAGAGGTCGACAACGATAAATCCAGAATATGAAAACAGGGTACACGAACACAAATGAACACACGCTTGTGCTTGACGGCAATACGCTGAAACAATGATCCGTGACAAACACTCAAACATAGGGAGGCTTTATACACTGAAAACTAGGTCAGAGGGTGGAGACCTGCAATGAAGCACCATGACAACAGACGAGCAGGCGGAGACATGAGTTCATGGGAATAAGTCTGAACATGACAACAGAGGTAAACACACAGGAGTTCAGAGTTCAAAGGTAGCTGGGCGCTGGAGTGCCCTCCAGTGGCCTGAGCTGGCACATCCAGCTGATGTTACACTGTGTGTACATTAATGAGAAAAAAAGGAACTTAAATTATTTTAGCAAATGGCTGCAATATGACAAAGAGTGAAAAATTAAGGGGGGTCTGAATACTTTCCTTACCCACTGTACAAATGAAAATCTGTTGATATATTACACGTTTTTGAAGCAGTATTTTTCTGTTTTTTTTATAATGAAAGGAATACTTTGATTTAGTAAAAACACATTAAATTGATCAAAGTGACAAGACTTCTTTTATAAAAAAAAGAATCTGTTTCAAATAAACCTCTTGATCTTTTGATCTTTTATTCATCAAATAATCTTGAAAGAATTACCAGTTTCCATTGTTCAACAAGGATAAAAATAAAAATAATAAAGGTGTCTTGAGCATCAAATCAGCTTATTGCAATGATTTTTGAAGCATCACATGACACTGAAGACTGGAGTTATGATGGTAGAAAGTAAACAAAAAAAAGTAGTTTAATGTTGGCCCTGACACTGTTACAACCAGTTGCAAAGTGACAAGCAGCACATTAGAAGCCTGTGTGGAAAACAGACCAGAGGCGAGCGAAAAGTGTGCAGTTAACTTGTATACTTGCAAACAGAGTAGCTTGAATCCATAAATGTGTTTCCATCTCATTACACTTAGACACATAGATGCCTATTTTATTCCTCCCTCGGGAAAGAAATGCAGCTTCAGCAGAGGCTCTGAGTCTGATCTGTACGCTATCCTTGTTTGGGGAGTTACAGCACCAGACACACTCAAACATCTGCTAACTGAAGAAACCAGATAGGGAAGTGCGTCCCGTACCAGCTGTGGAGTATGACGGTAGCCTCAGAGGCTTTCAAAACTGCTTTACTCTGGCTTACACAAGGAGGCTACTGATTTATTACACTTATGGGAATAGAAGAGCGGGTTTATCGTGTTACACCATAGGTGATATTCATTTGATGAGCTGTAATATGATATAGTGCACTGTATTCTGGCATACTAAGATATTAGAGATATTACACAATGACTAATAGAGGATTTTGCAAATACTGATAATTAACCTAAGGAAAGAAACTAAGATTAGTCTGTCAGTCACTGAAACATACAGCGTGCAAAAATAAATCGCTTTTCTATTCTAATATATATTAATAATGTAATTTATTCCTGAGATGTTAAAGCTGAATTTTCAGCATCATTAGTCCAGTCTTCAGAATCACACGAAAAAGAAATCATTCTGATATGCTGATTTGGTTTTCAGTTATAAATAAAGGTTTTTATTATTATTCATTTTGAAAACTGTTGCTTAATATTTTTGTAGGAATAGTGATACTTTTTAGCACTCTGATGAACAGAACAACATTTATTTAAATAAGAAATTGTTTGTTACTGTCTCTCTCTTTTGTTACAGTAACATTACAGATGCATTTGGGTCATTCCATGAAATTGTTGCCTTTTGTGTCCCTAAGAAATAATCAAAAATAGGTTTAACATAACAACGAATAAATCAGTGATTTAAAACCATAACAGACATATGTATTTTTGAATCAGTATTGCATGAAAAAAAAACAATTAAATATTATGTTACATAATTGAAATACATTTATATAGGGTATGTGTAAGGTTTTTGGCCTGTCCCTCAATGTTTGTTTGTTTGTTTGTTTTTTAGCAGGACTTTTAATTTACAAAATGATATAAAAATCACATTAAATATAGTGTAATTGTTAAGCAATGCATTTTCTTTTTTTTATACAAACTAAAATCCGTAACACTTTACTTTAAAGCAGTGTGTATAAAACTGAAATGAAACCTTCATAATCATGACATGACCCACTGTACATCATCAATATGTAGGAGGTTTTATGCACGTTTATGACAACTGTTATTAAACGTCATTAACTTAGTTATGTCATTTTTAATGACACGAATGACACTTATTAACATTAGTCATAAACATGCGTCAATCCTCCTTCATATTCATGCGTATTTCATGTCATGGTTATAAAGGTGTCATGTCAGTCTTATGCACACCCCTTTAAGTGAAGTGTTACCCTTACATCTTTTCATTGGTGCCTCTTATTTCATATCATTCCTATTACCCATGTCAAAAATAATGCACATTCAATTGACACCACTTGACATCCAGGCCTTGGTCAGCATAAAAGATATTTTATTACAATTGGTTCTGATCAAATTACTTTATTTTTCATCTGCACCAATTAATCGGCAAGCGCATCTCATTTCTAAACATTGTTAACTCTAAATATGGAGAGATGATGCAATGCATTCTCTACTGTCAGTGTTCTCCTGTGGTCAGCAGGACTATTATTTGCTAAATTAAAAGAGGACGAATGTCAGTTTATCCTAATAAATATTCTGTCTGGATTTATTTCATCGCTACCCGAGATGTTGTGGCATCTCATAGTAATTGGGAGCTTACGAGGTGACCCCCTGTCTCCTTACAGACACCTGCTTGCTGGCAGTGTGCCTGCTCTCAAATTGGCAGCTAATTTTGGTTTGTCCCATCATTCCTTAGGGACTAAAGTAACCTGACAGACTGTTTGTCTACAGGCACACAAAGCATCTCTTAAGTCGCTCCTCTCATTGGCTGGCATGACCGACGCTCTGCAATTTTCTCTCTCTGTCTAGTTTTGAGAATTGCCATCAGGCCTTGAAGTCTTTGCAATTAGTAATTAGCAGAAAGCAGTGATTGCATCCTTCCCTTGCACCCTTCTTCCCCCACTCTGTCTGCCAGCCTCGACTAGTATCATCATCCTAGTCACTCTGAGCTGAATGTGACTCATTTTTTCTTGCTGTTTGATAGTGACAATGATGAGAAGCCGCTGAAGAGCAGCCAGCAATTGTTCACAGACATCAAAGTGGATGATAGCAGCGAGGAGAGCTCTACGATGTCAGAGGATGAAGACTGTGAGTTCAACGAAGACGGCTCGTTCATCGGCGAGTACTCAGGGTACAAGCGCAGGGTGTCCACAGAGGTGAACGGACAGGCTCCGGTGACTTCTTAGTGCTTGTTCAACCTTAGGAACTTTTAAACTGTTTTACAGGGAGAACGAGAGGTTTGTTTGGAAGATGTGCCGTGAATGTGCCTATGTTTTTTAAGAGTTTGCTTTCGCGTGAATGGCCACCTCTTTACAGTATTAATATGAAGGGTGATAGTTCTGACCAACATGAAAATTATGCCATCATTTACTCATCACTGTTCTGTTTTAAAATGGTACGACTGACTTTTTAAGGCGTTTCGTAGAATGTTCATGCTGCTCTTTTTTATTACAATAAAAATAAATAGTTACCAAGGACATAGCTCCAAAAAAGAACCAAAATATGTCTATACCCTTGTGAAAAAGAAGTACACTTTAGCATACTTTAAAAAATTATACTTACAATCAAAATAATATACTTTTAAAAGATTACTGAAGTGCAAATTAACTGTATTGGATTGTAATGGACACTTAAGTATGTTCTTTGCAAATAAATAAAATGTGTATTAAATCCATTTAAATTTAAGATTCCTGACCCACTGAGGTTGTACGTGTTTGTATGTAGTCTTATAATTCAGTTTTCTTTTAAATATGGTTAAAGTGTACTATTGAAAATATTGACAAACACTTATGTTAAACTAAAATATACTTTAATGTAAACTTTGCATTTGTAATTACACATTTGTAATAATAAAGTTTCAATTAAATATATTTAAAACATAAACATTGACACACTACAGTAAAAAGTCTAGTTATTTACACATGCTTCAACTTATGCTGGATATATAATTATGTTAAATATGCATTTCTTTAAAGTATCACAAAAAGTTATTAAAATAGTAATTTAAAATGTACTTTACAGTAAAAAAAAGTCACTGAACGGGTGTTGAAGTACGTATAAGTGGCCTTTTATTACAAGTAGTTTTTTGCTTATACTTCATTTTAAGGTGTCCTTTTTACATTTATACATTTAAGTAAGTACTGGGTAATTATGCATAATTTTTAAGTGTAACACCTTAAAATAATATGTCCCTGATTTCTTAAAAAATTGCTTTTAAGATATAAAGTACACAACGTGCATTTCTTTTTCACAAGGGTATTCAAAGTTTTCCATACAATATGAAATATAAGTCATTTCTCACTGATTATCTGCTGCGACTCTCAAATCTCATTCACGTTTGCGAAATTTCAAATATTTCAAGACAAAACGTATCAGGGCAGGTTGTATATAAATAGTATAAAGTCATACAGCTTTACTTGATGTTGAGTAAATAAAGACAGAATATGCATAATTAGATGAGCAAATAATTCAAAATACTTTTTGGTTTTATGAAACATTATTTGCCCAATAACAAAACAATCAGGTTTTTGCACCTTAGAATTAATACGGATTGCACAATTGCGGTTGGATTAGGTAACGTTTTCACTATTCCTGCTGAAGAAAAATAAATAATTCATGGCCTGTCACAAAACTGATATCTTGACAGCGCAATTTTCGGTTACATGTTCGCTTGTGTGGGCAATCACGTAACCTCTCTGCACGCCTCTCAGCAAGATACTGACACAATGAAACAAAACAATCATGTTCTGACTCTTCGATATATCTACAAAAACATATTTCTGTTTAACCACTTATTTGATTAAAACTGACATTGGTGCTGCCATGGGAAAGAAATCGGTGAGAAAGGTCAACACTGAAAATTTAGATCCCATACTTTTTCTACTTGCACTAAAATTCAAAAAGCCTCAAGCTACTGCCATAAGGGTGATTATGTTATCAATAATGTACTGAGATTGCCCTTTTAGCTTTTTGAATCTATAAGACTCGAGTATGATCAAGTCCTTCAATATACTTCAGCAAAACTTCACACTTTTCTAATTGTTTACCTCCAAAATCCATGTTCTAATAATATATTATGTCCGGGCCGCAATCCAATGTACTGTCAATCCAACTTGAAATTCTGCTAACATATTTATTATTACTGAGAGAAAGACAGCCCCTTCTGCTGATATATGACATGCTTTCTATTACTATTTTTTTGTAAGTTCTTTTTTCTATTTTTAGGAAGATTAAGTAGAGAGATTCCACTGTAGAGAGTTTTATTTTTTAAACACTATTCTGTTCTTGCACTGTATGTACGTATCTGTAGATAATATTTTTTGTAAGTTTTTCTTTTTGCATTTCATTCTGTCTGAAATATTGATTACACTAAAGACTCAGGAGGTTTTGTTCTAGAATATTCTGTGCAAAATGTTCACCCTTGTATCTTCAGACCTGAAAAATGTTTATTTCCACATTTGTTATATTTGTCATGCACAAAACAATGAAATGTTGACTATCACGACCACAGAAACATACAGGGCAATAAAAATGAGTTTTAAATACTTTATTGAAACATTTTTTCAGTTTTTAGAAATATTTAGCCTTTTTTTTTCATTTTGAACATTTAGCAGTTTGTGATTCCAGCACAACTAAAAAGTATTCATCAGAAATCCAGGTAAACCATTTTGGATACAGTTTTTCACACGGCACATTCTTATGGAGAGTACCGTATGACCTTTGACTTTGTACATCTCCACAATACAGCTGTGCACCAATTAAAACACACACAAGGGGGTTTTGAAGGCACCACCTCTACAATTAGAGCCAGGGTTAAAGCCAATCCTGATGGGTCCGAACACGTCCCACTTGACTGGGAAGAAGAAAAAACATGCATTAGATGGTCAGCAGATCAAGAGCACTACATATGAAACACACTGGCCAAGACAACAAAAAAAGAAGAAAAATATAATATAGAGCTATACAATATAATTTGACATAAATGATAAAGTAGTAGAAAATAAAGTCACATTTAATTGCATTTCTGAGTCCAGGATTAAAGAAGTTCTGCTGTGTTTTAGATCACAAATACTTGATTTACTATGTCAAGCTGTCAGGGTAACCTCTGGTACCTACTACAGGGTCTTTGACTTTAACATTACGGCAATTTAATGAGGTTTATGACAACTGAAATAAGGCAAAATAACTGCTATGGCCCTATTTTATAAGGAAGCTGTCAACATTACATCCACCCTTCAGTTTCTACGGTTTCAACTCAAGTCAAAGTATATATATATATATATATATATTTATATATATATATACTGTATAAAACAACCATTGCATTCTGAAAGAGAAAAAAGAAAACAAATTTGCCAAAAAAAAATAAAACTTACATTTTACTTTAAAAAAAACTTCCAACTATTAATAAGCAGCAAATAAAGAAATTTGAGGCTAAATTTAATTAATAGTGAATAATGGGTCCCAAAACTAAAGTTTGCACCAAAAATCAAGAAGGTTATGAGATTTATACTTGACAACAAATAGTTTGCTAATAGAACAAAATGTGTACTGTATGTTATAGAAAACACTAAAATGTACAGGATACACATCTTTCTTTCATTCAGTGAGTTGCTTGCTATTTCTTTGTTATCATTTGTGAAATTTACTAGCAATTTCTGAGTGAAACTGACCTCGGTTGTATTCAGCTGAGCAGATCTGGCCATGTGAGTATCTGATCTCATGCAGATTTTGTAGGTGAATTGCCAATCTTCCATCCAAAACTCTTCAAGATTAAATAGGCATTCAGCTATAATCAGATGACTCCATGGCAAAAGCACTTGAAAAGCACCCAATGCTTACTGCTGAAATAAAGGTCATTCACAGCGATAATCCCTGCTTTGTGCTGGATTATTCTTTTATCCTTTCTAAAATTGCTTTCTCTGTAGAGCAATGAAACCCACTAAACAACAACAAAAGATTACCCCCCACCCCTCTTCATCATCAGCAGACCTTGCCCTTGTCAAACTGAAAATCATCTTTTTCGAGGCTATCAGATGCAACACACAGGTAAAGTCCATTGTGCACCTGAGGTGAGTAGCACCTAAATTATACATGACATAACTTTCAACTTTGTTGAAACTTGTCAATATTTCCACACACTTCCAGTTCTTTTGGCGATCTTCTGTGCTCACTTGTTATGGATTTAATTGACTACCACAGGCACGTTTTTAAGACAGACTAGATCCATCAGCGCCGATAGCCTTGTGGGCAGTGCGCCGACATACAGTGCAATTGCACTTGCAAAAAAAAAAAGACAGACTAGACTTAATTTGAAATTATAGCACACCTCACTTCAACAAGTGTTCCAGATGTTTTCAATCAGAACAATCGATGACTGTCCAATATGGCATAAATGACTCACTTTTGATTCGGTTCATTTCAATTAATCAGTCAAACCAGCTTGAATCATGAAGTCACAAGTTATAATTTTGAGTTGAAGTTTTTTCTTTTTTTTTTTAAAGAAATGTGTACTTTTGAGGAAAGACTTCATTTAAAAATAAAGATTTTTTTAATTTTTAACTTTGATTGCTATGTTACTAGCTATTTTATAAGCATTTCCAGCATTTTCCTCCACATTTACTAAGACAAACAGTTCATGAATATTTAATATTTCTATGCAACATGTTAGCAATAGTGGAGATGTTAACCTGCAGTACATCTTCAATTAATCTTTAGCTTTAATTTTTCTGCCCATGACATTTGATAGGTTGACACTGCTGATGGACTATTTCTGTTTGGTCTGATAAATGAGAACATGAAATCACAGAAGCCCAAGGTTTTTGTACCACAAAAGAGTGATATTAACATCCAGCTGGACTGTTCGCTCAATTATATTTCTGATATAAATGGTCAAGCTTGAGTATTAGCTCTCATAGACGCCATAAAACAAGCAAAAAGTGTAACAAAACATCTAGAGAACTTTCAATGCTCAAGCTGCCCAAAGAGAAAGCAATGAGGTTAAGGAAACTTGTGAGCACATAGACCATCCACTGTGAATAGATGCTGTGAAAACCCTATAGAAGCATCAGGTGCAGGAGGTTACTTTTTTTACTCATAAAGCTGTAGTTAAAATGTTTTGGAAAGTACCTTAGACGGTGAACCTCTCTTCGGTCAACACAAACACTGTTTTCACGCTTCGAAAACAAACACTGACCCCTAACCCTGACCCCAACACCATTAGATTTAGACGCAGCAGCTCTCAAAGCTTTAATGGAGAAAGAAATCAGCTTGTAAATAAAAACACCAGGGCTTGCTAAAGACGATGTTGGATCTACCAATTATTCCAGAGTACATTCACAAATTGTACAAGAAGGTGGAGGATACACACTTTAGGGTTTTTATTAATAATGAACGCGTAGTTCACACAGAGGTAAAATATGACAGGTTTCATATTTCAAGATTCCTGAGTTGCGTGGTAAATAAACAGAGGACTTTTAAGACAAGTATTCTCAAACAAAACTGTCAAGCTGTCAAGTTCAGTGAGAAAAACATACTGTTTTATTTGTTTACACAGCTGCAGAATATAGTTGCCAGTGTTGTTTTAGAGTCTTAAAATTAGTTCGGTTCATACATAATAAACAAGGATAACAATCACATTTTAAATTTGGTCTTAAATTTTTAGGGCTTACAACCACATTTTCAGTAATTTGTGACAGATGAACTTGTGCCTTAATTGCACTCATTAAATAACAGCAGGTCAGTTGTAATAAGACTAGCTGGTGTTACAAAAGTTGCCATCTTTGATATTTACTTTAGTCACATGGTAAAAGATGACATTCGCTGCTATCGTTATAAATTTAATCAAATATTTAAGTGAATCATTTTTTTTGTAGATTTAAGTGGATCAGTTTTATGTAAATTACGCTGATAATAATACATTTGAGAAATTGGTCTTCAAAGTCATATATATATACACACACACACACACACACACATATATATATATATATATATATATATATATATATATATATTTATTACATGGCTCTCTGGAATTTTGATTCTGATAGGTCAGTTGAGACATTTGCAAGTTCGGTAAAAAAATCCCTCCGCGCCAACAAAGATTACCATTTGGCGCCATCTTGTGACAAACACTGGACAACATAAGGTCGATTTAATACTTGTAAATAACTAAAATACATCCGTTATTAAATATTCATATGTAGATGTTATAAATTGTCTTACTAACGTTTGAATGTTAGTCACGTGGTACTATATCGTTTCACAGAAGAATGAAAATGTTAATTTAAAACAAATGTGCCAATAAAATGTTTCAAATTCATATTCATTTTCAATTTTTTTCTTTATGTGACAAGTAGCCGTGTAATAAGCGGGATAATGTACAGGCAGCCCGTAGTTATCGCAAAATAAGCCCCGACAGTGTGATCAGGACCCGACGCGAAGCGGATGTCTGCGATAACTACCGGCTGCCTATATATTATCCCTTACATATTACACAGCTTTATGGAATGCTCGATTTTGATTGGTCAGTCGCCAAAATAAATAAATAAACCTTTTAATTTGACTTTATTACAAAGTGCACTCGGTTAAGAAACAGTCATGAAAGAGAGTATATTCATATTTTGGTATCTGCAAGCACAGTTTTCATATACTTAAAAATTTACACTGCAAGTACACATTCAATACAATTTAGCATTTTTTCACAAGCTGTTTTGATGCATTAGAATTGCCTCCCCTTCATGCAAAAGAAATATATGATAATGTCTCGGAATCAGGTATCTAGAAGTCATAATCCATAAGCTTTAAATCAGTGCCTTATAATATCTTAAAATGCTCACAAGGCTCACAAGGTTGCAGTGTGACATTTAAGAGCGTCCTACAGAAACGTCCATCTGTTCCTCTGCCGTTCCTGTTCTCACTTTAGTGGGAAAATTTGTCTCACTAGAAAGGCAATTATGCAAGGATGCCTGTTAGAAGTCATTACTTCCTGGTACAACACTTTAGATAGTGACTGCGCTATCGCAGATGTCAGCAAGCCAATCGGAGTGAACGCTGCGGTATCAGTAGGAACAAGGAAACTCTCAGCCATGAAAGAAATAATGAGTACCGAACGATGTTAATAAGCTTACATAGCACGACTGGGTAATGGAGTGAGAACCTCTACTATCACTGTGTTTATCGCTCATTCAGTATTCATGAGCTACTTCACGGTATGGACAGGCACATGTTGTGCATCTTTCACCTCTTTTTGAAACCACTAAAGTCTAAATGAAAACAGAAAACTATGTTTTTTAAATAGGCCTCACCTTTGAAGAAATAAAATTAAATGTGCATACAGTAATGTCAATTAATATGTAATTTTTTTTGCATGCACAGTAAAAACAAACAAACAAACATAAATAAATTAAAATATAATAAAAATGACACGTTTACATGTATGGAGAAAAAAAACTAACTAGATGCCATGAATTGACCATGAATTAAAAAAATGTATTCCTTCATTTTAAGTAAATTATGCATTTTTGTTCCCTCCCATCAAATGTGCCTAAAAAAAGGCAACAAATAAATAAAACATAGCCACAACTTAATAAATAGCATGAGCAATGTGAACGAACTCTTAATCCATGACAACAATATCCTCCTTCCTCCAACTTCTGTTAATTTAGTAGTCTTTAAATTACTACTGTATTTGATATAACTATTTTAGTTTGTTAATATTTTCAATTATATTTTATTTACTTTTATTATCTAGCTTTTATTAAGTAAGTTTTATTTTTTAAATGAGCAATAATTATTTTGTTTTGTGTTTTTGTCAACAGTTTTAGATTTTAAAATATATTTCAGTATAGTTTGTACAGAAAGAAATACAGGATTATATATATATATATATATATATGTATATATATATGGCGCTTAAATAGTGGTGAGGATGGAAATGATATCCCAGCTCTGCCATGATATCCCAGCGAATGGGAGCGACAATGAGTGGAGGAGGAATAATGTGTTCAGGTTGGTTGGTGGATACTTGGAGGTCAAACTGGCGGGACAAGGCATCGGCTTTTCCATTCTTGGAGCCCGGATGGTAAGTAATTTTGAAGTGGAATCATGTGAAGTATAGAACCTATCTAGATTGCCTGGAGTTGAGTCTCTTTGCGGATTGAATGTACTCAAGATTGCGATGGTCGGTGAATACCAGGAAGGGGTGTTTGGAGCCTTCAAGCCAATGTCACCATTCTTTGAGTGCACACTTCATTGTGAGGAGTTCCCTGTCTCCCACATCATAGTTGCGTTCGGCCAAGGTGAGTTTGCGTGAGTAGTATGTGCAGGGGAACAGCTTGGGTGGACTGCCGTGACGCTGAGAGAGGATGGCCCCAACCCCTGTTTTGGATGCATCTACTTCTACGATGAATTTAAGTTCAGGATCTGGGTGTCGAAGAATGGGTGCCGATGTGAAACGGGTCTTGAGATCTCTGAACGCCTGCTCACTCAGTGGTGTCCAGTGTAGGATGTTGGGACCTTTGCTTGTCATGGAGGTAAGTGGAGCTGCGACCTGGCAAAAGTTGCGAATTAACCTTCTAAAGAAGTTTGCAATCCCAAGAAAGCGTTGGAGGCCTTTGATGGTTCAAGGTTTGGGCCAGTTGAGTACTGCATTGACCTTCTGTTCATCCATCATTACTCCGTCTGCATTGATGATGTACCCCAGGAAGGAGATGCGGGTTTGGTGGAACTCGCATTTGGGGAGCTTGGCATACAACTGATGTTTGATTAGACGTTCTAGGACTGCTTACGTGTTGCACATGTGATTGGAGATCCTCTGAGTACACCAAAATGTCGTCGATGTAGACAGTGACTTGTTGGTTTAGCATATCTCTAAAGATGTCGTTAATCAATGCCTGGAAGATGGAGGGACTGTTGGCAAGGCTGAAGGGCATCACCCCATATTCATAGTGCCCAGTGGTTGTAGAGAAAGCGTTTTTCCACTCATCCCCTTGACGAATACGGATTGACCAGATTATAGGCCCTTCTCAGATCCAGTTTGGTGAAGATTTTGGCCTTTCTGAGCTGTTCAAGAGCTGGAGGAACCAATGGGAGTGGGTAACGGTATCTTTAGTTGTAGATGATGAGAGGCTAGAACCGATCCTTTGCGGGACATCTCACTAGCCAGTTGATAGATCGCTGCTGGATCCAGTGTTGGCAAAGTTTTCTATGATGTAAGCTCAGAGACAGTTGGATCCATTTGCAGTCTTTTATTATAAACAGTGTCAAACAGGCAGAGATCAAACATCAGCAATAAATACAATGTAGGAGAAGCAAACACTGTTCCAGAGTCCAGGCAGAGAGATTGGGGTATCAGCTGGAGATTGTGATCGTAATCCAGGCAGAGGTCAAGGTATCAAGCGAGAGTCGTAGGTAAAGGCAGTCCAAGGTAACAACAAAAGGCAGTCTGAATATCACAAGAAATAAACGCTCAGAGATGCTGCCGGAGCAAACAAAACTTTGCGCTTTCCTGGCCTCAAAGTGGCGCTTAAATAGTGGTGAGGATGGAAAACACCTGCGGCGACAATCACAGAGGTGTGTTGTTGAAATGGTTCTGGATTGGAACATTAATACTTCGGAAAGGGTTCCTGCTGATGACGGTCAGAGAGAGCCACAGAGGGTTGTTACACTAACTATGTCATACTAGCCGCTCCAAACCCTAACCGACTGAATAGGCTTCATACAAGCACAGTCCACCTACTATACAGTATATGCAAAAATTTGTTTGGTCTGAATTTAAAAATGACCATTTTATAGATGTATGCAGTTTGCAAGAGAAAAATACAGACAAAAATGAATAATAATAAAACTAAATCTCATTAATGTAAGGGTTTTAAAAGAATAGTTCAACCAAAAAATTTAAATACTGGATTTTTTTTGTCAATCAGAACACGTTTGAAGAAATGCATCACTTGCTCACTAGTGGATTCTCTGCAGTGAATGGGTGCCGTCAGAATGATGGATTTGTTTCTTACGAAAACACATACTTAACATGTTAATTGATTGACTGGAGAATTATTTGTGGATTATTGAGATGTTTTTTTCAGTTGTTCTGACAACACCCATTCACAGCAAAATAAAAATGTATTTGGTGAGCAAGGGATACGTAATAGCCTACAAAATTACTCCAAATTAGTTTTCATGAAAAAGCAAACCCATCTACATTATGGATGACCTGAGGACATTTTCAGTAAATTTTAATTTTGGGAAAACTATTCCTTTAAGTATTTGCTGCAGACTTTCACAGAGCTAACAAATTAACAAATACTAAAGTTGCCAAAATGTATTTGCCTAATTAAAAATTCTTAACAGCAAGGGGCTGGATAGACGAGCCAATATTCCATTTTAATGTGGTCACTCTTAACGGGACCTAATGAGATCTGACGATAAGAAGATTACAAGAAAAAGAGTTTCCTTCAAAGTGCCTCAGACACTAATGAGAGAGGAAAACGTTATGCTACGATATATCCTACAATGAGATGTGAGTGTTCAAGTCTGAATGCATGCAGACTTTTTTGATATTTCATGCAGCGTTTGCAGATAACATTCATTAAAAATGCATGAAGGCATCAATAAACATGATAATTTGCATATGACGCAAAGCACAACTTTTGATCATTATATACTTGTTTTATTTGACATGGCTGAAGTTAGCAAGGTAAATGGGGAAATGCAAGCACAAAATAAAACAGAATGCAAAATTGCACACACAAACAAAACAGAAAAGACAAATGGTCAAATAAATAATTCTTGTATGACTAAAGAACTACAATGTGGATTTTTAGTGTCTCCAGAATGCTGACTTTGGATTAGTTTATTTATTTATACTTTTTATGAGTTTACATTACTTTAGAAATGCTCTCCCTTTCAGGATTAGCATTCATTATTTTAACATTTTTACCTTGTGGTCTAGTTTTCTAGTTTCTGACTAGCAACCTTTGGGTTCAGAATAGTTATAGAATAATTTGTTATATATTGGAGAAATGTCATGATGATCAGAGGAGGGAAAGGAAAACAGCAAAGCTGAGATTTAATCAAAAAGATTAATAACAGATTGGCCGGCTGTGTATAAATCTACTGCACTCCAGCAGTTTTAATAGGATCAGAGACGTGGGGATTCACTGCTTGTAATGTTGAGGTAGAATAAAATGCTGTTAATTGCACCACTGTCACCTATTAAAGTGCAGTAATGGGGTCTGTACAATCTTCCCCGCAAAGCTCTCTCCGTCAAAAAGCATTTACCATTGAAACACAGCCTTTATGGTCTCACAATAACACCTGTGAATGATTCAGTCCTCTGTCTGGCACTGAAATGCCCACATGAAATGTCTTAGCCGTTCAAATCTCATCCACTGGACATGTTTTTTTCCCTTATACGATGTTCCACTTGATCTAACACATTTTTACAGTATTGCATTGTACAGTTTGTCAGAAAGACAAATAAAGTGATACTCCTGTGTACAGATGTTACACACTGTGTGCACCATTGCTTTATGCAGTTACTTTTGAATTTTGAACTTGTGCAATTTAGGGAAGAATTATTATGTATTATTGTAACAATGTGGGCTCGTAACACTCGCGCCCGCGCTTCCTCGCGAACACGGAGGACTCAGAGACGGTCAGAACTAAACATTTATTTAAACAAAACAAGGAAGGACGAGGAACAAGCAGTGAGCGATGCAGAGTATACACACCTACATGAAACGTTAACAATCGACAAAAGGGTTTTGAACGAGACACAGTTTAAATACTAG
>JAUCMU010000048.1:4915594-4926476 GCA_032275025.1 Enteromius treurensis | reverse complement strand
CAGCTCTTCGTTATGCTCAAATTTACTTTTTCCAGCCTCTTATTGCTACTTGTCCCAACTTTTTTGGGATTTGTTGAGACCGTGAAATTTTGAATCAACTTATTTTTCCTTTAAAATGATACTTTAAATCTACTCATCAGATGGCAGAAAATGTAGTAGACTGTATACAGCAGATTTGTATGCGAAATTTTGATCATGTAGATAATATGATACTCTAAGCTTAACAGCTTTAAGAGGCTACATTTTAGTTCAAGCCTTGCATTTATCTCATGTGCAAACCACTGAACAAAATAATCTTAATAGATTATGACTCAGTGTGCACTTACTATTGCCCTAAGTGATGATTTGCTTCAATTTTTCACCTAAATAGAGCACACCATTAGTTCAGATAACACTTTAATCTATTCTAAAACATCACAAGGCACAAAGTCTTTTAAAGTCAATGGGGCAAATGCTGCCAGAAATTAGCATCTAAGCTTTAGAACAATATCCTTTACCTGCCGCTTTTCAATCTCATGTGGGAGCTTTTGCGATTTTATCAGACTGATATAATGGAAAGTGATAGAACATGAGAAAAAGAAAATGGGATAGGGACTTGTACATGTATGAGCACCATGTATCAGTGTTTAATCTGCTTCACCACCCTTTCTAAGTGTAACATACATAAAGCCAACAACATCAAAAGCACTTTTCTAAATGCATATTTTAATCCAACACACACTTAATAGACAATAATTGTTGACTGATTATTTTAGATGCCGTTTTAAATAAATAATAATAAGCTTTGAAACAAATCAATAGTGGCACTGTGGCAGTGCAGTCATTAAGCTGTAACAAAATCACTACCTGGTCTCATTGCATAAACGTACCTAGGTGCACTTTTTAGTGAGACATGAAATATGTACCAATAAGTACGTATCACTGCAGTTTCCTAAAGAAATTAAGACTAGAGGCAGTAAAACTCTGACACCCTTTATTCCTTTTTTACACAATTTTACAGTTTCATTACGTTTAGTTAATTTTTACACAAATACTTGAAGAATACTTTACAACATTGATATGCTGGGATTTTTGAAAACGGTTGCTTTTGAATGTTAGCATCATGCATATCCGGCTTCATATCTATGGGTTTTTAAAGATAGGAGGTTTGTACATTAATGTGCTTGAGAGGACAGGAGCTCCTGATTAAATCCCGTGTAACTAAGGTTTGACAAAATCTGTGTAAAAGGAAGTTAAAATTACATGGTTGCATCAACAAATGTGTTTTTATATCAGTTTTGTGTTTGTTAACACTAACTGTTTAGGGTTGGATTTGGTGTTGGGTGTATCCAACATGATAGAGCATTAAATTTTAGTGACAGTCCCGGGATATTTAATGCAATTTTACAAAACTGCGGAAAAACTTGCAGTAATGTCACGCCCCTGAACCATCTGTTATTGTTTTCAGTCCCCATGTGCTCTGTCTCAGTCTGCCCTAATGTCTGTTAATTGTGTCATTGTGTTCAGGTGTGTCTTGTTTAATCAGTAATTGTCTGCTCTGTTTAAGTTGGGTTTAGTTCAGTTTGTGTTGTCTGGTTATTAAGGTTATTTTGGATGTTGTGTGAATTAACCTGCCTATGTGTCTGCTCTCCTGGAATACTAAAGGATTTGTTATTTGTTGCACTTCCGACTCTGCACCCGTGACAAGTAAGGTATGTAAAATCTGTGATGCACAAAAGGTGCACACAGGTATGTATTTTTATGAGGCTGGGTTGTAAACACAACAATGATTCTTCAAGTAACTTTTGGCACTCCTCCTCATGCTCGCACTAAAGCGGCATAGCAAATGAACCCCATTGTCCTCATTATGTCTTCTCTGACGTTCCTAAACCCTTCTGCCATGTTGCTTTTCAGATGTTGTTTTTTTTACCGTGGCCTCTTCCTCACATGCCACCCAGTGGAGGGAGGATCATTTGAGTTTGTCACTATCAAAGCTTTACTGTCATAGCGCTCTGACACACATCAAAGGTAAAGCTCACACTCATTGGAACCTTAGCCTGCCCCGGTAGAGCTTTCAAGCTGAGCCATGCTTCTGCATCTCATACACAACATAAATAATGGATGCTTTTTGTTTAATTCTGTGAGAAGAGCATGTTGTATTACAGATGAAAGAGGCTTTGCATTATAGTTATTTTACATAGGTGAAATATACACGCTCTAAAGAACAATGGGAAGTGTCTAAACCCACTTAACCATGGTAAATCCATTTTGTTTTGCACAACTTCACATGGCTTATAATTTTAACGAGAGGTAGCATAAACAATATTAACATTCAGTAATAATATTAATTATGAAAAGGCTTGCTGCACTGAAGGAGTACTGTAGTTCACCCAAAACTGAAAATATGCTGAAACTGTACTCACCCTCAGGCCCTCCGAGATGAAGATGAGTTTATTTCTTCATCAGAACCAGGGCTCTGAACCAGTTCAAGGAACGAAAAAGAAAACCGGAAACAAATGACATTTAACTGGAACAAAAACAGAAACGAAAACAAAATCTATTTTAATTGTTCTGAACAGAAACATTTATTTGAAAATGCAATTAACCGTTTAATAACATTATTTTATAGTTCTCTTCTTATATTAATTTGGGAGACAAAAAAAAACATACATTTAAATTGTGTGTGCAAATGCCATGTTGACTCATACAACATGAAATGCCCGAGAAGCAGACGTCATAAACCAGAGCCATTTCTCTGATGTGACGAGCGTATCAAGAAGCGGACAGCGACCGGAGCAAAATAAACAAAAGGTTTATTAAACAAAGGTTCTTCGCAATCTCCGGCAAAAAGGTAAACAAAAGGTAGTAGATCCAGTCCAACACAGGAGTAAACAAACTGATAGTCTTTCTCTCTCGTTGGCAGCGCTGAGGGAACACAGCACAGTTGGAGTCACACTCACACACACCACAATGATGAATCCAGGACGAGGCAGAGAAGGATCTCGGGGGAATGTTGTCACCAGGATGATCATGGAGAACTCTAGGAGAGAACAGGTAAGCGAATGGTAAGTATTCCACAGAGGTATAGCAACGGGATTGTCCACTTAAGACTTAACGAGATCGGACACTGAGTGCTGTTTGGAGTGAGTTTAAATGTGGTGGTTAGAGGTATAATCAGGAACAGGTGGTGTAGACAGGTGATAGCAATCCAGCTGGATGTAGGTGACTGAGGTAGGGTGGGAAACATGCATGGGCGTAACAGTACTTCCCCCTCCTGGCTCTGGCAGTGCGGCAGACTCTGGCTGTGGCTCTGGCAGCATGTCAGATTCTGGCTGTGGCTCTGGCAGTGTGGCAGACTCTGGCTGTGGCTCTGGCTCTAGCAGCATGGCAAACTCTGGTTTTGGCTCTGGCTCGGGCAGCGCAGCAGACTCTGGAGGGCGCACTGGAGGCGCAGCAGACTCTGGAGGGCGCACTGGAGGTCCAGACTCAGGGAGGCGCCCTGGAGGCGCAGACTCAGGGAAGCACTCAGGAGGTGCAGACTCAGGGACTGGAGCAGTAATCGGCTCTCCTTTGTTGTCTGAAAATCTCCAAACTCTTGAAGATCGCCACTCTCCAATCAAGTCCCGTGGTGTCTGGCAGTTCAATGGAGCGATGATAGCAGGGCCCGATCCGGAACACGGAGATCAGAGTATCGTTATCCAGCTCAACCACCTCAGCCAGTCGATATAACTCCTCGGCATACACATCAAAAGGGAGATCCCGCTGTATCAGCACACCGAGGCGAGAGGTAAATTCCATTTCTGGTGTAAGTTTGATACTGGGGATTAGACACGGCTCTCCGGGCCGTAATTGTGGAGTGGAATCCGCTGGAGATAGTATAAACTCACGTGAGCCAGGTTTAGGACGGCGTTCTGAGAGCGCTAGCTTCGGGTGCGGTTGATGGTCGCCGAGATTCTTGGGCGGAATCGGGTGTACATCCTGTGGTTCTGTTTTAGGTCCGATCTTATGTCAAAGAAGCGGACAGAGACAGGAGTAAAATTAAAAAAAGGTTTATTAAACAAATGTTCTTCGCAATCTGTGGCAAAAAGGTAAACGAAAGTTAGTAGATCCAGTCCAACACAGGATTTAACAAACTGATAAGTCTCTCTCTCTCATTGGCAGCGCTGAGGGAACACAGCACCGTTGGAGTTACACTCACACATACCACAATGATGAATCCAGGATGAGGCAGAGAAGGATCTCGGGGGAATGTCGTCACCAGGATGATCATGGAGAACTCTGGGAGAGAACAGGTAAGCGAATGGTAAGTATTCAGGTATAATCAGGAACAGGTGGTGGAGACAGGTGATAGCAATCCAGCTGGATGTAGGTGACTGAGATAGAGGGTGGAGCCATGCATGGGCATAACAGAGCTTGCCTCAAACTACAGAGCAGGGAGCATGCAGGATGTCTTGCAAGGGTAGGCTACGCACTTATCACAATCTTTTTGCGGCCAGCGGAAGCGAGTTGATCACAGCCAATGTTTAAATCATTTAGCCTTCTTAAATCATCACAACCTGCTAAATGTCTATAGATATAAAACAGTTCATGGCAAGCACATCACATGTTAGTTTAAATGTTTAACCTAATTAGATGTGCGCTGTTAGGCGCTTAACGTAGGCACCATTGTGATCACTTGCATATTATTTTGTCAGTAGAAACTTAAATACGCTCATAAAGGTTAAAGTAATACATAATTAGGAATGTTAAAGGATCTACCTTTATTTCTGTACATTTACAATATCAACAAAAGTGCTTTAAATTAAATAACAAGGAACAGAGGATACGGTTTCTGCTGTCTCTGTCTAGAACAGGAGCGCTTCATAAACCGAAACTCACAGAACTGACTCACAGTAGAGGATGGATACCTGACCCGGTCGGGTTCGGACAGATATTTAGAAAGGATGCTAGGTTTTGTGTCGGGCTCGGTCACATCAGCGTGAATATGCGCCTGTGTTATAAACAGCGCTTTTTGCCCCGTGTGCGCTGATGATTCAAACCAGAGGTGTGAAAAAGCACTTCTGAAACAGGGGGGTGTTGTGACCCTTTAACAAGCCATTAGTTGATGTCAGTGTATGGTTAGTTAACAGTGAATTCATTATGATTGGGCCCTCTCAAGTAAAGTTGATCGATTGATCAAACATGTACTAACATTTAGTTAAGGTTGCCGTTATTCATGCATGAATCCGTACCGACTCCAGTCATAGTTAAGGATAGCTTTTTGTTAGTTCATAATTAGTTAATACCTTGAATAATCATTAATATGTGATGAATTGAGTATTAATTTAGGCATTAGTACTTGATTATTTAGGTACCTTTATTATAAAGTGTTACCAACGTTTCTAATCTACAAATTTTATTACTGGTGCGTGTCACGTCATTCAAGTAAGAGTAATTAAATGTGTCGGGGGGAAATCGTAAGTAAATATATTTAAAATAATTAGTAATAGTTGTTTCCAGGAGTTCATGTTGCAAAGATAAATATATGACAATCTCGCCATATGTAACTTAAAAGTCATCTTAATGGATTATGATTAGGTTTTAATTAAGGAGTTTTTGTTTTCAATTTGTTTTGTTCATTTAAAGCTTTCTGTAGATGCATTTATCATTTGTTGATATTGCACACAAATAAAAGTAGACCATTTACAGTTCCGAAAGATGCATGTTACCTTTACTAGAAAAAATGGGCTATTTTGTTTCAACTGAAAGAATAAAAGCGATTGCGCTGGTGCCTCCATGTCCTGGAGCGAGCTTCCAGTCAGAACTAATGTGGATATGCTAGGATATGCTAACATACTTTTATTTTAGGTTTAATGGTAAAACATTTTTATATTATTTTAGTATGTAGGCTACATTGATTTTATTTTAGGCAAGTCATGTTGATTTGAAAAGACATCAGCTTACTTTCAGCCGCTGGCCGCTTGGTCGTTGCTTTAAAACACAATAGGCTATATAACAACAAAACTGCTCCAAACGTTTTCCTAAATTGACTTAAAAAACAAAACAAAAAAGAATTTGCCATTAAACTCAAAACTAAACTATTTTAATAGCTGTAACAGTAGTAAAAGCCGTAAAAGACTGGTCGGCATAGGCCACCTATGTTAAAACGATTATGCTTGCTGCGATTATGATCTTAATCGCATTATTATAATTGAAGTATTGCGTTTACATGAGGCAAAGTTTAATCGCAATACTGCCAAAATCTCATAATAATCGCATTAAGAGGGTCCATACCCAGCTAACAAAATGACGTAACTTTTACGCAACTGCAACGTAATCTGGTGACCAAAGTTTCGTCGTATCGATGTTACTAGTTAACGACGTAACTTCGTTAATTTGCCAGTTCGTAAGGGCAACGTTGTGGCAACGTCATGCATCAATAGTTTTGAGCTGATCAGTTGGTGTTATTTTCTTTTTATTTTATTCATTTTCTATGGGCGGACATGCAGTTTAATCTAATTAATGTCCTCATTATATGCCCAAACTAACTTGAAGACTGTTCCAACAGCTGTGAATGATGAATACAGACTCGAAATGAATTCAGTTTATTTATTTTAAAAACCACACAAACATGAACAGTAAAATACACTCAAATTATTAATAAAAACACAGGATATACAGTCAGTGAAAGCGTTGAAGATGTCCCGTAACGTTACACAGCATCATTAAACAGATATGCTAGCGTAAGCTGTGCTAGCAGACATTTCGGATAATAAAGGAAAAATACTATAATAACAGAGGCATAAATATTAACAAAAGTACTTAAAGTAGACTGTAGATAATGTTACTTAACCAATTTGAGGCAGTTGTTGAACTTTTCTTTGGTATAACCGACGAAAAACAGAGAAATATCAGACGCGTCCTCTCCTCTCCTGGTTACGTTGCCAATTGGTAGGTCATGAAATCAAAGAGTATAGAAGTACCAAGAGGCGAAACTCAATAGAACGCTCCATAGGAACCGATCCGCCCATGAGCTGACCGCGCCGCCGCCATTTTGGACTGACACATACACAGAAGCGCCATTGAATAATATGAGCCAGTCGCGCTTGACGAACTTATAATAACACATAGGCTTATATTTACAGGGTGCACTTTGTAGGGAAGGATGGGGGGGATTTATCCCCCTCTGGTTTATGCATCCCTGCCTTGGCTGAATTTTTTAATCCCCAGTGGGGATAAAATTATTAATGAAACGAGTCCCGTTTTGAATCAAATGATTAAATAATGGTTATATCTGAACACAACCATCAGCACTCAGAGACTCTTGCGATTTGCAAATGTCTGTCTGCTGTAACTGAGTTACGGCAACCAAACAAAAAGTAAAAATAAAAAGTTAAGGGTCAAGAGCCCAACTAAAGTAAACACTGAACACTAAAATGTAAAATGGTGAATGAGCCCTCCATCAGCACAGTCCAAGTTACTCCACTTAACTTGACAGAGGGACCAGATGTAACCTGATGGGACACAGGAAATAGTGCACGGATCCAAAAGCGGAAGTAGAAAGTCTCCGCTCCACCTTTTCCGTAAAGGAAGGAAATCGAGCATCACTGAGGGTCCTCTTGGCGAGAGGAGCACCAGTCAGCAAACAGAGTCTGTGCAAGGAGGCTCACAGGGGGGGAGGCGTTCTTGAGAAGACCCTTGGTTAGGGAAAAGAACAACTGGCAGTTGGAAGACCCCTGAGAGCCAAACAGATCTACCTGTGCCCCCTGAATCAACTCCAAATCAGCTGTTTGGACCAGAATGTCCTTGTTCCGAAACATCAGAAGAAACCGACGCAGAGCACGCCATACGGCCAGCAACTCGAGGCAATTTATATGCCAACGCAGTCGAGGTCCTGTCCAAGAGCCCGAGGCTGCTTGCCTGTTGCATACAGCGCCCCAGCCCGTCATGGAGGCATCTGTGGAGACCAGCACATGCCTGGACACCTGACCTAAGGGCACAACAGCCTGTAGGAAGACAGGGTCCGGCTATGGACTGAAAAGGCAGCAACACTATCCGGATAGTAAGGCAACGCAATGCCCATCTCGGGACTCTGCCATGCAACCAATGCTGGCTGCGACTAAGCTCCAGGAGCCTATAAAAAACGTTCAAAGGAACTGCTGTCCTGTGCCGCAAGACATTTCAGCATTGACTGTGACTGTTCATGAGTGAGACAAGCGATCATGTTGACTTGAGTCCAACTCCATCCTGAGAAAAGAGACCCCCTGCATGGGGGAGAGTTTGTTCTTTTCCCGGTTGACCTAAAGCCCCAATAGACTGAGATGCCGAAGCACCAAGTCCCTGTTCTCGCACAACTGATCGAGTGAGCTAAAATTAGACGGTTGTCGAGATAGTTGAGGATTCAGATGCCCTTCGCCCACAAGGGGTTCAGGGGACCCCATCTTGGTAAAGGGGGGACAGAGCCAGACAAAGGGGAAGATCTTGTACTGATACGCCTGACCCTTGAAAGCAAACCGCAGGAACTGTCTGTGTCGAGGCAATATCGGAACGTGAAAGTATGCGTTCTTCAGGTCGATGGCTGCAAACCAATTTTGGGGACGAATGCAAGATAGGATGCATATCGGTGTCAACATTCTGAACGGCAGTCGGTGAGGGGACCGATTCAGAACACGCAGATCCAGGATTGGCCGTAACCCGCCGTTCTTCTTGAGTACAATGAAATATGGGCTGTAAAACCCTGTACTCATATTGGCTGGAGGGGCTGGGTCTTTCACAAGCAGGACTGCAATCTCCACACGCAGGACAGAGGTGTCTGTCTCCGAGCGAATGGAGGTAAAATGGACGCCTGTGAATCTTGGTGGGCGCCTGGTGAACTGAATCACATAGCAGAGTCGGATTATCTTGAACAACCAGCAAGTCAGACTGGGAAGCTGAAGCCAGACTCAGAGTCTACAAACAAGTGGGATCAAGTGAGCGGTTACCGACGTACCCACGGTGGGCCAGCCAGGAGGAAATGGACTCGTTCCAAAGGCATAGCATCCGGAAGGCGAGACACCAACTCTTCTCCTTCCTGCAGTGACAAAATGGCACCACCCAGGACCGCCACCCAGCACAGTCTCTCCGCTGTAATGCAGATTCTCGCACTGACAAAGATCTTCTCCAAGTTCATGTAGTGTTCTTCCAATCTTCAAAACCCGATCGGCTCCAAAGCAGAAAGTGTTGTTCAAGACTAAATATGAAAGTGAATTAATTTATCTCACTCTCAAAAAACAGATTTCGTATTAATCAAAATGAATTCAAATAAATTCAGAATATGACACAAACCTGCAATAATTAAATTTTACAAATTAATCTAATTCTATTTTATTAACAAATGTCTTTGCTGATGACCTTTAATGATCCAGTTCAACCATACTTACAAGCAAAAATGATTATTTTTTTTTTTTCTGTATTCTACTTTACAGATGTGAATTTATTTTTTTCTTTAGCCTGAGGTTTATTCGTGACACTTTTTGATGTGCTTTTACATTTGCTATAAAAAGAACTTCTTATATTAAAAACAAACACTCTTCCCACGTTTAAAAATAATTTAATTTTCCATAAAAATAACTAAGTAACATAATTAGTTACTTTTTACGGAGTAACGAATATTGTAATGCATTACTTTTAAAAGTAATTTTTCCCAACACTGCTGATCTCACAGAATTCAGTGTAATGACCACGGACCCTTAAATTTGTGGTAGTATCACGGAATTGCAGAAAATCACGGAAGTGATACCAATGTAAGTTAGTGACAGACATCAGTCGTGATCCACACATGGATAACTTGATTCAAATATTATATGATATTATGATATTGCCATTACTGCATATGTATCGGGGTGTGATTTTTCAATGTAAACAGTCACAACAGTTTAATTTATATTTACACATTTATGAGCATGTAACCCAACACCTGCCCCTAAACTCTAGATTTAACCAGCAGATACAATATGGGAGTATCTTTCTGAATGAGATGTGAGCGTGTTAACGGAGTGGGATCATTTTTAGTGATTAAAACCTTATGTTTTACTCTCTTCAATGCATAAAGACATTGTATGGCTTCATAATGTACAGTATGTGGGAAACATTATATTTTTTTTTTTGCACCATAAACCACATAAACGCATAACAGTAAGTACACAAAATAATGTTCTTTTTAGCAACATCATACGAGCCCTTTAAATAAGTGCAGTACTTTATTTTTCAAGGAGTACTTACAAAGAGAACGTTATTATCCGTTTCATAGTCCACCTTTCTATGTACAAAAATTTCACCCATATCTCCAATGCTGAGAACACCATCATCTACTCCCTGACCTTCCAGTTTGTAATTAAATAAATAAGACCTATTGAGTTCAACCTGAAACACAAACAATGTACACAACATACCCAACAATTAAAACTGTATTCAAATAAACTGAACTGAATGAGCTCCAGCTGAACGTGACTGTTTTCATGCCACTCACCTTGCCTATTTTATATGGAAAAGGACCAGTGTATTCTTCCTCAATAGTAAATGAATCAATGATCCATGCACGCTTCTGTCGTATCTTCCTGCTTTCAGCCCAAACACACACGCTCCAGACAGACTGAGTGACAAATTAGACATTATAGGAAAGTCAATTTGGCCAGAATATACACTGTTTTACTGATAAAAAATACTGAAAAGAGTAGAGAAGTTTCTGAGAAATAGCACTGAGTTTAAAGTTAAATTAAAACAATAAAAAAAAGTTACTTACAAAGTTACTGTAACGAAGCGGACACTCACAAGAGGTAATTGTAATAAACAATATTTATTTCAACAGGTGTCACAAAACAAAAGGTAAGTCAACAAAAGTTCATCCAAATCTGGGAATAGATATAAATAACTGAAAGTCCTTTGA
>JAUCMU010000048.1:4889533-4910268 GCA_032275025.1 Enteromius treurensis | reverse complement strand
TATGTCCATGTACTGAACTGTTATTATTCAACCATGCCAAGGTAAATTCAGTTTTCCATTCTATGGCACCTTTAACTACAATTCTGTCATTATTTTGCTAATATTTCCCCTTATGTCCTTCCAAACCTGTTAGACCTATAAACCTCCGTTATCTTGATCTTGAAGATGTAAGTTTAATAAGTTTCATGTAGTTGAAAGATCCTCAAATGATCATTTTACTTATGATAGAATTTTATTTTATACTACAGGCTAGCTGTTGTCTTTTAAAGTGTGTTGTTGTTTTTTTTTTTTTTTTTTTTTTTTTTTTAGTTAAATGCAGGGTAAGTGATTTTTCCAAAATGCTTTAGTAAAACAAACAAACTTGCAGCCAGTCAGCAGTAAGGGGCATGTCCACTAATGATGCGAAAGAGAGAGCGCATTCAGTGAACAGCCAAGCTGAGCGACAGCAAGATAAATAACAAAAAATAAAATTGTTTGCAGAACGATAAGGCAAGAAGTAGGACCCCTTAAGTTTTGAGCTTTTCATTTGACTAATTTGTTCAATAAGGCTCATTCATTCAGGAACGAAACGCCACTATTATGAGTCGCTCGAAGATGCGCAAATGTTATTACCTTGTTTGTTGTCGCTGGCAGAGCAAAAATGGTCAACAACTTGTAAGTTACTTAACATTTTCCCCCAGTTTCACAGACAAGGCTTAAGCTAGTCCCAGACTAAATAACTGTCTCAGTTAAAAATATCTTGCTATGACATATCTTAAAACATGTCAGTGTCTTTGTTCTTTGTTAAGATGCACACCTGTAATATTTTCTTATAAGGCATTTTTGTAAAAGTTGCTTAAATATCTTAATTTAACTAATGCCTAGTCTTGGCTTGAGCCAAGCCCCGTTTGTGAAACCGGGCCTATATGTTTTCTTGTTCATTAAGCCATTGTATAAAATCATTACCAATATCACTGCTTCTTTCAGAATATCTTTAACAAACGTTTGTATTAGTCTGAAACACGGCTGGTATTGTATTGTTCTTGATAGCCCACTTTTTATCCTTTTTGAGACTACATGGTTGCCTTCACTTCCATTATATGGACAAGCACAAACCTCAAATTTCTCCTTTGACTGATTTTTTCATTTTGGAGTGAACTATCTCTTTAATTATAATTTAGAAAGTTATGAGTTTTAGAAGTTTAATCTGGAAAGATGTCCACCAAGCTCAAAGCTCATGCGGCAGTGTTTGAGTCAGTGTTTGAGTCACACTGAGCTGTTCTCTCATATTATGAATCAAATGATCCATTATTTCCTCTCAGCTCAGTTTTTAGACATGTTTTTGACTGTAATTGTATATCACGCTGTGGATGTCCCTGACTTTCATTCTCATGTCCATGAAAACCTGATATCTCCTCGCTCTGGTTAAACAATGGACATCATGGTGCTGCCATTACGTTTCTCTAGAATCGTGTTTTTGAATCGGCTTTCCTCGGCTGCGAATTAGGAAAAGGGATTCTCTTTAATTCAATCGAAAATTGTCAAATAAGTGGCAGATGGTGGCTTCAGTTGGAGAGAAGGACGAAAATTTAATTTCTGTGCCATCTATAATCCCTTTCCCTTCAGTCGCCTCTGCAGCCCTCCACTCCAGCCCCTTCCAACTCCATCATGCTGTGAAGCTGCCTAATTCAGCCACACAGAACACAACATAAAAATCAAGGGCAAAGCCTTGGTGCCTCTTATACTGTCAACCTCTTACATAAACCACCGACTTTTTATGTAATGACATAATGCTGGGACGATACTAGATTTCTTTTCCAGAGCAAAATGGCTTTGGGTATTTCAATGAATTATCTAATAGAACATTTCCTTGAAATATTTCCTTGAAGACTACAAGGTGAGCAATGCATCTTCAAAGTACATTATGCAAGCTGTAGTGCAATAGTTTACTTCCACCAGCCCTCTTGTATCCTGATAGACTTATTTTACTCCCCATATAACCATGCAGTGCATGCATAAGACAGTCATGCATTCTCTATGACTAACAAGGGGAACATTCGCAAGATTGTATTCTTATTTTCAAGGCTTTAGTGAAATCACATATTGTGGCTATGCCTCCTATTTTTGCTTGCTTATGAAGTGCTGACACATGACAATTGATAGTCATACTGTACACCTAGGGAACCTTATTGTTCTTGAGTGCAGGTGGTTTTAATATCTCATCTTTTTTGCAACCCACATGCTCTGATTAAAATAGATGTTCCATGTAACATTTCCTCAGGGGTAATTAATGTTTTTCACTCTAATGAATAAGTGTTTACACAGGTGCTTAACGTAAGATGTAATAATCTTTCTATGAGCCTCACCGGCAGAGGTTATTAATAGGGCATGCGAGAATATTAATCGAGATGAATAGATTTAAGAAGCATGTTGTTATAATCATGTTCCGTGACAGCGGGAATCTTTTCTTTTGTTTTACAAGAATAGGATGATTGACAGTATTGATTGTTTTTAAAAAATCCTTGTTTTAATAACTCATGACTAATGACTTACAGGAAAGTAATGACTTTCCAACAATAGTGGGTCAAATTTAGTATTTCAATAGTATGCATTGTATATACACTATACAGTATACTGTTTGTACACACAAATGTGTGTTGTTGTTTTTTTCATTATTCATTTATATACATTTCTCTATACATTTTACTTTGCTATTTAATCCGGACAGACCAAGCATAATATTGAACATGTATTTAATTTATTTCCTTTCAGAAACTGGTTATAAATTAATGTTTTTGCATATATTTGAAGGAAAAAATTGCAACAATGTAATCTCAAGGTCACAAAATGTCACCACTTTTATAATGAAGTACAAGCATAAGATTTGACTTTCTTGAGAATTCTTCTCAGCAAGCTAGAAGCCTGAAAGATTGATATATTCGTGTCAGAGGAGTCATCTGACATTCTCAGAAGTTTCATGATTTTGGAATATTCCTACACATCACTCACCCCCTGCAAAGTATCTGAAATGTATATTTATATTGGCATGCAGTGCAGTTGCATTGACCTCCATAAAACCCTGAACTAAAATGCCTCTGAGACTCTTCAAAATGTTATCAGGCTTTATTGAAAATATTTTTTAATATTTATGTATTTTGTTACTTGATGCTCTATAGAGTGAAATACATGTTGACCACTAAAGCATGCATTTTTGCAACATTTGTATTTTTATAACTTTTTATTTATTGATATTATTTTAATATATTTTTCTAGTACTCATTTTTGAGAATTGTGGTAGAATAATAGTCACATACACTTGGAAGTCAGCAGTGGTGTCAGTGACCATATTGTTTGACTTTGGCATGCAGGGAGATTCAATTTGTGAATGAGTTCCTGCCAAACCTTCTGCAGTAATTCTGAGTAATTTAGCCCATACTGTATTTAGTGAAGAGACATATAGTATTACATTTCTTAAAACATGTGTTGCAGTAAGTCTCTGGGGGTTCAGCATTGTTTAGGATATTCCAAAACCTTTTTTTAAACATAAAGTTATTGCAGTGTTCTTGGTCACAATGGTTGAGCTCCAGGTAGGGTATCCCAGCCCTGTGGCCAAGGAGCATGTGGAGATTCATTTGAAAGCTCCTGCCTTGATGGACACTGTTTGGTAACCGCCTTATTTAAAGCAGAAAACTCTGCATTTCAAACAGATCTGTTCAATATTTCTTCACAAAGAATTGCCATATTAAAAGAAAGTCTGTGGAGCTCTTACTTTGAACATTCACAGATGCAAGGAATATAAAGAATATTAACTCACCTTGACTTTTTTTCAAACCGACAGCGAGGGAGAGCTCATTTCAGAGCTGTTGGCGCTTTAGATCTATCTGTCTGTCTGTCAGTCTGTCGATCTATCTATATGTCTGTAACGGATCAGAGGAGACGAGAACAAGCGGATCAAAATGCATGCTTTATTATTAAATACAGGGTAGAAACAGGCAGAGTAGTGGCAACGTTAAACAGGTATATCATAAGCAGAAACACAATAATAGTCCAATGGGCATAGCAGAGGTCGTGTCAATGGCAAAAAGTATTTAGAAGGGCAAGGCAAGAGCGAAAATATGGCGCAGGCAAAACCGATAGCACTTAATACAAACGAGACAATAGAAAGGCAGTGGGGAAAACACCTCAATGATCGCTGACAAGTGCAACACAAAGAACTCCTTAAATACACGTGATAACAAGACAAGGGGGGAGGAGGAACTAATTAGAAACCAAGCTGGGACAAACAAGTTGGGAGGAGACAAATGTTCATAATAAAAGTCCTTAACAGAGACAGGGAGAGACACGCAAACACTAAACACAGTCCGGACTGGAGTGCACTCTGAAGGCTTCAGAGGGTATCTCCAGTGATGATCGTAACAGAGCCCCTCCCCTAGGGGTGGTTTCCAGAAACTTCTAACAGAGTCCAGAGAGGCAATGGAGCAGAGGTAATACGAGTAGGCCAGGAGCAATGGAGAAACTGTCATCCTTGTGAACCATGGCGGTGACTCCCACCAGGGCAGAGACACCTTGGGGTCCAAGGTGGAGCAGGCGGGACAGAGATAGTCCGGGGCAGAGCAGATGGAAGGAATATCCTCCAGGATGGAGCAAACAGCAGAGGCAAGACATACACCCAACAGGGCTGAACAGGTGGATGGAAGACCCCCCCAGAGTGGAGCAGTTGGCCCGGAGAACCTCCAGGATGGAGCAGGAGGAATCGGAGCTCACCAGGGAGGTGCAGGCAGAACGGGAGACCAGAGTGGCACGGGAGACCAGGGCAGAGCTGAAGTGACTATGAGAGAGAGCATAGAGAGGTTTATGAAGGCCTCCTCGACCGGGACTGAGCAGGCTACGTGGTAGTAGATGGTCTCCATGCTCAGGACAGGAAGAGAGTTTGAGGTCAGCCTCCATGACCGGGAACAGGGCAGCAACGGCCTCCTTGGCCATGACAGGGCACTCACAAATTGCTTCCATTGCTGCGGCAGGGCAGGACAAGGATTCAATGACTTGCATTGCCATAGCTGGGCAAGACGAAGACTCATAGGCAGCTTCCTTAGCCGTTGCAGGGCGAGGCATGAGTTCTATGGTGACCCCAGTGGCAGGAACTGGGCAGGACAAGGGTTCAATGACCTCCATGGCCGGAACTGGACCTGATCCAGGCTCAGAAACAGCCTCCATCGCTGTGGGAGGCCAGGCCAAGAGTTCCATGGCCTCCGTGGCTGGGACTGGGCATGATTATCCTTTTGGAGGCTTTCAGGGCCGTAACTGAGCCAGGCGAGGGCTCATGGGTGGTCCCTAAGGCCAGAGCTGAGCCAGACAGAAGGTTCAGGGCTTCTGTTGCCAGAACAGGAGGAACAGGGCAAACTGAGAGTTTGTGAGTAGCTTCAGTGATCTTGACTAGGGGAGTTGATGATCCCTGGTCAGCGTTCCTGATGGGTACAGTCAGTTTCAGGCTGGATGCCATCCTTTTGCACCTGAGGAAGGTCTGGGTGTCCTCAAATACCATTCCCACGAAGCTCAGGGACATAGGAGAGAATTCCTGGGGAGCTGTGGACTGACGTTTGACCTTTGTATCGGCAGCTATCTTGTGCAGTGGCCCGGGAATGGCGGCCATCTTGTGCAATGACTCAGGAGCGGGGGCCATCTTGTGCAGTGGTTCTGGGTGGTTTGGCAAGCGAGGACTAGGATTAGGTTGGTTTGAAACTACGCATGACTGTTCATTGTGTTGAGACAAGGAGGAGAAAAGAATGGAGTACTTAACTGGATGATGATGGGTGAGGTGGTCTGCAGCGTCTGATTATCGGCTAGGCCCGTACTAGATGCTTGCAGTGTTGTCGAGCAGTCAGACCTCTCATCATCACGCTCCGGCTACGCCACCATCTAGCCTGTGAATCTGAATGTCCATCCTTTACTCCCACGGTGAGTGCGGATCCCACGCACATCAGGACAAAGTCAATGAACACATCTATCTACACATCTATCATCTCTACATCACCACAGAAAGAAAGATGAGGGAGAAAAAATAGATTCTGTTGAACAAGGGGTTTTATCAGGAGGAGTTGAGGGGTCTCTCTGAGTGAATTATTCAAAGGCAGCTACAGAGGTGCACTCTGAAGGAGGGGTCAGCACTATGAAAGAGTTCCCTTATCACCCTGATTCTCAAACACCACTCCAGCCCTCTGATACCTGGATTTAGACCTGGTGGAAAAAGAGGCCAAGGTACATAGCTTGACAGCCTCAAAGACTGAAACAGAGATGTAGAATAAAGATTTAACTTGTGGACACACATCAGTGGGGAGATAAACTAAAAGGAAGAGAGAGCATTGCAGCTACAGTAAAACTTCTCATAATTTGCAGAGGTGCAGTGTGATGCAATGTTATGTGTGTGTGCTTTTTGATATGGATCACCAGCAGTAATTCTCAGGATACTCAATGCAATTCACGACATATTCATTAAGATAATTATTTTAAATTGAACTAAACTCATTGTCTTCCAGTGCACTCCTCGCTGCTATCTATTCCTCATTAGCTTCAGGAATCATTCAATTTCAAGAATAATATGTCTCATAATAGCACATTTTTAAATAATTGCATAATAATGGTTGATATTGATGACAGTCATTGGTTCATTAGTGGGAATGACCTGCTGAATAATGATCTAGAGACATGAACACTACTACTGTAGGAAAAATACAGTTAAACCTAAGAAGCTATTACAAAGTCATCCAAAATCTAGTTCCTAACAAAGAGGCTAAATCAGACTGATGCCAAATTGCCTCTTCATATTGAACTACAGCCCGGTGTGGTTGCATTAGAAACACACTGGTTGCTGTATTCACTTGCATAAGCAAGTACTTGTCAGTCCATTCTGGAGCTGATGATTTCAGTCTATTTGTGATTTTGCCTTTTTTTGGTTTGGAGAATGGCATGTTGACAGTGTAAAATGCATCACACTGATTGTAAAACAGTATGATAGACAGTTGAAACCCTCCACAGTATAGGGTGGGTGTTTGAGTCATCGTTAATGCATATATAATATCATCAATGTGGAATATTCCTTTTATCATTTAGCATAGTACATAATGCTAATATTGTGCCATCTCTAACTGTAAACACTTGTTTTAAGAAAATGATTCCCCCACACTGCTGTCACTATATTACGAAATACTGTACATAAAAATACAAATTTCAACAGGTGTCATGTGACAGGGATCCTCACAGCCTTCTGAAACCTCCCCTACACACACTCCTTAATAAAATACAACATATTAGAACTATTTATATAGAACTAAATGCTGATACTGATAAGTTAAATAAAGACACTTTAAAAGAAAGCTATACTGGTTCCTGAAGAAAAGTCTTAGTGTTTGAAAAAAAAAAAAAGAGAGAGAAGAGAAAAGAAATAAATTGCAGTCATATTATACACATTTTGTTGGAATGACATAAAAAATATGTAGTCACCCTTTCAAAAAGAAAAAAGAAAAATCCTTCAATTGCATTGCTCAACCTTGCAGAAGACATTCAATGTAAAGAATGCATTAAATCAGTGTAAGATTATGTCTGCTGCTGTAAAGTGCTTTAACCGGTGCTGAATTCTGACATGATCTGCAGACTGTATACATCTGTTGTGTCATCCTCTGGGAAGTTTTTTTATTTACTTTTATATAAGATGTTGTGATAGATTTTGAAGAGGTATTTTGATCTTTGAACTGATGTTTCAGCTAACTGATAAACATAGAGAAAGAATGTTTAAATTCTGCTTCAAGCTTCCAGATTTTTGGAATGCAAAATCTATAACATCTTACATAAACGTAAATAATTCTAGTGATGCTACATGATTTAAAACCATGAGCTATATTTCCCCTTTTCAAAGACACAGCTCCAAGGTTCATGAGTCATTAGCAGGCTCACATGGAATCCGCACAAACAGAACTCTTCAGAAGGTTCCATATAAATTTTCAATATTCAAACTAAATTTAAACAGTTCTAAACATTTCTTGCACTTTGTTTGTTTATTACCTACTTTGACAAAACTTTTTAAACACACGTTTTAACTTTTGTATTAAGTCTACAGAAAATTACAACAGTTAGCACAACAAATACTTTTAAAAACTCTTATTAGCGATTGACAAGTAATGTGTGTGTGGTATGGTTTTTGTCTTTTGATGTCTGAAAAAAATACAATAAAGATACAATAAAGACTCCAACACTTGTTCATCTTTGCAGAGCCATCTTGAAATGTTTTAAGTAGCTTTAACAAAATGTCACATTTCACTTCTCTGTAATGAAGCATCGCACACTGATTAAGCAGGCCTAAATGAGAACTGAAAGGCGTAAAGCCGAGGAACAGCTGCTAAAAAACTGACACAGCCTCTGATTTTGATCTCTGATGGCAAGCTGAATATCAGGGTATTAAGGTGAGGATGTATTCAGGATGCAGAACTGCATTTTAAAGTTAAATAAAAATTAAAAAAAACTATATATAATTTCTGTAAGTACACATAACACGCAGCTGAGTGAATTTCATAATCCAGAATAGACTTAAAATTATTAATATGTAATAAAATTAATAATGCTCAATAAGTTGCCTCACATTCAGTCAGTGGTTTATTAACAGAATGGTGAATAGAAGCAGAATTTAAAATATATATACATATTTTTTTATAAATGTATTTTATTTATGTTTATATGTTTTAAAATATGTCCATCTTAAAATACGAAAATATCAGCATAATGATATGTTATTAGGAAAGTAAGTATAATTAAAGATCTAATGATTTAAGTCTTATCAAAAAAACTTGAATAAAATAAAAATAATATAAATAAAATATCAGTTTCAATAATAAAAATAAATTCAGTTTCATGTGGGCCAATTCAATTCAAATGTATTACACTTGTGAATTGAAAAGGAGCCAGTTCTTCAGTTGTGGATTTTATGCCAACGCTGAGGGATATTTTATTTTCTCATTAATTCATAAGATACTTTAAAATGAATAGGTTTTCCAAATGTGTTTTCTTTTAGAGAAGAATAATACTGCTCAGTTTAACTGGCACATTCCTCAACTTTTACCCAATAAGAAATTTGCAGATCTGCACTGGTTTCAAACACCGAGGAAATGTTAAATCTGATATCATGTGTTTAATCCATTATTGATGAATCTTCTAACACTTTTTACGACTCAAAAAGTCTTTTTATATCCCTCCCACTCTCTTTCCTCGGGATGCGGTGTTTTCTTTCATCAGCGCTGATGAACTGACAGCGGATCAAGTGATGTGAAGTTTGTGTTGCGTCACAGCGGGGATGTGAGCGCGAGCGGCTCCACACACTTTGACGCGTGGCGCAGTGTGGAGTGGTTCCGCGCATTCACCTCTGTCTGTGAGGCTGAACTGAGGATACTCCATGCGTAACGCGTTTGCTTTACTTCTCGTTTGCCGCGCAGTAATCCAGCCGGGTATCATCGGCGCGTCTTAGCCTTTCTTAAGGAGTACCTTGAATTTCCGGAAGCAGAAAATAGCAGAAAGATTTCCTCTGTGGCAGTTGCACTTGTGAAGAGCGCTCGTCTCGTCTCTGGCATTGTGGAATGGCTGGAGAGATGCTGCTGTTACAGTGGCAGACGCGAAGAGGCTGAAAACTGTGGGAAGTCAAACAGGTACGAGTTTGAGACAGAACAACACTAATTGTTTAAGGCTATTTAAAAGAAGAAGAGATGTGACGCTTTATATTTATGTGAGATATTATTTCCTGCTGCCTGTTGTTTTATGGGCTGAGAAACGTTTGTTATTTTTACAGTTACAAGAGTAATAGGATTTTGGTAGATTGTTCACAGACAGAAGCATATTCTAAAATAAATAAATGTTGGTTATGTTAGTAATTTTTTAATTGGGTCTAGTTTTAAAAATAAAGGTTGCAATTGGGTTTTACAGTCTGATGGTTTATACGGAAAATCATTCCAAGCTCCACAAAGTAGTTTATTCTTTATTCTTTAGGAAACTATCAATATAAAGAACTCATAACCTATTAAATAAATCTATGTTAACCTCTTAAGAACAACATAACGGATTGAAGAACCTTTGAGGAACCTTTATTTTTTGCTGTTGCAAACTCATCATTCAGATTAAAAATTGCGGTCTCCATTCCACTTTTCATTTCATTAATATTGCATAATTAGTCCACATTCTTAGATTCTCTATTCTTAGAATCTCTACTTTTTTACAACCATTTTTAGACAGTGAACCTCAGCAACATTAACATCTGTCCAGACACTGCCATGCTGCAGTCTGTGGACCTCTCTCAGTTATCCATCTGTGAATGTGTTATAAAATATAGGTCTTGGAAGAACTGGTGTAAATCTGTTCCAGTCTGTCTGACCACTAAAATATATTTGTGGAATAACATTAAAAATGCATCCTGCCTGCCAAATTACTATTTCACTTGTATTACTTGTGTTTATGATGCCACTAGAGATGAACCCTATTTTTAATGATGTAAATTAAATAACTTTACAGCCATGTTTTAAGCAATATTGATTTATTAATTGATTGATTGATGTTTTTGAATGAATGGACTACTTGCCAAACTGACTTCCCTCTTGAACAAGCCTCATTATGATTAAAGGTTTTTGACATAAGATTTCAAATGAAGAATATCTCACATGAAAGTTGTGTTTCTTGACTTGACTTGATTTAAGTCTTCCACAATGCCTCATCCAGTCTATCTACCTCTCTCCCATAGTTATTCTGAATGTTAAATTCTTGCAATCAAATAAGACAATGCATCTGATTTCTCATTGTACGGTTTTATGTGTTAAACCTGTATTTTGATTTGAGTAATCACAATCTTCACATAATTAGAATATCTAATAAGAGTATTTATTTTTTCATGTTGGGTGTTATTTTCTATACATTTGATATAGAGCGTTAGGCAGTATATGTTTAAATTCAGGCATTGTTTGTGGAAGGAATAAATTCCAGAATAAAAATGAGCACTCATTCATACACAGCAATAATTTGCACTAGAAGTAGAGGCAGTTTTTGCTGCACTCTGCTGGCTTGTCAGAGGACAAAAAACACTGGATGATTTCTCAAAGCATCATTAGGGAAGCCAGATTGTTTGCACACACCTCTGTGTTGGTGCAAGTCAAGGGGGAAGAGACAAGGAGAAAGGCTTGTCTTCTGTGACATATTATATTTCTCCCTTCTCCCAGCATTGCTTGTTGAGTCACAGAGAGCTGATGTTTATATGCAGCAGGTCGAGGCTGAGGTGTGAGATGTGCCACACCTGCTGGATGTGTGCTTCAAATCCCTGCACCATCAATTTCACAGCCAAATAATGCCGTTTTAGAGAAAAAAAACAACAGCTGCATGAATAGTTTCAGTCTGAGTGCACACCTCTGTCATTAAACAGAAGGAATAAAGAATATTTGTGGTCCCATGCCACATATTCTGTCAAAAATTATTTCAATTTATCTCTGTGTTGGCAAAAACAAGCAACAATTGTGCTGATGCATATAAACTTACAATGGAAGTTTACTTGCAATCTTGACCCATAGACGTCTATTATACAGGAGACAGTTGTATAGTTTGAACAAAAGTGTGAAGGCAAACCAGCAAATTCTCTATTGGTGCTTCATTCAAAATTCAGTCATATCCAGCTAGATAAATCTTGTAACTGTGCTTTCTTGGCTCTTTTGGAAGCTGAACATTAATTTTTCATCCACACCCTCTAGATTAGAGTTCAGTTTGAGTGCAAAATATCAGCAGCAGAAGCTTTACACGCTCCTCGACCGTGTTGTCAACTGCTACTCTGAAATGTTCATGTCAGCTGAGGTTTTTACAATGCCACAGTTCATTTTTGCACTCTGAAGGGACCGCTTGCCTACAGGTGAAATCATGCTTGGGTTTACAGAGAAACTCAAGATGCTGTTTGTGGATCAAGTGAAGTCAAGGGAACCAGATAAAAGATTTAGAGTGTTACTTTCTGCCCACGATTGTGCAAGACCTGGGAAGAGTGGGTGTCTGTCTCATTTATGTTTTAAAAGCACAGAGCACGCATACTGTATATTTCGTGTGAATCCCATGAACAGCAGAGTGGAGATTCTATTAATACAGACATCATTGAAAAATTGATGGATTTCTAGACAGAGGTAGCACCAAGGTCAAGCGCACGTCGGCACTTCCTTTAAAGCCAGACACTGCATGTTTTCCGTAATCTTGTTCTTAGACATGTTTTTTGAGGTGTACGAATGGGAGTTCTGTGCCTTATTCGTGCTCTCTTTTCTCAGATTGCAGTGCAAATATGAATGTCTGCAAATATTCCAGACAGATCCAATTTCTAAAGCATAAAAAATGCCATATTTTGGCTTTTTTGTATGGCATCAAGCAGAGTTAAGGCATCAAGCAGAATTTAAAGGACATAGAAATTCTCTGTGGGCTAATTTTCAGCTCAGATTGTTGGCTGTGAGCGCTCGGTCCGCAGCATTATAGCAAGACATATTTTGCATGTCATGTTCACAGCTTTGAAATGCATTCACAAGCCATAATGGATGAACTGCCAATCACAAAAACAAAGCAAACATTTAAAGGGCAAATTGCATGCATGAATCCTGATAGAATAGACAAGTTTTAACAGAGGTGTCAGACACTTATGCTGTCATTTTCTAGGTTTATGTTAGTGTCATTTATTGATTTTGTGTGAGGCACAATAGCTGGTTAATGACGCTTTTTCTTGTTTTTGTGTGTACAGATTTCTCACATGTGGATGCCTGAGTACTATTTCATTCTTACAATGGGTCAAAGTTTGGCCTGGAAAATTAACACCCCTGCTGTTAGCAAAAAGCATGATGTTGCAACCTTATGTGGGAAAAAAGGCTTTTATCCATTGACAGCTACTGAAAAGTAAAAAGAAAAAATAAATAAATAAATAAATGTAGCAGCATGATTTGCAACTGTCCAAGATGAATAGCATTGCTGTGACAGAGATGTGTTATTTGTGTCGTGTCAAAAGACTTTACTCGGTTAAGTAAAGATGTGTGGTTATCATGACACTTGTTGGCTATATGTTAGTTTAAATTTGTCCTTCATGTCAGTCCCTGCTCATAGGTCTACAATTGGTGAGCATTCAAGCATTTGATTTTTGTATTGGCTATAAATTTAAATTTGCTGTGCTGCATAAAGCCACTGCTTATTGGATGAGCATTGTGAGGTGAAGCCCCATTGAACATGGTCATTTTCAGCCCTTAGCATTTGCACTTGGAAGTGCTTTAGGAAAATAAATAGGGATGTTACCCTATGGTACCAAAGCTAATTAAGAATATCCTTTTAGAATCATGCTACAGATAACACCTAATAAAATATCACATAAATTAGAGAGTACACCTGAACTGTTTTCATCTTTACAACATGTAAATGTTGTTTTGCGGTCCTTAAATTTGATTAGGGAGTCCCAGAAGTGTCATGTGACGTTTACAACTCATCCATGACATTTAAAGGTGTAGTTCACCCAAAAATTACTCACCCTCATGTTGCAACAGAGATTTTTTTGGGGGAAAAAATAAAAAATAACATAATTTACTCAACCATTCTTCTCCCCCAAGTTATGTCTTCCACCATTTTGGAGATTACTTAAGAACATATTTAATATTATCAGCATTGTAAACATTTGAGGGGAAAGCGTTTGCATGCATTGTGATACTCTCTAAAATGGCAGAAGACGTAACTTCTGGAGAAAGGGGAGAAAAACGGCTGAGTAAATGATTTTTTTTTTTGTATAAATAAAAAAAAAAAAAGTTTTCTTGTAGCATTGCAAAACTGAAGTTGAGCCACTGTTGTCACATGGACAATTTTACTAGGTTTCTGGATCTGGGAACAATTCAGTTGTGTTGCTGCCTATGGAAGGCCAGATAGCTCTCAGATTTAATCAAAAATGTGTTCATTTGTGTTTCAAAGATGAAAGGAGGTCTTGCGGGTTTGGAACGACATGAGAGTAATTAACAGAATTTTTGGGGTGAACTAACCATTTAATTATTCATTATTCCAGATGCGTAAAACCATTGTTCATCTTCAAATCACGAATAAAGATATTTTTGATGAAATCTGAGAACTTTCTGATCCGGCAAAGACAGTAATGGGAGTCTCACAATGCTTCTCAAAGACTGACACAGAAGAGAAGAAATTATTGGTTACACTTTATTTGATAGTCCATTTAGACATTCTACTTGGGGTGTAACGAGAATAAAGTGTATAAAATATAATGTTTTCTGTGCTACGCTCAACAAGGCACCACAAACGACGGGACAGGCAATGTGCTGACTGCCCCTCCCACCCCCAAACAGACGAAAGCTAGAAACACGCACATTACAAATTATCCCTGCGGCATTCAGGTAGGCATTTCCAACGGATTAGAACAGGGCAAAATAATTGATCAGTACATTTATAGCCGCGGATTTTAAAGCGTATCGAACCGAACCATGATTTTTCTGAACTGTTACACCCCTACTGTCATGTTCAGCTGGAGATGCCAGTCTGCTGATGGCACTCCAGCAAACTGTTTTATGTCTTTATGTCTGTTTTCACCCGTTGGACTAATCATCAATGAACTAATGTCTCCGCCCCTCTTGTTTGTTGTCAAGGTGTTTCATTGTTTCTCCGCCTTATGTCACATGTATAAATACCTCGGATACCTTTTGTTAGTCACTCGTCCATGTTGGATGTACCTGTGTTTCCCCATTGTCAAGCCTTCCGTGTTTTTTTCGTGTTCCTGGGGTTTTTTGTGTTTCTCTGCCTGCCTCTCTGGATCTGGACCTAAGCCTGCTCTCGGACTCTTGCTCTTGCCTCGCCCCTCTGGACTCTGTCTCATCGCCTGACCCTTTGCCACGGACTCTGATTACTCTCTCGTCTCAGCCTTTGATGTACTGATTGCCGTTGTTTTTACTCTGCCCGTTTCGACGCTGTAACTCTGACTCTGTGTCTGTGTTTTATAATAAACGCTTCCATGATCCCGATTCCCCACCAGCGATCACGTCACTGGACGAGGTGAGGAAGATCGCCAGTATCTTCCAGCTAGGGTACAAAATGGCATCTGAGGAGGAGGACGCCAATACCACCTCATGGATGCCAGCGCAGCGCAAAACACCCGAGGTTCCTAGCCCGTCAGTGCAGTTGCCAGATCCGCCTAAAAGCTCCGTTTCACAGTATGGCAAGCTATGTAAGGCTCTATTGGTCCCAGTTTCTCAGCCTAAGAGACCGTTTCAAGCCTAGTCAGTTCCAGTTATACAGCCAGGAGTGCTGTTTTCTGCCCAGTCGGTTCAGGTTTTAAAGCCTGAGGAGCTGACTGCCACGCCAGTGGTTCCCGAGACGCCCACAGAGGGCGCTGGTACCGCCGCTCAGCGAGAGGGGTGTTCAGCGGTCTGAAATCCTCGCGGTTCCCAGTTCGCTTCTGTCGGGTCCTAGCCCCAAATCACGGCCCGAGGAGCCTTGTTATGTCCTGTCGGTCCCGGTTTCGCAGCCAATCGAGACACCGAAAGTCCTCGCGGTTCCTAGCCCGCATGTAATGGGTCTCAATACCGGAGCACGGTACGAGGAGCCGTGTCTTTCTCAGTTGGTCCTAGATACGCAGCCTGAGAAGCTGCAGAAGGCCCTCGCGGTATCTAGCCAATCATTACCGGTTCTCACTCCCGTAGCACAGTACGAGGGGCTGTGTCAAATCCAGTCGGTCCTGGTTTCCCGGCCAGATCTGCCAGATCCAGTCTGTGATCCGAAACCTGGGTGGCCGGATCCGCCAGACCCAGTCGGTGATCCAGAACCTGAGTGGCCGGATCCGCCAGATCCAGTCCGTGATCCAGTTTCGCTGAGTTCACTAGAGCTCCATGAGACCTTTGAGGGTCCATGGCCTGAACCTCCGGAACCAGTGTATGGCACAAAGACTCCATCGGGTCCACCAGAGGCTGCACTACCTCTGGAGATGTCAGAATCAGGTTTCAGTCGGTCTGGAAGGGCGTATCCATTCCCTGTCTGGTCTCGTAGGGCGAATCCAATTCCTGTCTGGTCTCGAAGGGCATATTCAACTTCTAGGCAGTTTAGAAGTGTGTCACCTCTGACTGTTGGTTACAAAAGGGCGTGTTCACAGTCAGTAGGGACCTTGAAGGCATTATATATATATATTATTAATATATATAGAGGTATATGTACTGTAGATAAATAATATAAATAAATACTTATTTAATTATAATTGTATTTTATTCATGATGAATATTATTATTATCATTATTATTGTTATTATTATTATTATTATTATTATTTGTTGAACATAATATACAAATTATTTATCTATCTTTACTAAATATATTTCTTAAAAACAACTTAGTTTTTCTTTCTATCCATCTTTTATGTACAGTGACTACAGTATCTTAAAATAATAGGGAATCTGTCAGCTATCTGTACAACACACATCAGTACAAGATTAATACATCTGTGCTGAGCTCCCAGTTCAATAAAACATAGGCAGCAGAGTCAGATTACACACTGAACTACATCACCACACATATGGCCAATCCTGCACTGTTTTTCTATACCATTCCATTACATATAGAAATCTGCAATTTAATTCAATTAAAACTTTCAAACATCCTAATTGGAAACAACTGCCAAGAAAAATAGATTTACATAAACAAAACTATTTCAACAGATTACATCTAATATTAGCCATCTGGCCCCTATTAAGGCCACAATAATAATAACAATACAACAGGACAAGGACAGAAAGATCGGGAACTATTTGGGTTAAGGGTCTATTCCCATTTTAATTTAAGAAAATAAACATCTCTGTGTTTCCAAGTGCACACCTCAACTGCTCTGTGATTCTAAGCTAATATGGCTGAAAATGTCTCATGGATTGAGAACACATGTTGAGGGAATGGTTTAGAAGTAAAAGGCATTATGGGAGCTTGTGGTTTTAGGAGTTTTCAAATGAAATAAAGCTAATTCTTTATATTTTTATATTTGCACTTGCGCCCCTTGCACTGCATTTTATGACCTAAAAGCAATAACATTGAAATACTGTAACACAGCGAGGAATAGAAGAATACAAACCAAGAATATATAACATGGGTGTTGATACTGCATATTGTAAATACTTTAACATACATTTAAAATCTGGCAAAAATACTTTGACCTACTTTTAGAAAGCATTTGCTTACAATTATTATAAATACCTATAAGATTATACATTTGTTAAATATCATTAGATTTTAATTCAAAATGTTCAAAATTTAATTCAAGATTTATTTTTTATTTTTTTTTTTTTTAAATAAAGAGAAAGGGGGGGAAAAAGTTTAACCACAGTCTTAGTCTGAATGCTGATTGATTACAGTGTTGAATGCTGGGTATAAGAGATATGTCCATTGCTGAAAAGCAATTAATTTGAGTGTTTGGAGGCAAGCACGTCCTCTGGCCTACTGGGCGGAACTGAAGGAAACCAATTGGAAACTTGAGTCACACATGACTTTAAATGTCAGACTCAAGGTAGCATTGAGCTGGCTAAAAGAACTGAGAGACTGTTGAGATTGCTGCTGCATGCATCATTAGGGAAACACATGAGCTGATTATGAATCGAGATGATCAGTACCCAGGCACACCCTTCATTTGCAGAGCATTGTGGGGAAGTGCATTGGCATCACGTACTCATCTCAGATCAGCCTACATAGACTGGTCTTAGTTACACACTCACTCTCAAAAACACACTGAGTGTACAGGTCAAAGACGCTGCTTGGAGCTTTGTGAGAACTGTAATGCATCTCTAAATAATATACTATAGTTTTAATTAATACCAAAAAGGTAAATTTTGGATATTAATAATCCATGCATGTCTATTTTTAAATTTACTTGACCTTTGTCCTTACTTAAAAACACACCATATTTTAACAGCACTAACAACTTAATGTTAAATTTAAATGAAATCTTCAGGAAATACCCATTTCATAATATAAATTACTCTGATGCCTAAAGTCACTTGCACAATATACTGTACAACATACATACCTAACTTGAAAATATTTATGGGCTTATCCGTTTGTAAACTGTACTATATTTTAATTTGGCGCATCCCTAAATATAACCAACAGTGGTTTGACATTTTATCAAATTTTAGAGTCATTTTGGCAAACTGCAGTCAGAATCAATACATAATAACAGTATAGGCTTGTAAAACATGACAGCGACAGACAGGCCGAATCTTTCATCTTCGTCTCTGTCTGTTCACTCTGCGCTCTGTAGCCATGGTTTCAAGCCAGCATTTCAACTGGTAACCCCGAATACAGTGCATGAACATCCCCACCCCGCTCTTACCCCCGTCTGAGTCCGTGTCAATCATTGCTTGATCTGACTTAATCCACAGGTAAGACCAGGGCTTTGAAACTGACAGAACACTGGTGCTGTGAATCAGCCTGTCAATTACCCACCAAGGCGTCCTGATTCTATTCACCAGAACTTCCAGTGATATAGCAGTGTACAGAGGGGAGAACAGATATATCAGTAAGTTTATAAATCAGGTAAACACACTTAGACTGGCAAGTCAGGTTTGTTTATCCAAAGACAAAAAAATTGTGACTCGCAGTAAATATACTGTAAGGTGACTCTAGGAATACTAAAATTCTGCTTGATAACTCATGTTATGACTGATATTATCAGTATCACTTTAAAATAGGAACACTTATTCGCTACGACTAACGAATCAATATGACATTTCCCTCAATAAATTCTTAATTTCCTGCTTGTTAAAGGTTATTCAGGCAGTTGTTATGTTTATATATTGGGTAGGATTAGGGATGTAGAACAAGGTCATAGAATAAGGCATTAATATGTGCTTAATTACTATTAATAAATGGCTAATATTCTAGTATTAGTTAAAAGACCCTAAAATAGAATGTCACAGTACCTACAATTCTACATTTTGTCTAAATAATTAATACAAAATTTCAACATTAAAAATGTACAGTATGAAAGCTGGACATCCCTTGTGAGATTTACGAAAGATTACATTTAACAGGGTTAAATTTGTGTCGTTAAACATAAAATCTAATAACCGAATATATAAAAGAATAAAAAAACGGACAATATAGTACTGATATGTCACACATTCCCGGATGATTCTGTCACTTAGTCATACGGCTTATATGTGTGTGCCTGTTCTTGTATTGCTAAGAAATTCAAATGGGCATTTGTCAAGAGCATAATCTTTAAAACGGCCTTCATCAACACACAGCATTGGATTTTCAAGTAAGCATCACTGACTAGAATAAAGTTGCTCCTTAAAAGAAGCTTTATTTATTACACTTGAGCATTTTAAGATCTCTCAGGCAAACCTGATCTACGCAAGTATCCAATTATCTTTCAAATGAAGAGAACGACCTATCATCTTCTAGAGGTTCACTTCATCTAAATGGTTTGTGCTCTTGCGATGTCCGACTGTAAAGTAGTGTGCTTGAGCTAAGGTGCATAAGATCAAGAATTTTAGCTAATTAAATAATGATGTGTGATCTCAACTTGAACATGGCATTGTGCCGTGCTTCCCCCAAAATAATCGTCCACCTTCTGCGATAGGCAAAACTTGGCTTTTTGGAAAAAAAGTATAATAAGAAAATATGTATCAAAATTGCACCAGGTAATCTCTCTTGATTGATAACTATTAATTATAATATTTAAAGCAATCTATAAGATGCAAAGTATGTCCAACAGATATTCATAAGGCATTCAGGTAAGACCAAGGAGCTTGCTGCCTTTTGACAACAAAGCTCTCCGCCCTAAGGCAGTCCATGTAAGATTACGAGATTCCAATGAGTGACAGTGGCCATACAGTATCTATACATCAGTTAGTGACAGGAAGCCGGGGGTCCAGGGGGATACGGTATACCCTTTCTCCATAGCCTCAGGGAGAACTGTGCAGGAGGAGGGGGACCAGAGCGCATCTTGCAGGAAGCCGGCGGCAGATTTATATGCCGTTGATCAAGTTGCGAGTGAGTTATAGCCGGAGACCCCTCCCTGTCCGCAGGCCCGGCGCTATATCAACTCTTGCCCGACAGGCAGAGTGTCTTATTCTCAAATCAGACATCCATTACAGAATAATAGGGTTGAATAGAAGGGTTGAGTTTCCCTATGGGGGATTAGCCACCCATAATTTACTATCCATAACTTGAATGTGAGGTAATTCATACCCCTTACCCCGACAGTGCCCTTGTCAATCAATTGCGGGAGGCGATGGGGGGAAACAAATAATGATAAATGAGGTTGTGTTATTCTTTTTGGGGGTATTGAGGGATTACATCGAGGAAAGTAAAGAGGGGGAGGGGTACATTTATTTGCAAATGCTGTCTGATTACTGCAGGTTAGAGTAATGCATTGATGTGTTACTTGTGTTGGTGGCTTAGTAGGAAAGGTTTTGAACTAAGGTAGGAGTTTCATCTTAGCTTATGGGACTATACCTGCAAGTATTGCACCACAAGTCATGGATGAAATAAAAAATAAATTATAATCATTGTTCTCTTAACAAAGATGTTCTTTTTTTTTTTTTGGAGAGAGAGAGAGAGAGAGATTTTATTAAAGTGCCCCTATTATGCTTTTTCAAAAATTATTGTTCATGCAGTGTGTCATGTCGCTGTATGTGAACATAAACTATCTGCAAAGTTGTGACGCTGACAGTGCACGATTAATAAAGTTATTGTCTATCAAAA
>JAUCMU010000048.1:4867792-4889433 GCA_032275025.1 Enteromius treurensis | reverse complement strand
CTACCGCTTCATATTAGATTAACTCCCTCTATCTCTGCCTTCAAGTCTGCCCTAAAGACCCATCTCTTTTCTCTTGCGTTTAATAATCATTGAACTTCATCCTACTGCTGTTTTTTTTTTTTGTTGTTTTATTTTTGTCTTAATCTTGTGCTTTTATTGTCTGAGTGTTTTTCTTATTTTACCATGTTCAGCACTTTGGTCAACTCTGGTTGTTTTAAATGTGCTCTATAAATAAACATTGTATTGTATTGTATTGTATGTATTGTAAAATCTGTTTTCTGTTTTCCTCACGAATGCATTTAGTTTCCCCATCGCACCACAGCGCATGTAAACCTGAAATACAGCAGGTGGTGATTTTACACAGCATAACCGTGAAGTCATACCACATACAGATGGTCTGCCACTCCAGCATCAGTGGTTTTACTGTTTCTGAAGGTGTTGCACGGCAGCTAGGTGAACAGAAGGTCTATTCAACTTCACAAAGGTCCCTCAGAGACACGCCACCCGTTCAGCTAAACTAGGTGCGTTCATTAAGTTTAATCTAAACACACATAAACTAGCTGTGAATACTCATAAAATGCCTTATGTGTGTCTGAGGTACGGTGCAAGTGCTGTCGCAATCAATACTCCAAGCAGGACACAGTCTGTATATACAGAATGGCCAAAACTGTAAAGAAACCTCACTGCTGAGAGAATGAGCGCGGTAATATTCAGATGAAGTGTGTGAGATAGATACCATTTGCTTCTTCACCTTACACTGAACAGATTCTGGCGTGACAACAATATAAAAAAAAGGGGGGATTATTCAATTGAGTGGAATTTTCCGTACCCTAGGAAGATTTTTTTGTTGTTGTTTTTTTAGAAATTAAATACTAAACCATTTTTTCTACTAAAATATTCAAGTATATAAAATTTAAATAATTTTTTTTTTTTTAAATTAATACTTTTATTCAGCAAGGATGCACTAAATGGATCAAAAGCGACAGTTCTAGGAGGTTTCTACAACAGTATTAGAAAACTCAACAGTTTTCAACACTGATAAAAATAAATATTTCCTTAAACAGGAAATCAGCATATTAGAAATTTTCTGAAGGATCATGTGACCCTGAAGACTGGAGTAATGATGCTGAAAATACAGCTTTGATCACACGAATAAATTACATTTTAAAATATATTCAAATAGAATATAGTCATTTTAAATTGTAATAATATTTCACAATATTATTGTTTTAATGTATGTTTGACCAAAACAAGCCTTTTGGGCATTAGGGGCTTCTTTCAACAACCTTTTAAAAAGAAAATGCGCCATCTATAAACTTTTGAACAGTTTTGAAACAGCATAAATAGCTGAATGAATGCTTGAGTTTGTTTCCTGCTCATCTCACGTTTACATGTGGAATCTTGCGGGCGGTTTTGGGCAGATTTATAGGTGAGACTGGAAGCACAATCTGCTGACATGATCAGGAGAAGAGGAACAGTTTGTACGTGAACGCCATGTGATTAATAATTTAGCCAAACGATTATATCAGGTTTCAGTGGGAGCAGAGAAATCTTCATTACATGTTTGCTCACAAGGGGCATTAAATGGACCAAACAGATACCTGTACGTGTACTTTTCTGTGTTTGTATCCTTCATTTCTTTCAACAAGAAGTTTTAGTTTTAGTTAAAAATAACTACACTGATACAAATAATCTCACACGCCAGTTTGTTCAAAGTTTTTTGGGGGGGTCAGTAAGCAATTTACCCATGCACCCTAGCAACACCCCAACAACCACACACAACATCAAACCATCAACCGTAGCAACCATATACTGCTAATAAAAACATTCTGAACACCTTACCAACCAGCCACAACATTCTAGAAACAGTATACTCTTAAACAACATTCTGAAAACCTTAGCAACCACACAGTATCACCCTAGCAACCAGCCAGAACATTCTAGAAACAGTATACTCTTAAACAACATTCTGAAAACCTTAGCAACCACAGAGTAACACCCTAGCAACCAGCCAGAACATTCTAGAAACAGTATACTCTTAAACAACATTTTGAAAACCTTAGCAACCACACAGTAACACCCTAGCAACCACCCAAAACATTCTAGAAACAGCATACTCTTAAACAACATTCTGAAAACCTTAGCAACCACACAGACTCACCCTAGCAACCAGCCACAACATTCTAGAAACTGTTTAGTGTTAAAAAAATATCTTGTAAACACCTAAGCAATCGCACAGTAACACCTTAGCAACCACTCACAACATTCTAGAAAGTGCGTACAGTTAAAAAAAAAGGTAACACAAAAACATTTTAAACATCTTAACAACCACCCACACCATCCTCCTAGCTTTGTTGTGGAAGTTTTAGAGCAGACAAACACCAATCAAAAAAATAATAATTTCCTTCAAAGCTAGAGAGAGAAAACATCTGTAGTGGTACCTCCATGATGATATCAGAAGAACAGAAGAGAGAAACAGAACACACACCCAGCTGTGATCCTGTGTTCTGACACTAACCAGAATTTAGCAACGGCTCCAAACCACAGTTTTATAAAGCCTAGTTTAGACCAGATTCCTGCATTAAATCCCACCATAAACCAGAACTCAGAATATTAAATCTCTGCAAAGCTGGCAGAGGTGCAGCAATGGTCCAAACCAACCTAAACGTCCCATTGCTTTTCACACACACAAAAAAAAAAAAATCACACTCCCATAACCTCAGACCCATCCACGTCCAAACCCGACACACTCCCCCCAAACGTTAATTTACAGTCTAAAGGTGTCACAGCGCCCGTCCTGTCTGAAATCAGCACAAACGCTCAAAGAAATACTGCATCTGCAACCTACAATTTCCCGCCAGAAAATAACAGCTTAATCTTCACGGCAGAAACCTGCAGAGGACCTCTGAGAAAGCAGCTAACTTTACCATCGCTTGAACTGGAACATTCTTGTTTTATCTTATCAGCGACGAAAAGTTTATCACCCACACATACAGACTCCTCTGGAGATGATGTCATGAGAAACACAAGACAAAACCTAAACCAGCAGGTCTGTTTTTAGTAGTTAAACTTCAGTCAGGCTACGCACATGGCTCTCTACACTCGTAAAAATAACGCTTAGGAAACGAATGCCAGAGTGATACCACAGGAGAACCATTTTTGGTTTTCCAGTCCTCTTAAAATTAAAGGTGCTTCAAAAGGTTTTTGTACAGCAATGCCATAGAAGAACCATTTTTGGTTCCTCAAAGAATAATTTAGTCAAGGATTCCTTTAAAAAACATATCTTTTCATAATCTGAAGAACCTTTTTTCACCACAAAGAAGATCACTAATACTGACGTCCCAAAAATACAAGACTATAAATCATAGATTTATGATGTGTCCAGCTACTGTAGCTGACGGCTGCGCTCCCAGTTTTTACTGAGGATCGGAAGTTAAAATAACATCTTTTATGGAGTGTGAGTAATGTCTGTAGCGGGATCTGGTAGAGCTCTCGCTCTATTGCTAAAATATTTTCACTGTATCCCATATTGTTACGATTGTCAGCTGGAGTGCCCACGACCTCCATCAGGGGGCACTCCACCCCAGAATGTTATGTTTGTGTTTCCCGGTCTGTGTTTCTCCACTCGAATGTAAAGGACTCTTACCCTTGTTGGTCTTCTTGACAATTCATCTGTCCCGCCCCCTTGTTAACTCGTTGTCTCCCCTTTATAACCAGTGTGTGTTTGCTAGCTAGTTGCGGAGTATTGAGTTTATTGTGTACAAAGCCTGTGTTTCCCCTGTGGTCCTTTAGTCTAGTCTAGTCTAGTCTTGTTTATTGCTTACCCGTGTACCGACTATTGCCTTGATCTGGATTATTGGATCTAGACCCAAGCCTGCTCTCGGACTCTCGCTCTTGCCTCGCTCCTCTGGACACTGTTTGCCTCATCGCCTGACTTACGCCACAAACTTTGGATTATTCTATTTGCCGTTGTCTCTGTTGTCCCCGTTTGCCGCTGATTGACTGTGCCTGTAACTCCGACTCTGTGTGTGTTTTAATAAATGTCGGCAAATGGATCTGCACGTTTCCCGTGATCTCAAACGTGACACCTACATTCTACTAACTATAAGTATTTAGTATGTACTTGCAAAGATAATCAGTATGTAGTATGCTGTGAATCCACCAAAAAAAAGTGTTGGAAGATATTAAGTAGACAGTCTACTAATACGCTAATGACTGCAAGTTGACATGTAGTTGCAAAGTTACTTACTGTTAGTTTGTTAGATTGTCTAAAGTGGACCATCATAACAAAGGTTACCAAATTATTGTATAAAGTAATTTTATTTTTTATTTTTTTATTTTGGGTTTGTTTGCACACACAAAAATATTCAAGCTACATAAAATTACCACTCAAGCAAAACTATTTTAACAATTTCTTTATTATCATTGTGGCACTTAAATTTAGTAGTTGTGTTTCTGTTTCTAGAGGGTCAGAAGGCTCTTGGATTTCATCAAAAATATTTTAATTTGCGTTCTGTAGAAGAACCGAATGTCTTACAGCATTGCATGAGGGCACATAATTGAATTTGTGACAATTTTAATTTTTGTGTGAACTATTCCTTATGAATTATATCCAGTGATGGACATGTTCATGTGTTACTCTATTCACTTTAAACATTCAGAGGTTTTGTAAAAGTAAGCTGAAAAAACTAGGACTGCATGAACTAGACCTTTTCCTTTTTATTAGTTGACATGTTTAAGATCATGTGCATTGTTTTGGGGGGATTTTTAGAGACTCTTTCTGCAAATTAAATTGTTGCACCAGTATATTGTGACTTTTCAAAGTGTTTATATAAATTAATCTTTGAAGAATTCACTTAAACAATTCATTTAAAATAAAATAAAACTATCCTAAATTGTCCCATACACCATCTTTGCCACAATCTCTATTCTCTACGTTCCTCTACTAATATGAGGATTACTGAATGACAAAATAAGGAAATTCGTACACCAGGAGTGCTATAAAGGCTGCAGATGGCTGAAACCCAAGGCTCAGCCCAAACTCAGACTTAGAACCTTCAACATGATTGTGTGGTGGGAAGTACAAATTATGGAAAAAGAGGAGGAGAAGGGGAGGCGGAGGGATCAGTCACCAGGATGGAGCAATGACTGCTGCTTATACAATTGTAGTCATGATTGACAGCACTGAATGATAAGGCTCTTTCCAAATTTATGCTTGGAGCTTGAATTTGTGTGCTTTGATACTCTAAAAATTGCATGTATTCTCAAGTGGCTTGCTGTTGAGTGAACATTAGTTGTACATACATTATTGAGGTGCATAAATGGGTTCACTACAGATAATGGCGACTATGGCAAGTATCAGACCCCACTGCTCTTACAAATGTACACTATAAAGGGTGTAGTGTATGATTCATTTAAAAATGGAAAAAGTATTAGGGATTCATTGAATCACTTACTTAAGCACTTATTCTAAGACACGCATTTATTCAGAAAGTAAACATTGTTTGCAGCAGATTGATTCGATGCTGACTTCATTTGGAAATATTTATGTTGGTAGAGCAAAAAACACAATATATTAGTAGAATTACTATCTCTTAAAAGCTTAAATAATTCTTAAATGATTAATTTACACATTAACTGGTTACTGAACTGATGTATACAAGCAATATATCTAATGGAATTGTCCACTGTATCTCCACAAGTGTCTGCATTCGTGGCCATATCAGCATGATTCTGCTTTTGAAAGTTTTTTGCTGTGAGAACAACAATGAAACAAAACAGCTGCTGATATCATCATTGATGCTTAATATAGAGTGATGGATTCATGAAGTATTTTACAGCTAAAAATAATAATAATAGCAGCGTTTTAGCATTTACTTTGGTTCTATCATCCTGAAGTCAGGGTTTTGTTTTTGGAATGAGCTTTTGGTTAAATGCTTGTTTTACATTCGACATGAAAGTTTTATTTGTTACTTGTCTTGAAAAAAAGCTAAATGGGACTTGAGAGGTTGTCAGAGGCATTAAACATCCTCACAGTGAACAGGTCAACTCAACAAACCTTATTCATTTGTAAAGGTTTTTATGATAAGCAAAATGTTTTAAAAAGTTTTGTTAATCACAGAGCTCATTTTATGCAGCAACCCTTAAAGAAAAATAATCCTTTTGGGTTTTTGTAGAGAACTGGTGAGCTACAAAATGCTAACTTTAAGGCTGGCTCTACAAAAACACTGTACATCATCACTGCAGGACTTTATTAACTTCTTGTTTGCAGAGCTGTTCAATTTCACTCTTACAATTTTGCTGTTGTACTGACAGAATCTTATTTATAAACTTCATTTTAGTTTCATCTTTAAAGAATATACTGTACAGAAAAGAGGAAATAATTCTGAACTGCTTGAGTAATCTTGTGTTAGACCAGATGTGTAAGAGCTAGTTGCCTGAAGTCTCCCCTCCAGATGATATAGCTGTGAAGACCAGAGAATGATATAAGAAGATTTGTACCTTGGGTCAAGGTCTTAACCAACCTTGTGTGATGTTGGGAGAAAAGGTTTATTTAAGCAAAGGCTCTAATTATAGCCACAGTCAGCTTTTCTTTTTTTTTTAAATGATCATAGATTAAAAAATATGTTTCATAGAAGCTGCAGTAAAGTATGTCTAAGGCATTGCTTAGACTTAAGGTCTGTTTGATGGTTATTGATCGAAACACTTTTTTTTTTACATTACAGGAATAGATCACACAAAACGAGTTTGTTATATTGTATCACTTGCTCACCAATGGATCTTCTGCGGTGAATAGGTGCCATCAAAATGAGAGTCCAAACAGCTGATAAAAACATTACAATATTACACACAATCAATCCACACCAATCCAGTCCATCAGTTAACATTGTATGAAGGCAAAATTAGCCTTTTTGTTAAAAAAACAAATCTATTATTATTAACTTTAAACTCTTGTTTCCTCTATCCATATTATCTATATTAAGCTTCTCAAGTGAAAATGGTCTCATCTGATCAGGAGAGAAATATACTCAGAACAAGAAAAAACAAGAAAAATGTGTAATTGGATTTTATATGAGAGCAAGGGATGGTCCTTTTCACTGGAAGGACATCTTATGGACTATTGACTTGTATTTTGATTACACATTACAGTTAAACACTTTCTTAGAAACATTCAGCTATTGCCTTCACAAAATGTTTGTTGCAGTCGTGTCACATTATGGCAATGCTCTCATTCTGACGGCACCCATTCATTGCAGATGATCTATTACTGAAGAAGGGATGTCAAGCTACATTTCACCAAAAAAAAATTCATTTACATGACACACAACTAGAAAACATCCCTGAACATGACTGCTTCAGTCTGACCAACTCTTTCTAACTCTTCTCATTTTGTCTTTTGATTACAGGGCACAGAGGATCAAGCCTGGACAAAGACGGCATTCTATTTACCCTCAATTGAATGTGAGCTCTCGCTGACCTCCAATATTTAAAATGGGGTTGTCATGGAAACTGCTGGTGCTGCAATTATTCATAGGATGCCTTTCAGGTAGGCATCCTAATAACCTCCTCTATAGACTTTCCTGTTTTTTTTCTATGGCATACATTTGTCCTTGTCATTTACTATTAAGGGTAGACCTCCCATTCAGGGCTGACTCCTATCTTGTGGAACCAGTTAAAGGTTTCACTTTGTTTGTGTATGCTAAAGCCATTCAACTCACAGTGGTAACATAAAATGTGTGATAGTCAGGTCATAGGGTTGTGTATATATTTAATAATGTGTATTACATAAACACATTGTGCTCAGGATGACATGGTTATTAATTGAAAGTGGTGTTGTTTTCTTTGTAGTGCAGGTCATTGTACTTCAACAGGAAAACGACTGGATAATAGGTGCTTTTGCATTTATGGCAGTGGTGGAATGGTGCCAATATATTCTCCTTGGCAATGCTTTATCTCTATATGGAATTATGGTATTTGATGCATAGCGTTTATACTCTATCTTTTGGAATGTACATTTGAAAAATTTTCATTGTCACTAAACTATGCCTCCTATTCTCTGAGGACTATACTATGGCGGCGGACTTCTTGATTAAAGGACCCCCTTGCATTGTGTCAAAGTTGGAGAAAAGATGTGATAATATGTCATTTAACCAGCCTTCTGAGAGACATGAAAAGGTTAATGTGCAAGTGAATCTACCAGCCATTATTTTACTGGAGAGCACAATTTATGTTCTCATTTAGCCAAGTGGAAGCACAAAAGCCCCTTTATTGATCTCTTTTTGATGAAGCAGTTACATTGTCTTTCAGTCACTGGGAGGGTCAGACTTAATCCTCACGCTTTTAAGTCTTTGATTTAAAAAGGGCTGTTTGCTCTTTTACACGATCTTCACTCCTGCTGTGTGTGATTTTCAAAAGCACTCTTCTCTCTGCTACCGGGTTGCGTTGTAGAGGTTCAGCGCAGTAAAAGCATGGCATGCTGACCCAAAAGCAGGGCATGTTGTCACACATTCAAATTAGAGTTGAGACATCATAATGGCAACCTGAGTAATTGTCTTTTTTGCTATGCACAAAACAATTGATTAAAATTTTAGTAAAACAAAGATATTGTTATAACAATGTAAATATAGTGTTATTAACATACTGCATATAAAACACATCTAATTTGACAAGGTTTGCACTTAAATTTAAGTGCCTTCTGACTTCCAATAGTGTTGTGATACGTTATATTCATGTAGCAGTGGTAGTGTTTCTCTTCACATTAAATGTCAGGGTTTTTTTTTATTATTATTAATTCTGTTTAGAGAAACGTGTACCAGTGGTGTTCATGATTTCAAAATAACCGTTAATGGTTAATAATTGATACTTCCAAATCTTACAGCATTGTGAAATGGAAATTATGTTCCTCACTAATTACATGAACAGCAAACCCACTAGAAATGATTATTGGATACCTGTGTGATTTAATTTCCAGCACTCGAAACAAATCGTTAGATGTGAAAATAGACATGCTAAATGGCCATTAATTGCATTTATTTGCCTTGTCTCTTCAAAACCTGACAAAAAACCTGTGAACAATTACACCAGTTAAAGAGTTTGCGATAATTTCTATATTTTGAACATATGGCGTCAGGTAATTGTAACTGTAGTAGAACATAATGGATGCAAGGATATAATTGTGCTTGATTAAATGTACTTTGATTGAGGAGTAGAGACGCAAAGCACATACAGCACAATAAGAGCACTAAAGCACTAACATATTTGTACTCCTGATTAATTCATTTTAAATGCAAAGCATGTGTATGGTTTCTTTCTCAGCTGCTGTCAAACTGACTTAGATTCCCTCTTATTAATTTTCATATTGCAGATATGTTAAAGATGAAGACACTGGTGCGGTGAAGGGAAATCTCAATTTGAACCTGTAAACACACGGGCACCAACGAGACATTAAAACATATGGCTTTCACAAATTGAAATCATAGTGAGACCTGTAAAATGTATGTATTAGACAACATAAGAAAAATACACTTTTTTGAAAATAAATTTGAAAATATAGCTAAAATGTATTTGCCATTATTACAAAGCACACTTTTTAAAAGACATTCAACAGAGTGAACTCTAAATGCACTTAAGCGGCCTTTTGTTTAATTAATATATTTTCTGCAAGTACTTTTTTTAATTATTTGATACTAATATTTCAAGTACACTACAATTGCGCATTTAGTACAGTTATGTGCACTTCCTTTTGACATGGATATGTCAATAATTAAATGGTATTTTAGACTGTTTTTGTCCAAACATTGTTAGTTTTCAGGGACAAGACAAAAGCCAAATTGTTAAATTCACTTTTAATACATGTTAATACACAGCATAACTGATCATTTGTGATATATTTTATTATTGTGTAACTTTCTGTAAGTTTCTTACAGAGAGCAACTGAATATGCAGTGCTTAATTCCTTGAATTCACCGTTCTTGGCTCTTCAGGGCCCGTTGTGTATGTGCATGCATGTGTGTATTTCAACTTACCAAGATTGGCTTTTTCATTTGATGAATAAAACCCTTGAATCAGAATCAAACGGATTGGAGGGCACACGAACGTCTAAACCCCTTCCCTCCCTCCCGCCCTGTGCTCCCTGTCTGTGGCTAGATATTCATGCTGAGGTAAGCTGGCCGAATTCATCGGCTTGTCAGATGGTATTGAATTTGAGATTAGTTTTTATTTGGGCCTCCAAATTGCTCCTTGGCTTTTCCCTGCAGCTCCGGGGGGCTGCGCTGTCATATAAATTCTCCCTTCAGGTAGATAGAAAGAGAGAGAGACCTGCTTTCTCCAACTTCCTTCATAATGACCTCCCTTTCCACCAAGGTGGGCTTTTGTGTAGTAAACCTCTTGTTAGTATTCTGTACTAAACAGGGATAGATAATTTCTCAGCACCTGTGTGTCTCTTTGGACAGCTGCGGTCTTTGACAGAAAGAACAGCACCAGTAAAACCTCGGCAGAATTCTCACGACATAACGTCAAACCTGGAGGCGACGAAGCGGTTTCAGATTACACCCCATCAATATTTTAATAACATCTTGTAATATTTGCAGCATCACCAAAGCTTGTAATTACATGGTGTTTCTGAAACAGACAGTTCCGTCCTCTTGTCCTCTGGCAAATATGAAACTTAATTGCAGCATTAATTCCTTGCATGATAGAAATTCACTCTCGGCTGCATTTCGCAGGTTTGCATCAGCTCCAAGCTCAACCTGAAGTTTTGAAATCTTTCTCGCCCCTGTCTTTATTTACTTATGCCTCTTGTCTTTTGGTACCAGATTTTGGGTATGGATATGTAATTTAGCTGTTGTGTGTAAAATTGCTCATGTTGATTTTGAACCGCTTAATCGGATACAGACAGATGCTTTAGTGCAGTGTCAGTACTGACGCCCCCATTTGACGTGTTCTAGAGCCTTGATTATGAGAGTGCTCTTTGTTTAGCATGGGTGAGTCACTTGATAATTAATGTGCGTTTTAGCCTTTGATAACATCTCAGCGGACTGACTTTCATGTCCATGTGCATCATAAGATTGCATAAGACGTTTTTGGCGGATGCATATGGAACACAATATATCTGATAATCCCATGGGCGTCAATTCATTTTAAAAAGTAGTGGGGTGGTGGGAGGTTCTGACGTCATGAAATGGTTTAGAGTAGGGTTTCTTTAATCTTACCCTGGAGGTCCAATGCACCGCAGAGTTTAGCTGTAACCCTAATCAAACACACCTGAGCATGGTAATTCTTGTCTTAAAGATCATTAGAAAATCACAGGTAGGTGAGATTTATCAGGGTTGGGGCTAAACGCTGCAGTACATTGGACCTCCAGGGTAAGACTTGAGCAACCCTGGTTTAGAGCCTTAATATTAATTATGCATGAATGATTTAACTTTATCTTTTTATTTTGATTGTCCAAAAAAATATCTGTCTCAGATCTTGGAAGAAAATAAGCAAATTAAGGAAAATCAGCCTGAAAATAAATGTAATATATATACATATTTGTATATATATATTAAATGACAGTCTATTGATTATTCTTGCTGCTGACTCACTGATAAATGACAAAGTGTCTTTTTGTGCTGCTTGCAGATTACAGTAATAAGGATATTAAAAGGCTAGTTCACCCCAAAAGGAAAATTACGCCATAATTTACTCACCCTCAAGCCATCCATCCATGATCTTCTTTTTAGTTGAATGCAATCATACTCTGTGAGCTACCAAACAAAGCTACCGTCTCTGAAAACCCAAAGATATGAAGCTAACATTCAAAAGCATCAGTTTTCAAAAAGCCCAGGATATTAATGTTGTTTTGAAGTCATAATATTATATTCTTCAAGTAATTGTGCAAAAATGTATTAATTAAACCTCTTTTAATATGTGTAAAAAGGAATAAAAGTGTTTTGCTGTGCTCTTGGAAACTGCAGTGATATGAACTTATTGGTACGTTTTTTAAGTCTCGCTAAAACGTGTGCCTGGGTATGTCTATGTCATGAGACCAGGAAGACTTTTTCACTGGATAAAGCTTTGTTATGGTTTATGGACTGTATTTTGTGGTTATGTCTAACAGCTTCTTCAACTGGGTGAAAGGTTAATTCCTGCCCGTAATGAGTTGTGCGTACTACGGAAATCTCTTTGTTTAATAGAGTCTGAAGAAGCATGCCATGCACTCATGGCTCACCAAGTACTGTTTTTAACCTACATTTAGGGGACTCTTTTGAGAGGAAACCATCCTCTTGAGAAATTAGTTCATGTTAAGCACATACTGCTGGTTGTTTATTTACCTTGTGCAGATATCAAGTTCCAGAGGGGGGCAAACTGAATTAATGCATCTGAAATTTGAAACTAACAGTGTTTTTTTTTTTTATGCCGGAGATGCTAAATTGGTCTACGTAGTGTTCAATTAGCAACTAGGAGGTGGAGTTCATTGTGATTCTGGGTGATAATAGAGCACAGAAGAGCTCTCAGTGGAGGTGTTTGAAATCTATTTAATGGGGAATACGCTGCACCAGGGCTAATTTCAATCTCACTGTCAACAAGGGCTTTAACTCTTAAATGCAACAGGAAATATGAGAAGATGAAAAGACGTGAGTGAGAGCAAATGATGAAGTGATACTTCACAACCATAACATTGACTCAGATTTCCCATTAGCTGCCACAGTGTTTTGCATTGTTCAGTTGATGTATATTTCCAAAAGCCTAGCCTTCTGCCATTGACACCTTTCTTATGATTTTGATTTTATACTAAACTGTGATGTGGTGACGTTACACTCATCCCCTTGTCCATGAGTAGAAATCAGTATAGGTGTGATTTATATGTTTTTCTAAAGCTAAAATACAGTATAATATTTGCATTTGATAATCAGCAGTAAACAAGTTACATGTTATCAGTTAATTACATTTAACATTTAAGCCGATAATTAAGAACTGAAAAAGTTAGGGAAGTTTTCAAATGAAATGCCAAGTTTGGAGGAGCTCCAGTTTAAACTGCGTGTAACTACGGTTTAACAAAACAGTTCAAATCTGTGTAAAAGGAAGTTGAAATTACATGGTTGCATAAACAAAAGTGTTTTTATATCAGTTTTAAATTTGTTAACACTATCAGGTAGATTTAGGGTTGGATTTGGTGTAGGGCATATTTCCAAGAGGATAGAGCAATAGCTTTTAGCGACAGTCCATGGATATTTCAATTCTGATCTGCCGCAATGCATTCCTATATAAACATGATAAAAATGTACCAGCTAGGGTTCACGTAGTGGACCTGTGTTTTAGAGCCACTCAGTGGATATTTCTTTTTGAAACTGCGGTGAAACATGCTGTAAGTCACGTAAAAATGCTAATTGAACACTACGTAGACTGCGTAGACCAAACACACATGCCTTTAATTTTCAAGCGATCCTAAAAAACTTAATTAGTTGCTTCAGGTGTGTTTGATTAGAGTTGGAGCTAAACTTTGCAGGAAAATCTATCGCGCGGAGCAGGGTTGGGCACCCCTGACGTAGACCAAGAAGTGCACAGAGGTACATATTTCTATGAGAGCAGGTTGGAAAAGTCAATTAAAATCTAGTCTCATCCTCAGACGTGACGCCCACCGAATGTTGGCTAAACGTCTGATGCATATGGAACACTAAACTGGAAACCCTTCAGGAATGTCGAAGTCATCAAATGAATGGTTGAATTTTATCGGATTTCCGGGGGATGCAAGTGTTATTTTCTGTCTGCTGGGAAACAAAGCGCAGACATGAGTGACAATAAGCATTTATTAAGATCAGTTAAACGTTGGATTCTCAAAAGTATGTGAGGTTCATGGCATAGAATCTTTAAGAGATGTCCCAGCAGATCCAATTTTACTAGTTGTGCGCCCCTCTTATCACTTGTGGAAGATCTAGTGAAGCTGGCAAACATGAAACAACAGACGCTGACATCGCAGCTAACCGGTTCGGTATTGTGTTCGGTTCTCCAGAATTGCTTGTGGGTGTTAAAAAGTGGAGAGATATGCTTCAAACAGATGTTTACCGCAAGCGTCTCATCGGGATTTCTATCTGACTGACTGTTGCACGCCATTCTGTTGCTGTGGGGACATTTCCACGCCCCGAAACGTGACGCTAAACGAAACGAACTGTGATTGGTTGTTTGACATGTCAAACGGCATAATGGGTGGGCCTTGACCAACGAAAGCAGCTATGAATTCTGAAGGTCTGGCTATGCGAGACTAATTAAAATCTACTGACATTATTTGTTTAAAACCATTTTAACCCTTTTTTTGTAAACAATGCTTGATCTTTGACTATTTTTTTCCTTAACCAAACCAATTTTTTTTTTTACTGGACAAAACAATATTATGATTGTTGAGGGGGGGATTAGGACTATTCTAACGGCAGAACGATGGAGTGGAGCCCCCCAAAGGGGAAACGCGATTTCTACTGGGGGAAATGTGGTCGTGATTTCTACTGCGGTGGAACCAGCGGAACACAATTTGTACCGAGGGGGCCCCGAGTGGACATCCTGTCCAGGGGGCCCACAACCCGTAGCAGCGCCGCTGGTTAGAAGCTATTGTTTGAAGTTAGAAAAGTCTTAATAATGGATTAAAAAATATTTGTTAAAAACACACATCTTTTTTGATTCACAAGATTTGATCTACTGTTAATTGATAGACTGGAGATGTATAAGGGTGGATGCATTTTCAGCAAATTAAAATTTGAGTAAACTAAAAGACAATAACTGCTTATTGGAATTGATTTTAAAAGAAATTTTATATATACCTTTATATATTAAATATATCTGTGTTGTCTTTTAAGACAAATGCTAAAATTTGACCAATTTCTTTAATTACTCAAAATACTGTACTATACTAATAATATTTCATTAACATTTCCAATAGCTATGTTTGCACTGCAAAGGTGAAGCAGAATAATACATTGACAAAATATTATTATTCTTAGTTATTGCAATTGATGTAATGATTACTACATAAACTGATTAGTAAATTCATCATATAATTCATTAAATTAGTATTTTATAAAAGTATTAATAAATACAGTAAAATATAGAAAAAGTGTTTGGGGAAACAGCAGTGGTTAAAGTCTGCATGAACTGGAAGTTTGCGACCGATTTTGTGTATCTGTATTGTAACGTACTTCCAAGAGAAACAAAATATTGAAGAAATAAGGGGGCGTGGCTTGTTTTTTCTACCACAAATTGATTGGATGTAGTAAAGTAGGCATTTAATTCAGAAATGAACACTTTGGAGGGACGTGGTAAAGAATATCATGCTCATGCCCAAACCATCAAACTGACATCATTAGAGAAGTCCATCATTTTAGAGGGGAGTAGCATTTTCATATTTGGACTAAAGATTACGAAGGATTGACTTGCAGGGATACATTTTGTACCACAAAAATAGCATTGTACACTAAATAAACATTGCCCATTTTGGTTTCACACAAACTTTAACAACTGTTTAGCAATTAGTTTACTGCCTTTTACACGGCAGAAAATCAGAACCACACTTTTAATAGCATAAAAAACTAAATTAATTTCTTTGCATTACATGTTTGAAAGGTCTTGAAAGTCAAATGGGACATACAGAAAGACATGCAGAGCAGTTTTAGTGCAATTTCATTTAAATAACCCCAAATATAGCCACTTTTAAAACAAAACATGCAGATGTTTTTGGGTGTTTTGGACACAATGCAGTAACATTAGGCTCTATGTTGTGTTAATCGGCACACAATGAGTTTTAGATTATGCAAATTGCATTCACTCTCACATAAAAACCCTCAGTCCTGCTCATTGTTGGGTGCATGTCTCATTTTGCTGAAGGCCATTTGTGCTTAATAAGACAGGATAAGTGGTTTGCGCTAACAATCAACATGTAATTACGGAGAATAATAAACCACAAAATTTCTAGCCTTTTAAGTGTTTACACGACACACACAATTAAGCTACTTTCCTGCAAGTTAGTGTCTTTGGTATGAGGAAATCACATTAGCAAGCTCAGTGGGTCACCATGTGTTTCTTGAAAATTGAATAAGCTCTTGATTTTTTTCCTCTGACTAGATTTATGAATTGCAAACCTAGCATAACATGCTAGATAAGCTAAAGAATTCACTGTCTCAAAGCAATATTTTAACTTAAAAGTTTTGTATTTTAACATATGTGTGCTCTTTCTTTGTTGTTTTTGATATAAGCATCTTGAACGTGCAATGTAGCTACAAGATCCTGCAATAATAACCTCAAGTGCTTTTACATTTCTTTGGTTGCGCCAAATTTATGCTGCCCACTTGACAGCTGAATGACAGCTAGGCTTTCATCCAGTGAACAGATGGATACCTTTCACAACAGCTTTGCTCTAAAAAAGCACGCTAAGCTAAACTTAGCTTTGACTAACAGTGTTTTTCTGTTCTTTTCCTCCACCTTTAGAAGGCAGTGGTCCTCTGAGGCCAGTATTCACCAAACAGCCGGGAAGTATTGTGTTCCCTCTCCATCTTAATGAGCCCAGCCGGGAGGTCACCTTCAGCTGTGAAGCCCAGGGACATCCGCCCCCGTCCTACAGGTGAGATTCCAGCGTACCATTTATATTGGTATCAAAAAGCCAAGACAAGCTTTATTTTATCTTTTTTTTTTTGTCAGTGGCAAAGACAAACAGACAATCCATATTACCTGATTAACCTGTTCAATCCAAGCTTGAGCTGGAGTGTAAGGACATTGGAAGTTTTCCTGAGCTCTCAGCACATGTTGGGTATCTCTAACATGAAGGGAACTCTTTTTCAAGGACACATTAATTTATCAAAGAGTGAAGCTCTCCATTGCCGCCATTACCGAGAGCCCTTTATATTGTTGCTGCAGTCCTTGATTTGACTCATCTTGAGTCAAAACCAATCTGAACTAGTCTCAGCTGGTTTGGCCTTTCTGCTTTATTTATTTATTTTTCTGGGAGACCCATGCTGAGTTTAATTGGATTTAATTTCTCTTTGAAAAGCTATTTTCTTCAGCCACCTCTATTCCTTGGCTGCACTCTTTCTCTGACTCCCTCTTTTTCTTGTTCTTGATTTCTTATCCCTGTAAGTTTAATTGAATTTCATTGTGTTTTCACTGCATGATATATGTATCAAACAACATTTTGGATGTTAAACAAATTGTCAGAGTCTCCTCAATTCCCATAATAGTAACATAAAGCGTCGAATAAATAAAGTTTTTAATAGATTACAGAAATTAATTACCAAGCAGTTATTTTAAATGCTAGTAATAATACACAGTATTGCTGTTTTTGTGTTTTTGTCAGTCACATAAATGCATCCTTGAGACGTCTTTAAATAAAATTTAAAAACTTACTGTCTTACCCCAAACTTTTGAAGCGTAGTGTATATCTGTTCAAATAACACTATAAAACTTTGAAACATTACTTTCTGCAAACTTGTCTGCAAAACTTGTTATGGTATTTTTATGCTTTAGTAGAGTCAATAAAATTACATACAACACCTTTAAAATGTCAATTTTTTTCTCCACTAATTTAAAACATCTGTCTGCAATGAAAAAATTAAAATGTAAGCGCACAAGTTAAAACGCTATGCCCTTGAATTTTATATTTCTGTTTAACCAAAACGTTTGTAAAACTGCAATTTTTTTCCCAGCATTTTTGTGGAAAGTGAAAAGAGTGGAATGTTTCTAGCTGCACTGTTTGCCCTCCTCAGGAGACTCAAAAACATACTTAATGTATTCAGAATAATATACTGTATGTCTAAAGCATATAGTCCCTGAAAGAATTCTCTTCCAGTCTATTTCTTTTTTTTTTTTCTTAAAGAGCATCATTGAATTTGAGTGACAGGCAGCACAAACAGCGGGCTGTTCATGCAAATATATCTCTCCCAAGTCCCCTGCATTTACTTGTGCAGCACGGTACAGATTTCTATCAATATGGAAAGGTCATGGACGTGGCCTCTAGTGTGTGTGTGAGAAAAACATGACATCATGGTATCTTCAGTTTTTTTGTGCATTGTATTGATTACCATTGTGCATATAATTAGACAGGTAATTGATGTGGATCATGTTTTTGTCCACATTATGACCAGATGGCCACTATAGTGCCCTTTCTCTGTTTTCTTCAATCCATCAATTAAAATGGGCCTTATTTGCTGTGGGATTTACACTGCAGACTCATTTATTCTCATTTGTATGCCACATTGACAGAGAGGTCTGTTTTTTTTTTAGTGATTAAGATTTAATAATGAGGTAAGGCAACGATTACGTTACCTGACTGTATTGATTAATTGAATGATGACGTAAAGACGAGGCTTTTGGAGCAGGGGAACTGAACATATGGGCGTCTCTAGGGTTTTGTGGTTTTGGATAGTTCAGGCCATCGATCTTTTGTAAAAGTCCTGTCTGTCTACTTAATAGCGTTTCCTTTTGCTAGTGTTTTTGTCTTGTGGCACTGTGCATCCATTCTCAGCACATTGTTAGCCTTTTTAAATAGATCAAAGCAGATTTTTTTAATTTTTGAGTGGTTAATGTTGTCAAAATAATAAAAATTTAAATTATTTAATTATTCTTATGTAACGCATTTTTTTTTTTTTTTTTGCCAGAAAATCATAAAAGCATAAGAATTATGGCAATAGTTTTGCAAAACGTAACTTATAAAATATAAAACATTTTATGTCTAATTGGACTTGAGGTAGAAATATGATTTATATACTATGATAATAATTATTTATAATTTTAATGAACTTTAATTTTTTTTATTTTCAAGTTTAATATTTTTTATCTGATTTTGTCATTTTTATCACTTTTTTTATTATATTTATTATTTTTATTATTATCATTGTTTTATCTACGTTTTCATTTAATAGTTTCCGTTTTATACTTCCTTTATTTCAATTATTTATTTTATTTATTTACTTATTTTACTTTAGCTTAATTTTTTTAATTAACAAAAACGGTTTTTAGCATTTTTAGCTATGCTGAGATGGACAGTCAACACTTCCTTTAACTTTTTTTTAAGATTTAGATCTTATTTTGTATTCTATGTGCAGTCACAATGTATTACAAATAAAAAATAAAAATAAAAATAAAACTCAATTTTTACTTTTACTTTGAATGAAGATTTCTTCTAGTACTCCACAATCTCCATTCACTCTCTGTTAACTTCCCCCTGTGTTTATAGGTGGAAAATGAACGACAGCTTCATTTCCCCTCAACCTGGCTCTCGATACAGCATCTCAGGAGGAAACCTTCGAATCAGTCAGCTCAATAAGGAAGAGGATGCTGGTATTTACCAATGTCTGGCCTCCAACTCATTCGGGACCATTCTCAGCAGAGAAGCTAGTCTTCACATTGCTTGTGAGTCTGTTTAAGCAATTTCTAATCTCAAAAACTCAAGCACTTGACAGTATGAGGGTCTATGCACCATAAACTTAAGACCAGTGATGCTTGGTTAGTAGTTTCCACATCATTTGAGGTGGTTTTAGTGGATTTTCATTACACCTTTGTGAACCTGCATTTTAAAATGGGTACAAAGTAGATACTGCATGGACTCTGAATGTACTCTGAATTAATATTACAAACAACAATGCAGAGAGCAGATGAACCATATCGCATAAAAATTACTTCATAATGATGACTTAAAATAACCATAAAGTCAGGGTTTGTGTTTCTAGAATTACAAAGCTTTTGCTCTGAATGTTTTATGGTGAAAATAAATAGCTTGAGGAATCATATTTTCCTTGGTCTTCTGAGATAAAATAACCATTTATGGAAGCAAAACATATTTTTCTGAATTTCTTCTCAGTTTCATAACATTTCATAATATCTTTGGAAATAGTCAAAATGCATGTTACCACACTGGATTTTTGGTACAAATGCTAATCTACCTTACATGGTAATGTAGTTCCAGATTAAACTCTAAATTATAAATGGTATTGGAATTTTAGGCTTCCAGGCTCTCTAGTACAGTAATTTGTGAATCATTATGATCCACGTCATATATCTTAGCTGGGTTGCTGAATCATGGCCCTCATTTACCTGTTTTCTCTGTGTGATGTCTGCTGGATCTCTGGTGGCAAGGTGAGCTTGATGCTTATCTATTTGATGGCTAGCTGGTTCACCTGCTGAAATGATGCCCCATGATGGATGTTAGTTCAGGAAACTGTTTCCTGCTGTCAGGCCCAGTGTGATCTTCCCAACAGCACTGGCTTCTGTGGCGTGAAGGCTGAACGCATGCAGGTCCTTAAGCTTTATGTGTTATCAATGTTTTCTCTCAATTACCTGGACCTCACCTGCTGTGGCTTCCAAATTGATCGCTCTTCTATTGTCCAGTGCCTGTATTGCATCAGGGGAGGCTGATCTGAGACCTTTTTCTAGGTGTCTCACTCTTAGTATAACATAAGATGTCAGTTTAAGAGACTGAGCTTCTGAGCTATATTAAAGCTAAAAATAATTTGTAACCTTTTCTTACAGCAGCTGGAATAATTAGAATAGAAGAGTCTTAATCAATGCATGACGGCAATAAAACACATGTAAGTGACTGAAAGTAGATTATATTCCAGTTTTAATTGTGCATCTGATTGCAGATGCGAGGGATTGCACTGTCCTTACAAAAATTGTATTACAAAGAGAACAATTTATTTTTACGATCAAAAGAATAATTTTATATGAATTTGAGTGGTATGACAATTATAGGTTACAGCATATTCAAATTGAATTCTGCAAATAACATTGTGTGACACAATGCCACAAACAAACTATATGACAGTAGATAATCTCACGTAAATATGTACTTTATTTAAATTTAAATGCCTCTAATATGAGTTTAAATATTATAATGTGCAATCTTCTAGCTATACTGAAAGCAACAACAGATGGTCTACCTAAGATCTTGAAAATAAAGCAATGATGACTGTTAAAACTGTGAACTCACTGAGTGTACAGTATTCCATTAAAAAACATGTTATCAGTCACTCAGTATGAATATTTAAGGATGTTAAAAAAGTGTAATATTTATGAATTAGATTATAAACGTATCCATTTTGTTGCAAGAGCAGTGCGCTTCCATAGAGAGCCTGTCCACAATCGCTTTTGATTGGTTGTGATATTTGATTGATTTGTCATGTCGCACCTGGTGCAGACACCCAAATTGCTTGTCACTAGAAATTTGACATAATCTTTTTCAAACTTTTTGATCGCTAGATTTAAACTACTTTGTTTGTGCTTCCAAAAGTGGACAAAACTTGTCAAGTTGTATTCACAACACTGTTCCAGAGCAGTTCAACCCAGCTATAAGAGTCTGTTCAGCACATTTACAGAGGACAGACTCCTAAAACCTGGAGAGCAGCCTATGCTGACTGTGCACTATAAAGTGGAGCAGTTCTACCTCTGCAAGAACAGCCTGGCGCTTCTGACTCACAGCCTTTAAGTAAGTTATGTTCCCTATCAGGAACTCGAGCTGCGTCGAAAGGCTTCGGGAACGCCTTCAGCGTGACGACTCTGAACAGTGTGAAGAATTAGCCAATGAGAATTGGGACGACGTCAGTGGCGGGTGAAAAAGTGTGAAAGAAAAATAAGAAAAGTAGAAAACATGTCAAAATCAAAGCAGAAAACACTTAGGGGTGAAAGCG
>JAUCMU010000048.1:4853526-4867692 GCA_032275025.1 Enteromius treurensis | reverse complement strand
GACTGACCTGTCTTACCCCCCAAATGTGATGTTTGTGTATGGTCGGAGGGGTCCCATTTCACTGCATGTAACAGTGTATGTGACAAATTAAGGTTCCTTATCAGGAACTCGAGCTGCGTCGATGAGACGCTATGGGAATGCCTTCAGCGTGACCCCTCTGAAATGTGTGTTGAATCAGCCAATCGTGAATTGGGACGTCATCGGCGGGTGACGTCACCGGCCAGGAAGTATAAAAGCACATGGACGCCGGCTGTCTTCAATGATGAAGGGGCATTTATAAGCGTTCCTCACGGCGCTGGTCCTAGGGCTGGGCGATATATATCGCACGGTATTTTATGCGCATCTCATCAGTAAAGACAGTTCTTTGATTAGTGGGAAAACTCCATCAGCTGTTTTTAAAAGGAACGCCAGCTTATACACAGAGTTGTAGATCACTGAGAAGCTGCGCGCTGAGTTTTGCGGTGAGTCAGTGGCGCAGGCTTCCTCTGTACGCTTTTCCCCCGATCGCTCTGCTCTCTGGAGTTCTGGCAAGAGTACACCAGGACGGGGTCAGCCTACTGTTAGTAGCACCGTTCTGGCCGGGCCGAGTATGGTTCTCGGACTACCAGTCAGGAGGGACCTACTCTCACCAGCAGGGGGTGCAATACTTCACCCCCACCCGGAGTTGTGGCGGCTGAGAGTGTGGCCTCTGAGGGGACACATCTCTTAGCAGCAGGTCTCTCAAGCAAGGTTGTTGAGACTATCTTCTAGTCCAGAGCTCCATCCACAAGAAGATTGTATGCCCTGAAGTGGAAACTATTCACTTACTGGTGTAGAGATCACCAGCAGAATCCAGTTAACAGACCGGTTGGTACAGTACTGGAATTCTTGCATAGTAGATTCTCTACTGGGGTCACCCACTTCACCTTGAAGGTTTACGTGGCGGCTATATCTGCCTACCACTCCTTTCTTGGTGAGCAGACACTGGGTAGAGATCCCCTGGTCATACGTTTTCTTCGCGGTGCGCTGAGGTTGAGGCCTCCGGTGCGTACTCGGGTTCCGACCTCGGACCAGGCTGTAGTGTTAGAGGCCTTCTGTGAGCCACCTTTTGAGCCCATAGAGGAGATCTCAGATCGTCTTCTGATGATAAAGACCACACTTTTGCTTGCAGTGTGTTCTCTGAGGAGAGTAGGTGACCTTCAGGCCCTTTCAGTGGCCCCTACACACCTTGACTTTGCGCCAGGCATGGCCAAAGCCTTCCTGTACCCGCGAGCGGGTTACAGTCCCAAGGTACCTACGGTCACACCGCAGCCAGTAGTACTGCAGGCTTTCAATCCTCCTCCCTTCAGGGAGACCGGTCAGCAGAAGTTAAACTGTATGTGTCCAGTACGTCCACAGGTCTGCCCTGTGGAGGAAGTCTGAGCAGTTCCTTGTGTGCTTCGGACCACCCAAGAAGGGGCTCCCTGCAACTAAACAGACTGTAAGCAGGTGGATAGTGGATGCCATTAACACTTCTTATGAGTCCTCTGGTCTCCCGCCAAGGCTAGGAGTCAGAGCTCACTCAACACGGGGTGTGGCGGCCTCGAAGGCCCTGCTAGCAGGGGTCTCCATGGCCAATATATGTGACGCAGCGGGATGGTCCACTCCTCATACCTTTGTCCGTTTCTACGGTCTGGACTTACGAGCCACTCCAGGCTCTTCTGTTCTCACCTAGATGTGCACAAACACACACTTGGCAGGGAACTTGAAAGTCTGGAGGCGTTGGCATCTCGTTCCCATAGCGTCTCATTGACGCAGCTCGAGTAACTGAAAAGGAACGTCTCCGGGTTATGCTTATAACCCTGTTCCTTGAAGGAACGAGACGCTGCGTCTCGAGGCCACACTATCGACATCCCCTGCAGGCGCTTCACTGAATGACAGGTGCTGTCTGCCAGCCGGCGTTCCATGTGCTTTTATACTTCCTGGCCGGTGACGTCACTCCCCGATGACGTCCCAATCCACGAATGGCTGATTCACCACACGTTTCAGAGCGGTCACGCTGGAGGCGTTCCCATAGCGTCTTCATCGACGCAGCGTCTCGTTCCATCAAGGAACAGGGTTATATGCATAACCCGGAGACGTTTTATTTAGATTGATCACTGCGTGAGTATAAGAGGGCACGAGCAAAGTGCATATGCAGCTTTTCGCTTCAGAGCCTTGCCGTTTTGGAGCTGGAGATCCCCTGGGCTTTATCCAAAGTGACGGTGCGATCTATTGGAGGAGTTCCTGCAAAATCTGCTCTCTCATCTGTCAGCATTCCTGGGCGGCTGACAGCGGACCCTGCAGGCTGGTGGCCTTTTTCAAGGCCGGCTGTGCCAGTCATCTGCGTATCAAGTGAGCAAAGACCTTTGAGTGCACGAAGTTGCCACGTTAGGTCTTCCCTCAGAGGGTGAATCCGATGGTGAAGCTTGTGCCGCTGCGGGCAGGCATCGCGCTGCGCCACCTGTCCTATCGGCGGCGGATGCTGAACTGTCGGAGATGCTCCTCTGCGCCACGGCTGGAATCGGTCTGGAGTTGCCCCGTGCGCCTCCAGCCGACCCTTCCCAGCTGGATGACTAGTTCTTGGGGGCCAGGCATGCGGCACTGCCGCACTCTCTCCCGGTTCCTTTCTTCCTGGACGTGCACGAAGAGCTGACCAAGTCGTGGCGAGCCCTCTACTCGTCACGCTTGCGCCCAAGCCCTTCGGCCATCACCACGCTCAATGGCGGGACAGCCAAGGGGTACGAGGGAGTCCCCCAGGTGGAGCGTGCCATGACGGTGCATCTGTGCCCAAGCGGTGCCTCCTCCTGGTGCGGCCAACCTCGGCTCCCGTCCCAAGCCTGTAAGGCAAGTCTTACAGTAGTGCCGGGCAGGCTGCTACCGCCTTGCACGCCATGGCTACACTCCAAGTGTAACAGGCGAAGGCTTTGAAAGAGCTGCACGAGCGTGGGCCTGACCAAGGGGTGATGCGGGAACTCCGCGCTGCGACGAACCTTGCTCTTCGGACGACGAAAGTCACAGCCACCCCTGGCTAAAACTGGCGCAAGTGCCGGACGCCGAGAAGGCTCGCTTTCTCAACACCCCCATCTCCCAGGCTGAACTATTCGGCGACACTGTCGGGGACTTAGCCTCATCGAGTGACTCTCCGCCTGCTCGTCGTCGAGGGCGTCCCCCCGCGGCATCAGGAGGATCATCTGCTCCGACCCCAGCTGAAGCACACGATGCCAGGCTGGCTGCTGAGAGGCAGCATCGTCGAGCTGGCCACGGGCGCGGGACCCCGCCTCCTCAGGGGCCGGCCAAAAACACCCGGAGGGGCGGGAAGCGCTCCTGAGACAGGGGGCCCGGAAGTGATGAGATCTGCTCTTCGGTGGATTTCGAGAACCTCTCCGTCCCCACTCCTGGAGGAGGGCCAGGAGACTCCACAGGCCTTCGGGTCGGCGGTACCCACAATTTCACAGAAAGAGCAAATTCTGGTTTCAAAAAGGAATACCTAAATCTATTGTAATCTATGCATATATATTTTTTAATATGTGTTACATTGGGTGATTTTGGTTATCATTTTGCTAGACGGCTTTGCATATGCTCCAAATGCAGTTCCTATTTTAGTCCAGAATGTTCTACTAGCCATTAATGCTAGCTTAATTTGATATTTTAAGCACTCTTAGACACTTGGTGCTGCATAGCTATTTATTCTTCTTTCGCCTAATCATGTTGATCTTTTGTGTTTTCTGCTTCATTTGGTTTGACATCTGTATCTAATCTGTATCTATGGTTGCTAGCAAGCTTAGGTTAAAATGCTTCACAAGCCAATGATTCCCTGCTGAACGTGTGACACATGTGTGCATCTGCATATCTTATTATGGTACACTAGTACTTTAATAATTCCCTTTTGTCATAATGATTCATGCACAACCTCAGAACAGATTGAGGAAAAACTTGGGGCAAGAGAGGGAGATTAAATGGTACACTATAGAAAATGTGGTTATGGTGAAAATGGCACGGCTATTGCATTTGAGCCACAGTCACCTGTGCTTACTACATTAAAACTACCTTGAGTGTTAAAGATAGATGTTTACTTCAGATCTTTTTAGACAGATAAATCTAACACCAAACCATTAAACCACTAAAGCTGCAGTGCATTTCCATTGCTACCCTGGAAATAATCTCTTGTGTGGTTCACTGTAGCTCATGAACTCAACCCTATATATTTTTGGTGTCTGGAGACAGCAGAGGACAATCTGTAAAGGTCTTAAGCTTCTTCAGGGTGCAGATATAAATTTCAGTTGTTCAAAACTACAAAATTTTATAAGAAACAAGTAACAAATTGAATTAAAAATCTAATTTTAAAGTAGACTGAACAATTTTTTTTCTGTAAAACTTTGATAAACATTGCTTTATTTACAACTTTTCATAATGTACATACTTTTGACTCACTGTACCCTTAATGACGACTTTGCCAGTGAAATATTGACAGTGCATGCTTTAGAATTCCTGATAAATCACATTATCTACTCTGCAACTGATTTAGTCATAGTCTATTTATAGTAAAGATTTGGCTTTTTTGTGAAGTGCATTGAATGAGAGGCCTGAATAATAATCAACAGAGATACTTCTCCTGCTGCGTATTTTTCCATGTGCCGAAGGCAGTGCTGGTTTAATCTGAAGATTATGGCTCTTATAAATGACTATGAATGTATAAACCAAAAAATGGCCTGCAGTGGCCAAGAACTATGTTGCCAAATTTGCTTATTTTATTGCGGCATAAGTTGAATTTTTATTTTTTTCTAACGAGTTTAAACTTCTCAGAACATATCGTAGGGGTTTTAAAGGAGATATAGCCTCAAAGTTAACAAAACATAATTGTCCAAAAGATGATCTTAAGATTTAATAACACCTAAATATGCTTTTAATTTTTGTTCATTTGTTTTATATTAAACATAATTTGAATGTTAACGTAATATGCTGTCACACTTAACCTCTTGGTTTTCTCAAAATCAGTGTTGTATTATTATGGAAATCCTAGACAAAGCATTTTCCTTCACCCTGTATTTTACAGGTCACCAAATCATTACTTTCAATACAATACAGTATTCAATCTCTGTAGCTTCACAAGGGCTTACGGTGTTTACTTTGCCGAGAGCAATGAATAGAGCACAACGTATATTTGATAACCGTGAAGCCAATTAGAAGCAGTGGAGTGTGTCTTTCTCTTGATGAATGCTTTATATGCACAGTATCTGAAAAGCAGATGATTTTATTGCATATGTATAGCAGGGAGTTGTCGGCTTATTTAGTTTAGCCTCATAAAAATGTCTTGTAAGGACTCTTTAATGAGATATTATGTGAACTGAAAAATTTGAACATTCTGGGGAAAAACTTTTCCTGATGTGGGTAGTTCAGTGGAACTTGCGCGTGGAGCACAAAAAGCACCCTTCTCCAACAGAGACATGCTTTTAAGCCTGATCAAATCCCTGCTTTGTGGATGGTGTTGAAATAGTTTGTGTCACAGAGGCATGTGGGGATTGTGATGTTGTGAGTGGATGTGTTATTCATGCATATTCTGTTTGAATTTGCCGTTCTCTAGACACAACCCCCTCACTGAATTCAGTGCAGGTGAGGCAAACACTACCTCCATATCATTGTTCCCTTCACGGAAAAAAAAGCGTAAGGCACTCACAAATTAAAGTATGCAGTTCACTTTATTTGTTGGTTTATTTTTCATTATTGTTATGCTCATAGGTTTTTAAAACAATGAAGAAGAAATGTGGAGTTTAGTTGTTTATTCTGAACTTCATAATTTACATAAATTGAACAAAAATCTCAAATCATTTGGACTCATTTTTAGCCTGTGTGATGTGCTTTACACATTTGATACAATGCATAATTTAAAACTGGAATACACTACACCGTTTTTGCTCCCAACTTTTGTTTATGCTTTTTACTGAAAGTCAAAAAAGACAACAAAACAGCTGCTGGTTAGGTATGTTTTGAAGCATTAAGCTTTAAGCTGGTTCTTTGCTGGGAATGGGCTGGTTTAAACTAGATCTTAGCTGGTCATGTGCAGGTCCTAAGCAACCAGTTCCTACTCATGGCCAGCTTAAACCAGTTCAAACCAGAAGCCATGCTTTTTTTTCAACAGGGTGTTGTTTGATGGTCACCAACAGAATATGATTTCATCCAGTGGTCTGAGATCAAACATGTTTGATATTTTTAGCCAAATTTGGAACACACATAGTTTTCAGTTCTCAACCAAGGTGCAAGTTTCTACATGCGTTTGTTGTGACTGAAACAAATGTAAAGAATGTTAGTCTGTGATCTTCATTCATTTAGTGCACAATGGCCATTTTTCCTCTATGACTATTTATAGTACAAAGTCAGTAATCTTTTCAAATTTCAGCCTTTAGGCATGATGTTTACATTGCTCTTCATCATACAATGAAAGTGAATAACAATGATCCAAAAAGCAAAATACAAAATAGTATCCTAAAAGTATTCCATGCTAGTCCTCACACTATAGTCCACGCCTTCCAAAGCCGTAATTTTTCTGTGACATAGAAGACACTTAAAATATACCCTTTAGAATCTCAGATTGTATTTGTCCAAGTTTGGTACCTTGTAATCAGTTACAGTGTGAGACTTACAAGAACCGGTGGCACAAGAACTGATTTAACATCACTGTCATTTGAAAATGGGCAGATCGGAATGAGATTTAAGAGTTGTAAGACAAAACTAACTTTATTTCTGCAGTTCGTCTGTTCTAATTTTATAGGGCTTATTGTTATTGCTGAAACACAGCAACTCATGATCACTACTTACTTTTATTATATGGAAAAAAGCAGCATGAGCATTCCGCAAAACATCTCCTTTTGTGTTCCGTAGCAGAAAGAAAGTCTGAAATGTCAGAATTATCAGACAGTTATCAGTTTTGTGTGAACTGATTTTCTTGGATCTAGACTCCAAACAGTGGTCTTTGTTTTTCTAATAGATTTGGAGGAGTTTAAAACCCAGAGGAGAAGTCCAGTGAGTGTCAGAGACGGGCAAGGTGTGGTTCTTCTCTGTGGCCCTCCAGCACATATGGGAGGTGAGGCATTTCATTTTCTATCTTTGACTGATTTGGTTTTTTTAATGGTCAAAGGTGATATTGACAGAAAAAAGAAGGATATGGCCAATGTAGTGACAAAATGTATTGCATGGCTCTTTAGAATGATTAATAAGTTTCAAGATATTTCAATCTAAATTGCAACAGGCAACTAATTTTTTTAAATATGAGTGCTACTGTTATACAGTTTTCAAAGATTTTGTATTATTTACTCACCTATTTTTTTCACACAGTAAATAATTTCAAAACAAATGAATATTTTATGCCGATTTATGTATTTAAGTAGCTGTGCAATAACAGGAAATGAGCATCCAGCCAGTCATTATTGCTAAATTGAGCATCCATCCAGCCATTATTGCTAAATAAAAGCCTTTGTGGTTATGTAAGGTCTGCCACAACAGTGTATTTTGTGATTTTGTGACCTGACTGACTGTACATTACCCAGTATGTGTATGATATAATTCTACTTAATGATAGAAAATGAGACAAATTGTCTGCCAATATGTCAGTCTATCTGCTGAGATAGTCTGTCTTGCAGTAATACAGAGGACATATTAGTCTATGACTTTCTTTATTACAATGGTGAAGAAACAATGAGGATCAATGATAACTCAATATGTTCAACAGTATTCTCATTCATGAACTTTATCTGATGTTACATGTCGGTTATCATACTGTATGTGCAGATGTTGCCTGTTCAGAGAGGCTCTGCTCTGGGCAGTTTCTAATGTTTGTTTCCTATTAAATGCCCCCAACCAGTAATTAGGGTTCTCTGTAATTAGGGTTTTTCAACCTCGCTGCCCATATAATGGCATAAACACATATTACCTCCTTTTTCCTCTGTTGACTTAGTGCCTTTAAGTGGCACGCTACAGAGCATATGTTAAATGTTTTTCGAGGCAATTTTTTGCTCTTTGCTGTTAACTCAGTGAGTGGCCACACTTAAGAAACCCTGAACATACTGATTAATAGACCTTTTTTATTTCATCATTTAAACTGTTGGCATTTTTATGGCATGTTGAACTCGGGGAAAGAAACACACTTACAAAAAGGCCACAGGAAAGGATATTACATTGATGTGCAAAATAAGCGCAACAGTGTTTATTTACTGAAAAGTGTGACAGGTTATAAACAGTGTAAATGTTATACATCTGTATAAACAGATGTAAAATGTAGTGTAATGTTTTCAGCATAGTAAAAACACACACCACACTTTGGATGTTTAAATATAAAAGTGGTTTATTCTTGGCTACTCTGTCACTTCTCATCAAAAAGCTCTGCCTGAGATGAAAAGTAGTTAGTACAGCTTTGCTACATTAGTGTTGTTCTCCACTGTCCCCTGCTGTCTAAATTACTGTGTTTAGTGTTGGGCTGAACACATCAGACCATAATGATTTAATGGCGCCAAACCTTTTAAAACTTACGAAAGCTAAAATCACTTGTTTTTTTGTGGATCCATCAGATCCACAAAAAGGTCAAAACCTGAATTCTTGGGCAAAGATCAGAACTTTTTGTACTGGTGGACTTTTACTGGAGTTTTATTTTGCCTTTCATTTTCTTGTTTTAAAGATACTCAAATCTTCAAACTGTAAAATATATATCATTAATATATATTGTAATTATCATAACAGTTCACTTTTGTTTGGATGGATGGATGGCTGGATGGCTGGATCTATGGACAAATGGGTGGATAAATATAGGATGGACGGATGGATGAACAGATGAATTGATAAATATTGGATGGATGGATGGATGGATGGATAAATGGATAGGTATAAGATGGATGGATGGATGCATGCATGCATGGATACAGTAAATACAGGATGGATGGATGGATGGATGAACAGATGAATGGATAAACAAACACAGATTGAGGTAGATGAATATGAACAGATTGATAGATAACTATAGGACAGACAGACAGACAGACAGATAGACAGATAGATAGATAGATATATAGATAGATAGATAGATAGATAGATAGATAGATAGATAGATAGATAGATAGATATGTTTTAAAAAAGTTACCAATTTCCATCTACAATGAAAGCCATGTTTAAGGTTGTGTGATTCTGTGTCTGAAATGGATTGGTATTAAATTCACAAAGTTTCTGAAAACTTCAAGGCGTGTGGTGCAGTACAGAGTCTCACCTCTTCTCATTTCGACAGAGTTGACCTTTTCCTGGATCTTCAATGAATATCCCTCATTTGTGAAGCAAGACACGCGGCGCTTTGTGTCACAGAAAACAGGCAACCTGTACATCGCTAAAGTGGAGCCCTCAGACGTGGGAAACTACACCTGTGTTGTGACTAACACTGTGACCCAGAGCAGAGTGCAGGGACCTCCTACATCACTCGTACTCCGTAGTGATGGTGATAGCCTCACCATATGTATTCAGTTCATGAAAATAACTCATTTGTGGTTTCAAACATAGGGATTTAGAAGGAAATTATCATTCTTTTTATGTGTTTCAGGAATTATGGGAGAATATGAGCCCAAAATTGAGGTCCAATTTCCAGAGGTTTTGGCTGTTGCCAAAGGGTTGACGGTCAAACTGGAGTGCTTTGCTTTGGGAAAGTAAATATTACAACTGATACTTCAGCCTGCTTATATAATATCACATGCTAACAATCACTGAGACACTTGATTTCTTTTCCAGTTTAGACTATTATTATTTAAAAGGAAACATAGTTCAATAAACAAATCACCTTTACCTTTTGCTTTCAGTCCAGTACCTGCGATCACCTGGAGAAGACCAGACGGAGTTCCTTTTCCCAGAAAAGTGGATTTTGGCAAATCCAGTGGTGTGTTGGAGATCCCTTATTTCCAACAGGAAGACGCAGGACCTTATGAATGTACAGCTGAGAACTCCAGAGGCAAAAACACAGTAAAGGGCCGACTCTCCTTCTATGGTAGGGCACAAGTACTTTAGAGATTAAATAAATGTACTGTACTTTTCAAAGTTCAGTCAAATAAAAAAATATTTTTTTTTTGGTTCGTAAATACATATACTGTATATATATATTTTTTTATTATTCATTTTTAGTTTTTCTGTTTTGTCATGACATCAAAAATAAAAAAAGGTTGCTACTTTTATCTAATATTTCAGGGTTTTTCTTGTTATTCTGGGTTTACATCTTGACTGATTTGCAGGAATTGTGAGATATTAACTTTGAATTGCAGAAAAAAAAAGTCTGCAGAATTGTGAGATATAAACAAAAAAAATACACAATATAAACTTACAATTTTGAGAAGAAAGCAAGAATTGGTCACAGCAATAGGCAGCCCCTTAAGGGACATGCTGGAGGAAAAAATTCGGAATGGGTAAAAAAAAATTCAAAGTTGAAGGAAAAAATGTTTTTTAAATCATTTGAGTTCTTTGGCAAAACTTTGCATTCTCTGGCATAACCAGTTGAGCTCAAATAAACACTTCAAGTTACGCTTCCAGTGGTTCAGACAGCTCTGTGCATTCATAATGAAGCAATTCATAGAGTTTTACTTTGAATTTGGTACAAAGAAATGCGGTCAGTGCTTAGTTCAAGGCACAGTTTTGACATTAGTAAAAGACACCTGTAAAGAATATTTTGTGAAAAAGGATTTGGTGTGTTTGACATTGAAGCGCCACTACAGCGACCGATCGATGTACGACATCAAAGGGAGAGCGTTTATAACGCGCATATGGAAGCATCAGCTGTCAAACGCATCGGATACGACTGTAGTGCCACACACCTGTTGTTCTCTCGCGAGGCATCTGCATAGTGCTTTAAAGCTTTTGTTGGCATCCATACAGACAAAAGGTGCATTCGATTTGAATCAGCGCTGCAGCCACCGGTCGGTGTATAACATTAAAGTACCGCGAGAGCGTTTGACAGCTGATGGTTCCATATGCGCATTATGATCGCTCTCTTAATGTAAACAGAAAGTGTTTATCTCAGCTCAGCTACGGTCTCTCCCCTTTCTCTGGTGACCTCGATGATGAGGTAACTCGTTCATAGAGTTATTCTTATTCGTCCCCTGTCTTTGTCCTTTAATTTCGATTCGTTCAACTATAGTTGATGCAAAGGCACAGGGTTATATGATGATGGCCCAGATTGAAGAAACGCTTGCGGGCTATGGGTTCCCAAGCCTAAGCTCTGGAAATATGTCTAGAACCAACTAAGAGATGCCGGTCTTTCAGCCAATGTAATAGAAACTATTCTAAGTGCTAGAGCTCCCTCTACCAGAAGAACTTATGCCCTCAGATGGAATGGGTTTGAAAGTTGGTGCATGGCAAAGCATGTAGACCCAGTCCACTGCCAGATTGTTTCAGTGCTGGAGTTTCTGCAGGAGAAACTGTCCTCGGGCATACAGTATGTCCTAGCCCTCATAGAACATATGTGGCCGCCATTTTAGCTTACCATGTTCTGATTGTTGTTTTTTCCTGTGGGAAAGCACCCTTTAGTTGCCCGCTTTATTCGTGGAGTTTTATTCGTATTAAGGGCAACAGTCCCTTCACCCTTAAGATGTTTTTTCTGATGGCCATTACTTCTCTGAAGAGAATTGGGGAATTGCAGGCTCTGTCAGTTTCACCATCTTGCCTAGACTTTGCCCCTGGGCTGATCAAAGCTATTCTGCATCCTCACCCCAATTATCTTTCTAAAGTTGCATTCGAGACCATGCATCCAGTTGTTCTCGGAGGCTTCTGTCCTCTGCCATTTACTGCTTTGGAGCAGGAAAGACTTCACTTACTGTGTCCAGTACGTGCTCTGCAGATTTACATCCACCGCACTAGCCAGTGGCATAAGTCGGAGCAGCTTTTTATATGCTATGGGGGCCACAACCGGGGGTGGCTGCCACTAGACAAACAATCTCACATTGGGTGAGGGATGCTATTGCCCTAGCCTACGAGGCCCATGGCCAGACTTCATCTCTAGGAGTTAGGGCCCATTCAACTAGGGGGCTTGCATCGTCAGTGGCTTTGGCAAGAGGTGTACCCTTGCAGCAAGTGTGTGATGCGGCAGCTTGGTCCTTTCTGCACACATTTGTCAGATATTATGGTTTGGATGTCCATACTACTCCAGGCTCACGGGTCCTCGAGTCAGCATCCCAGAGTCAGGTCTAGACCTCTTTGATGATTGTGCGCACACGCTACACGACCCTGCGGGTGTCAAGACACTTTCAGTGCGACGGCGTTGGTATCCTTATTCCCATTAACGTTTTCACGCTGCATCGAGTGTAGTTTTTAAAAGGGAACATCTCGGGTTACTTGACTGTAACCCTGTACCCTGAAAAAAGTGGTAACGAGATGTTGCACTCCAATGCCGCACTGTAGGCGTGACTGGACGTCCTTTCAGACAAAATTGACCTGAGGATGTGTCTGGTTCATGCCTATTTATAACCTCCAGGTCCACATAATCAAATGACGTCACCTGGCCGAGGTTATATGAGCCAGACTTTGGCGTGTTTGACAGAGATGCTTCAACAACCGGTTGAACAAAGAGCGTTCTCATTAGCATTTTCACGCAGCATCTCGTTCCTGCTTTTTCTGGGAACAGGGTTACAGTCAAGTAACCAGAGATGTTCCTTTTCTTTTCACACTTCCCATAATCTGACAAACACACAATCAATATACACCATTAAGCTTTTATGAATGCTTATATATTTGAGTTTATCACTGTTCAATATTGTATGTTTAATTTAAAACCACATGATGTTTTATAACAAGGATATCAGATTTTCATGAGTATCCCTGTATGTTATAATTATTTGTCATTGTAATTATTTGGCAGATAAAAATCCATAATCTCCCATAGACCGTACTGTCTATCCATCACTGCTGTTAGAGCTATGGAATAATCAATATGGGTCACTGTTGTTTATAACATAATGTCCGAAGTCAAAATTATAAGCTCCAGATGTGACTGATACCTATAAAGCATGCTACCTTGTCCATACTTGCAATACAGTGTGATTTATTCTCCTTTCAGTCCCATATTAAAAAGAAAAGTTAAGCCTATGCAAGTCACACCAACCTTCACTAAAGCCACGAGAATCAATCTCATTTTAATATGTTTCCAAGCCATTTTAAAAAATTGTCTTAGCTTTAAGTATAAATATGTAATCAATGTTAAAACTGTAACTTTTGCACTTTTTCTAGCACCCTTTTCTTGGGCATGTTTGAGAAGGCTGTGCATTGTTCTTCAAAGCAATATAAACACTAAAGCAATACACAAAAGACAGGGTGAAGATCCATAAAATGTGATCCATATTTAGTGAGAGCTGAGTGTTGTAATCTCCTCAGCTCAGTGTGAATGCGGTTTACTAAATGTCCTTGTGAATTATTCATACTGTATTATGCTTTTTCTAATGCCATGTTGATTGATTAATAACTGGATTTGTTCATTAATTGGCTCATAAATTGCTTGGTTGGTTTACTGATTCCTAACAGGGGCTAATCAATAACCAACTCTAAATGTGTCTGGGATACAGGGAGCTGTTGAAAATTCATTTTTATCAGCAGCACTTTGTGAGGTGCTGATATCTGGCTGTGTGTTGTGTGTCTATTGATGGATCTCAGCACCCCCTCATCTGTTGGAGAAGCCTCAGGATGTGCAGAAAGCCATTGATGAATCTCTGCTGTGGGAGTGTAAGGCGAGCGCCAAGCCCAAACCATCCTACAGGTGGCTGAAGAACGGAGAGCCACTCGAATCCTTTGAGGTGGGAGACGCAGTTTGCTTTATCTTTACTGCACCTGATTTAGGAAGAATAGAAGGAAATGTCGAAATCTAAATTTCAACATAAAGTAATTGAACGTTAAACACTATCAAGTCTCAATCGTTTCTCATCTTTTTCAATCACACAAGATAAATGATACTTAATTTCTGCGTTTTTCTTCTCCCGATTAAGTCTCATGCAAAGCCTGCTGGGAACTACAGTTTTAATTATGTCAACATCAGCTAATTCTAGAGTCCTTGATTGGTTCACATTCACCCCATAACTTAATTAAGTAGATTGCACATATATTAGAGAACTTATTTGAACTTTTTACAACTTAATTTCACCATAAACAAAAGCTAAATTAGCTATAATA
>JAUCMU010000048.1:4837787-4851329 GCA_032275025.1 Enteromius treurensis | reverse complement strand
AAAATTTAAAGGGGTCAGAATACTTTTCGTAATTTAAGGGGGTCTTAATACTTTTCGTACCCACTGTATATATATATATATATATATATAAAGAAGGTTCACGTTCGCAGTGAGGGCCGACGAAAAAACCACCGCCCAGCTATCGTCACACCAGAGCCGTGGCACGAGATGCCATCGTTCCCGAGGCACTGCACAAGACAGCTGCCAATCCCGAGTCATTGCACAAAATGGCCGCCTCTTCTGAGTCGTTGCACAAGACGGCTGCCGCTCCCTGAGCCACTGCACCAGTCTTCAGCCACCACGGACGTCACACCAGTGTTCCCTGAGTCGTGAGTACTGCACATGAGGACATCAAGGCTTTTCCGAGGCATAAAGGGCTGATTTCCTGTTTAGCGGACCCCCCGTTGATATCAGTAAGGGCTGCCAGTGTGACCCGAATTCCCTCACAGGCTATCTTAGAGACTGTTCCCCTGTCTTCTGTGCTTCCCGTTATGGCGGTTACTATTCTCAGTGTGTAGGCCACACACTGCACTCCGGAGGCCTCATTCACCCACCAAGCTGCTCCTAAGGACTCATTTACCCCCAAGTGTGCCTCAGAGGCGCCTTCTGCTCCAGACGACCTCTCTGAACCCCTCTTCACTTCTGATCCACCATGGTCCTAATCGCCAGAACCAGTCAATGATCCCGAGTTACTGTGGCCCGATCCGCCAGAGCCTGCCAACGATCCAGATTCACTGTGGCCCGATCTGCCAGAGCCTGCCAGTGGTCCTGATTCGCTATGGCCCACTTCATCAGAACCTGACATTGATCCTGATTTCTCTAGGGTTCCACTCACCCAGAATGCACAAATGCACATAACCTAATGTACAAATGCACATAACCTATAAATATCAATTAATTGAATCGCAGCCTTTGCTATAGCACTATGCTAATAATGATTTTTAAATGGTTTCAATATTTCGTGCAGCCTTAAAAAATGGTCTAACAAGTGCTATTTTCATGGATCTATTATCTGTTGATTGCACCACCTCTGGTATTTTGCCAGTTAGTACTCTAACTTAATCAAGGAATCGTGACGGCCCTAATATATTTAAATGTTTGCAGTTCTCCTACGCTTTGATTTTCTCGTTGGTACTACTACACCAAATCATCCACTGCTTGTGTAAATGTTTACCTCAGCAACAATATCACACATGCCAAGCCAATACCCATAATGTTGGGGCAATCTTTGAGATGTCTATTCAGGTGGGCAACTTAATCAGTCTGGTGCAGCACAGCCCACTCAAACGGCGCTCTCCCGTCGAGGGGGAAAGTGCTGATTTCAGTGGAATGTCAACCCTAATTAATTACCCCCATAAAGCTGATTTATGCCACCATTTGTCTTTGTTGCTAGAGGCTGTTCTGATCTTCTCTAGTTTACCCCCATCAACAAGGCACACATACGAAGCGGTCTGTTTATAATATCGCTTAGATTATCATGCTCCATGTCCGGATGAATCATGTGGTCAGAGAGTTACACCAGCTGCACTGGAACAATGAAATTCAAGTGGCATAAAGCTAATGCCAGCAAACTCTGAAGTGCCCGCATGCAGAGAGTGAGTGCAGATATCTGAGCCCTTTAAATCTCAGTTCATTCAGCCTGAATGCACCATTCAAATTTTGACACTCAAGTGAGCGCAATGGTAGCATAACAGGGGCTTTACGAGTAAGTGTTTGGCCAGGATAAAAAAATTATAGACCGCCCATTAGCAGCAATTCACTGCTACTGTGGGATTAGATTCATCCTCTGTTGTGCTGCCTTCACATCTGTCATCTTATTTTTTTATAGCCACTCTCCATGAATATGGTATACTTTGATGGTGTCCTACTCCTTTCATTTTTTATTTTGTTTTTTTCTGATGGTTTGTCTAAGAGAAAATAAGTAACTTTATCTAACAAGTGATGATTCAGTCGAGTAAATCAGTTTGTATGGATGACTCATTTCCATTTGGTTTGTTTACATTGTCACTCAATAGTTTTGCCAAAAATGCATGCTGGGCATTTAACATAGCATAGTCTTTGCATTTTCAACACTGCTTAGTTATATAACACTTCAAAGGAGAAACTTTTTAAAGGGTTACTGCACCCCAAAATTAAAATTTTGTCATTAATTGCTTACCCTTACTGTCGTTCCTAACCTGTAAAGCGTTGTGCATTTGGAACACAATTTAAGATATTTTGGTAGAAACCCGTTTTTATCTTTTATGGTTAATTTGAAATTCATCATCTTAATTAACAATCTTAAAAAAAAAAAAAAAAAAACTTTTTTGATATTTATGTTTTCCCTGATCAAAGCCATCAGAACAGTTATGTATGATTTTATGTTATTTTGTGAACATACTGTACAGTATCTGATTATTCCATGTTTAAATCTGTATGTATAAAATAGGAAGCATGGTAACACTTTATTTTTGGGTCTCTGAACTAATTGCTTATTAGCATGCATATTACTAGAATATTAGCTATTTATTAGTAGTAATTAAGCACATATCACTGCCTAATTCTACAACCCTAACCCTACCAATACTTAAACTTAACAACTACCACACTAACTATTAATAAGCAGCAAATTAAGAATTCATTGAGGGAAAAGTCTTAGTTAATAGTTAATTAGTTAATTGCTCAATTCCAAGTTGAATTGTGGGATTGTTGTTATGTTTCCAGGAAAGAATCCAGGTGGTGAACGGGGCATTATCCATCAGCAGTCTAACCCTGTCAGATACAGGGATGTACCAGTGTATCTCTGAGAACCGCCACGGCCGAGTGTTTGCCAATGCTGAACTCAAAGTCATTGGTAAGTAATCACTACATTCATAGTTACTGAACACATAACCACTTTTCTGAAAAATATATCCAGTATGTATCCAGTGACAACCTGGTCTTATAAAAATATGTACCTTACTGCACGTTTTGCCACAGTTTAAAAAAAAAACTGTTAATACTACAAACCAGAGTGTTCATAATTAAGATAATTGGAAACATTTTACTATAAGGTATCATTTGTTAACATTAGTTAATGTATTAAATAATATGAACAAATAATAAACAATGCATTTATTACACTATTAATTAAACTTTGTTAATGTTAGTTAATGCAAATACAGTTGTATACAGTGTATTAACTAATGAAAACAAACACAACTTCTGATTTTAATAATGCATTAGTAAATAAAACTAACAATAACTAAGATTAATAAATGCTCTAGAGGTATTGTTCATTCTTAGTTCATGTTAACTAATGTAAGTAATGAGTTTTACCAAGATAATACATTAAAATAACATAATAATACACACCAATTTTTTGAACTTTTGTACAGCTAAAAATAACTGGACATGGATGAGACTGTAATCTAGACCCATAGAATTTAAGTCCACTTTTACATCACGAAAAAGGTGGATACAGTAGCTATGTATTGCTGGTTTTTATTATGCTAAATATCTGTGGACTGTTGCTAAAAATTAATGCTCTATTACTTTGGAAACATGGGTTAGACTTTATTTCGATAGTCCATTTAGACATTCTACAAACTGTAAGTAACTTTGTAAATAAATAAAAAAATGTCAACTTTGTAAAAATGTCAACTACTTGTCAACTAATACTTGTTAATTCTCAACTACATGTCTAATAACTCTCAGAGTAGATTGTTAGGGGTAGGGTTAGGGTTAGCAGAATAAGTTGACATGTACTTGCATAGTTTATGATAGTCAGAATGTTGTATGTTGTGGACCCATCAAAATAAATTGTTAGAAGATATTAAACAGACAGTCTACTAATACTCTGATGACTGCTAGTTGACATGTAGTTGCAAAGTTACTTACTGTTAGTAGAATATCTAAAGTGGACCATCGAAATAAAGTGTTCCCGAAATTTGGCCTACACCAAATCCAAATTGTTGATGCAACCGTATCATTTCAACTTCCTTTTACTCAGATTTGAACTGTTTTGTTGAACCTTAGTTACATGGGATTCTTACCGAAGCTCCTCTCAAGGAGTATGTCTCTGTACTTCTTAAGCTACCGAACAAACCTACCCATCTATGAAAACCCATATGCTGGATATATGTAATGCTAATGTCAAAAGAATCTGTTTTCAAATATCCCAGCATATTAATATTGTTTTAAAGTCTCATGCTATTCTTCAAGCAACTAATAATAAGCACTTTATTAGTTGAAACTCTGTACAATCACGAAATAAAAGGTGTCAGAGTTTTACTGCCTCTAGTGTTTATTTATTTTGGAAGCTGCAGTGATATGTACTTATTGGTATATATTTTGTGTCTCGCTAAAAAGTGCACCCAGGTATGTTTGTGCCATCAGACTGTAGGCATTTGGCCAGATAATATAAAGTTTGTTTCATTTTGGTGCAGCCGTGCTGTGTAGCAGTACTTGGGTTTTGTTTTCCTCGTGAGCTCCTTCTGACCACATTGTCAGCAAACGCTAAAACTCATTAGTCTTACTACACCCTTTTTGCGCTGCATTTAAAAACAGTTGACCCACTATTATTAGGAGCAGAATAACTTTTGACAGGATCAATGATCAAACCCATCTCTGCGCTGAAGATTAAAGGAGTTGACGTTCGAGCCCATTTTATCATGCGGCGCATGAGACAAGTGCTCTGTTCCCTAGTCCTGTCATTTGTCAGCACAATGGGTGCTTTGATGCTGTCAGCGCTGAGTCCAGATGGATGCCAAACAGGCAGGAAAGTCTAGTATGCTGAAATTGCTGCCTGGGGGAGATGTGAGGTAGACAGTCTTCGCACTTTAGAGCCTTTAGATTTGTGCTGGCTGGCTTGACTCGGTTTGACTTAGTGGTGTGCGGGGGATAGCGTGAGCTCTTGAGTGTGCTCTTAAGTGAGGATATTGTATTAAAAACATCCTCCTCGCATGCCTCTGGAAACTGAGACGACGATGAGATTTAGCAAAGAGGGAAGCAGACAAAGATGTAGCAGGTTGACCGGTTGTGGAAGAAAATGAGTCTGTGACATGATCAAATGTTTTAATTAATCTATTATTCACTTTCACAAGTTTGGGGTATATTTAAGAACATTTAACAAATGAATGGTTTATTCAGAGGCATTGATCAAAAGTGACAGTAAATACATTTACGTTGTTGCTTTTTTGTTTTTATTTATCAAAAAATAATAATAATAATCAGCGCAACACTTTTCAACATTGGTAAGCAGCAGATATTAGAATGATTTCTGAAGGATCATCTGATGCTGAAGATTGAAGAAATGATGCTGGTAAGTTAGCTTTACAGCACAGGAATAAATTGCAATACATTCTCATAGAAACCAGTTATTCAAAATTGTAATTATTTTTCACAATATTACTGTTTTTACTGTATTTTTATCAGATAAATGTAGCCTTGGAGAGCAAAAGAGACTTCTTGCAAAAATAATAAATAATTCAACTAATCAAACACAAACTTTTAAAATTGCATAAATTTTTTTATGATTAGTGTATATATATATTTCTGAATTAAAATGGATTATCATTTGAGGCATGAAAGCAAAATTGTCAATGTGATACAGCTGTCTTGATGTTGTAATAAGAAAAAAAACTGAAATGATTTTTAGTGTTTTTATATTATATTATTTATTCCAAATCTGTTGTTTAAAAACATGAAATGTTTGAAAAATCTCTGATGCAATGACATTTTACCTGTCACAAGGACTTCCCAAACACTTTGAGGAGTCAGTCGATCTATCTTTCTGTCGGTTTTGTAAGATGCTTGTTTTTCTCTTCACATCAGCAGTGGCACCAGATTTCTCCAGCAGTGTGCTAAAGGCCCAGACACTGGCTCGGCAGGGTGGAGATGTTCTGATTGAGTGCAGGCCCCGCATGTCTCCGCACGGGATGATCTCCTGGAGGAAGGGCAAAGAGGCCCTGCGACAGAGCCACAGGTATTTTTACCAACCCATTTCCCTTTGTCTGCCGAGAACCTGTTTATTAAAGTGATACAGACAGAGCAATATGATCCAGGTCAGGCAGAAGGTTGTTACTGATCAAAGCCTTGATTATTCACATCAAAACATCTCCACAACAACAGCCGCTGCATTTGCGTTTACTTGATCTAGAAAAAACCTCTTTCAGGTCACAGAATAGTATCAACGGCACTTGAACAATCAACCAACCACTGATTACTGAATCTGCAGTTTCATAACCTATTTCTAATTAGTAGTAATATAAAAAAAAAAAAGTAGTAGAGTTGGACATGTTTTTATTGCACATTCATTATTTAGATAGTTGATTAAAATGCCATCTAAATACATTTTTAATTCAGTTGTAATTATTAACGACATACGACAAGATTATGTGTCAACACACATTATGAAGAATTGTAATACATTATACCTTTTAATAACAGGGTTTATATATCACTTATATATAAAGAAAAAGATCATTAGGATTCAAAAGTGTGAATTTATTTCACATAAACTCCGTTATTTCTATTCATTAACGAATACTGGAAAATGAAACTCTAATTATGCTGAAAATTCAGCTTTGCCATCACAGGAATAAATTACACTTTAAACTATATTTAAATAGAAAACAGTTACTTTAAATCGTAATTATACTTATCTTGTAATTATAATTATCATTTTAAATATTGCGCTTTTTACTGTATTTATGATTTTTTTTAAATGAAGCCTTGGGGATCATAAAATATATTTTAAAAACAATCAAATAAACGTACCAACCCCAAACTTTTGAACGGCAGTATATTATGTAGACCTTCATAAAAAGTCATGAGAAGGTCTCTAGTTTCATTATTTGACATAACATCACACCCTGAATGGTAAAAATGGCTTAAAGGTCACTTCCCTTGACACGGACACCATCCATCAAAGAATTAACTATGACTGAGTACAGTATAAAAAAAAAGAAAATTAACCTCAAAGAAATCCAGTCACATTTGATTTAAGGATAATGCATAAAAATTCCCATTGACTGGTTTTTATTTGCATAGAATTTCTAGCTTGACTGACCCAGAGCTAAATTCAGGAAGCATCTAAAGGCATCATCTATTCAATAATATCACATCTATTTGTAAGCCTCTTGTAACGATATTGACTGGGCAGAACCTAAAAAACAGCTCTGAACCTCCACTAATAATGCCTCCAGATCAAGGACTTGTGCTTGAATATGTTTTAATAACACATGTAAGGCAGTGCATCACAGATTTCATTAGCATACACTTTAGGTAAATCCATGGAGGAATTAAGCAGCATGGCACTGTGTCTCCATGGAGAGACCACTGAACTCTGGAGTCTGGATGAAAATGCAGTAGGAAAATCATTAGTAGCCATCACTGTCCATCAGCTTTGTGCTAACATCCACCCACAATCTAGAGCTGGAGGTACTGTATGAGAGGGACAGGGTCTCATTAAACACTGCTGCACTACTGGGACTTTGATTGTGTGTGTGTGTGTGTGTGTGTGAGAGAGAGAGAGAGAGAGAGAGAGAGAGAAGAAGAAGAAGAGAGAAAACCAAAGCCTTTTCAGGCTTCTTCTATAATGGCCATGTAGGAAGGGGAAAAAGTTGCTTTGATTTCTTTATGTCTAATTTTGCTTTTGTAGTGTAGTGCTTTTTGAAAATCTGCTGACTGTACTATGCAAATACGTTAGGGTTTGACAATTTCGAGCTTTTCCGTGTTTGTGCATAAATTTATTCATGCATATTTATCTAGCTGACTGATTTAAAAAAAATTGCTAAATACACAATGAAGTTGCTGTTGACATGTTACATTATGCTTCAATTTGCTAACATTGGCTAAGGAATTCAGTATAATCAACTATTTTTACAGCATTTTTAATCTAGGCTTATGTTAGATTATAAATGTTGTTGATTCAAGTTCATGAGATGCGATCTGGAAGCACTTCATTTCACAAGGTGCATGAAATCAAACTATGTACAAGAATGTAAAAAAAAATCCAGCTACTTATGATAAAGAGAACATATAAACTCGCAATTGCGGATTTACAGTATTCTAATTGATTTTCAATTATTGAAATGAATAGACAATTCATTATGTTTCGTGTTATATACCCAATTTTTATATTCTACTGCAAATATGTATTGGTGTTGTATTGTTGTTTATAAATGATTAATTATTAATTAAAAAATTGCATTTAAATAATATGCAAAAAAAAAAACTCATGGTATTTAAAATGCAAAAATGGACGATTATATGCTATACATGTTTGGTGTGCATATAATATGCAATTTTTACATGCATATGATATAAAATGTGTTGACGTGTAGTTTTTGTGTACATATGATACACCTCCACAACCTATTCATACGCACTTTCTGGGCTAATTAGGAAGCATAATAAACAGCTAGATTTTCCGATTTCAAGTACATTTTCTTTTAACATTTTTTTCCCCCTACTATCATCCGCTCGATGTAAGTATAGTTTTGGCCTCAGCTAGTGGAAAACCATTGAAAATAATTCCACAAGACATGAGGGTAACATGCCTGCTGAAAGCAGATGCCTTCATATCTAAAAATTCCACTTACTAAACTCGTGCAAACATTGGTATGTCCATAAAAAGAGCTGTTCGCCTTCATGGTGGGTGCAGATTTTTTTCTCTTCAGTGGTGCTGTGATGAAGACCACTGCATACTGAAAGGTCACGGTGTAAATGAAGCACATTCTGCACTCTTCTCTTCAACATTTTTCATCACTTTGGTTTCATGCACTACAATTAATAAAAGCAGCATACTATACTATATCTAATTTTCTCTTTTTCTTAAGCACTAGTAGTGGAACATTGAAATGTAGTTTTTATTATGATTAATGTGTTATTGTGGACTCAGTATGCTGTCTAAGTACAAATTCTGCATTATTTTATACATAACATGAGATACACATAGACAGACATTACACTGCTGTCACAATCACAGGAAATGGCCTAATGTATTAAGCTCAGAAGCGTAATGGTTTAAACTAAAATATTCATATGATACTTGCTGTTGAACACCATATTTATGCAAGAAAGGATATTTTATAAGAACAGTAGCTGTAATGGATTCTTAATAAATAGAGATTCAAAAATCGTCATTACTTAAAACAACATGTGTTATCAAAAAAAAATAATAATAATTTTAGAAATGTGTAATTTGTACAGCATTACCCTCAGCAAAACCTCAGTGCTGGCAAGCCTGGTATCTGTCTAAAGTCTTTTATGGTGCTTTTTGTCATTTTGGAGCTTGACAGTTCCAGTACCCCTTTTCTTTTACAGTACAAAGAAAAGTGGTCAGGAAATTCTCCAAAAATTCACCTTTTGTGTTTCACAGAATAAAGGAAGCAATATGGGTTTGGAATGACACAAAGGTGATTAAATAATAACAAAATGTTTTATTTGTTTGATTGAACTGTTCAGCAGAATCCATGGCCAGTTTTGTGATGTGGAAAGCCTTGCTAGAGGAAGTTGAAGGAGAAACCGCCAAGGAAAACTTTAAAAGAGAGAGCTTTTATCATCAGTTGAAAGTGAATATGTCAGAGCTAGTTTAACAGCCAAGAAGATCTCAAAGACAGGTTCATTAATGAAATCATTTTTGTTCTAGACTGTCACAAAATGATCAACAATCATCTGAGGTGCAATAGTGAAATATACATAAAACACTAGTATCAACTGCAGAATTTGTTATTATACTACGTACTGTAGATTATATATATATATATATAAATAAATGTCAACCTGAAATATGGTTATTTCCTATATGATTCCTTAATGTCGTATTATTTAAGTCCTATTGCCTATTTATATATATATCTGTGGCCAGATTAAAGTTCATTGATTTTCAGTGTAACATAATAACTGGTTTTTAAGCTTATTTATATGGATGAATGAGGTTGTATGGCTTTCATCATGTCACTTTGTTGTCTAGAGTCTCCGTGCTGGATAATGGCAGTCTCCGGATATCTAACATCACCAAACTAGATGCAGGTCTTTACACTTGTGTGGCAAGAAACCAGTTTGGAGTGGCAAGCAGTGCAGGCACACTTGTGGTGAAAGGTATGATGGGACATTTTATATGTATTTCACCATGTATCTGTAATATAAATTTAAATAAATAAATGAATATATGTATATATGGAATTAATAATCGATTCATTCAAAATAATAGTTTTTGATTGTATTTATATATACATAAATATACACAGTATGCACAGATTATGTAAATAAAAACCTTTTTTTTGTATGTGATTAATTGTGATTAATCATTATAATGAGATATATATATTTGTGGTGGGCCATTATCGGCGTTAACGTGCTGCGTTAACATGAGACTCTTATCGTGCGATAAAAAAAATATCGGCGTTAATCTATTCACAAAGTTGGGTTGGGAGCTGGGTCTATACTACGCAAGCTATGATGACTATCAATTCCTATCACCTGTCATCCGTAATTTTACACCTCCTTGTTTATTACAGAGGTGAGAGGTTCTGTTTTGTACATCTGGACATCACAGAGATCCTGCACTCTGTATGCGTGCCTTGCTATTGTTATTCAGAATGATTACAATTAGTATAATCACAAATACCATGGTGAAGCTAAATGGCTAGTGCAGCAAAACCATGTTAATGTGTGGTTACTTTAGTTCATTATTATTTTTATTTGTAGTAAACACTTTTAATTTTGATAATTAAAACATATGTAAGCGAGTGCAGAAATGAACGTGAGTAATCTTACCTGATACTTATATTACAATAGCCACTCTTAACAGTTAACGTGATCTGGCTCTTTATTTGTATTTATTTATTTATTTTATATATCAAATATATTAAATGTGCGTGTGGTAAGAGCATCTACGGCATATCGCGTTGGCTAAAACACACAAGGAAACATGTTGTGAAAAATAAATATCACAGACATCGCATTCGGACTCTAGAATTATCATAGAGGCAGTGAGAGAAAAACACAGACATGTCAGATTTGAATGGGATTAAAATCACCAAGTATGTCTGTGAAACAAAACATTTCGACCCCCTGTAAAACTAGTCCCGTCCGAATAGGGGTTTACTTTTAGTAATTATTAAGGTAGCACACATATTCTGAATGCCTTTGGCAGAATTTAAATGAGCAGTGGGCCATCCTCTGCTTGGAGATGGCAATCCCCTTCTGCTGGCCTTTGTGACAAACAAAGAGCTGGTCTGAGGTCCTGAAACTTTGTGGAAGTAGTGGGAACCTTGGGCACATAACCGGGCCACGGCCTCAGTGTTACCTGGAAATCTGCTGGCCCAAACTCAAGGCACGATTTGTTGACCGAAAAAGCCTGCAGGTCCCCTACCCTCTTGATGGAGGCCAGTGCGAGCAGGAGCAGAGTCTTCATTTATAGAAACTTCAGTTCAACTGCTGGCAAAGGCTCAAATGGGGCCTGTTGTAGTGCTCTCAGCACTAGGGACAGGTCCCAAGAGGGTACAGTGGGGGGCTGTGGAGGATTCAACCTTCTGGCCCCCCTGAGGAACCTGATGACCAGGTCATGCTGACCAATTGAACTCCCGTCTATGGGAACGTGGTTTTCAGCGATAGCAGTCACATAGACTTTAAGGGTGGAGGGAGACAGTCTTCGGTTCAACCCCTGAATAAAAGCATGACTCTGATTGGGCATCTCCGGGGATCTTCTCGTTTACAAGAACACCACTCAACAAACAGGTTCCACTTCAATGCATAGGCACATCTCATGGATGACGCTCTTGCTGAAGATATTGTGTCAGCAACCCCTTGGGGTAGGTTAACTAAAACCTTCACTTCACTTCCAGGGACCAGACATTTCCAGAGGTCTAGATGCAGGTGCCAAAGGGTGCCCCATCTCTGAGTCAGGAGGTCCTACCTCAGAGGAATCGACAAAGGAGGGGCTGTCACAAGGAGCATAAGTTCTGGGAACCAGGTCCGGGTCGGCAACTAACAAGACCTGCTCCTTGTCCTCCCTGACCTTGCACAGTAACTGCACTAGAAAGCTCACTAGGGGAAACGCTTACTTGCGCTAACCCTGCGGCCAGCTGTATGCCAGGGCATTCGTGCCAAGAGTTCCCTCTGTCAGGGAGTAAAACAACTGGCAATGAGAGAACTCTCTGGAGAGGCAAACAGGTCTACCTGAGCGGCTCCGAAATGCTCCCAAATCAGCTGAACCATCCCCAGATGGAGTCTCCCTTCTCCTGGAAGTGCAGCTCGCGACAGCTAATCGGCTGCCTGGTTGCACAAGCCTGGAAAGTGAATGGCCCTAAGCGAACTCAGATGCTTCCGACTCCAGAGGAGGAGGTGGCGGGCGAGTTGCAACATGTGATGGGAGTGCTAACACATTGTCGGTTGATGTATGCAACGGTCACCTTGTTGTCTGTATGGACAAGCACATGCTTACCCTGAAGATGTCCCTTGAGATGCCCCAGGGCAAACCGTACCGCCAGCAACTCTAGGCAGTTGATGTGCTACTGCAGATAAGGTCCTGTCCAAACCCCTGTTACTGCATGCCAGTTGTACGTGGCCCCCCAGTCGGTGGTGGAGGCATCTGTGAACACGCATGCCTGGAGACCTGCTCTAGGCGCAATCCTGCCCAGAGAAATGAGAGGTCTGACCACAGGGTGAAGGTTTGGAAACCTCAGCAATAGCATGTGAAAGAATCAAGATGAAAGTACTCATCCTTCAGGTCGATCGTGGCAAACTGCGTTTCTGCATCAAAATCTTGAACGAGAGCCTATGAAGTGCTCGGTTCAAAACATACAGATCCAGGATCGGCCGTAACCCACCGCCTTTCTTGGGCACAATGAAGTAAGGGCTGTAAAACCCTGTATTTATATCGGCCAACTCTATCGTGTCCTTTGCTAGAAGGATCCCAATCTTGGGGGGAACGCCGGGCGAACTTAATTGCATAGCCATGTCAAATGGTCCGGAGAAGCTAACGAGAAGGACTGGAAAGGTTCATCCAAGCTTCCAGAGACCGAACTAGCCAACGGGACCACCTGGGTGCCACTGACCTTCTGACTCACCTTCCGATGCAGCGATCAACAGGGGGGATCGTCGGGGGAGCACCAAAGAAACAGCTGGTACCCCCTGTGGAGGTCCAGACTGTCCCTAAGGCAGCTCCACTGGTTGCTGAGGTGGAGCAAGTGGAGGGGAATTCCTCACCTTCACCGTAAGACTAGTCCGCCACCGCCAGAAATAGCGCTCGCTCTGCTGCTCTCACCAGGGGGAACCCTAGATCTGGGCAGAGGAACAGGTACCCTGCCCCACTTCGACAAAGGAAACCACCTACACTATACACTATAAGTCCTTACACAGTCTAACATGTGTTTAAAATTTAACTTGAAATTAGGTGCTGGGCGACCGGCCAGAGGAGAACTGGACCCAACTAAGCCTGGTTCTCACAAGGTTTTTTTTCCCCATTATCTCATGGATGGGGTTTTGGTTCCTTACCGCTGTCGCCTCTGGCTTGCTTAGTTGGGGACACCTGATTTCCAGTGATTATCGTCATCTTGACTACAGAGACCGTCT
>JAUCMU010000048.1:4805435-4820294 GCA_032275025.1 Enteromius treurensis | reverse complement strand
ATGTCAGATCTCTCCGCTCTTGTGATTGGTCATTCTCAACACATACCGCTTATCATAGCTTTAGGAACAGTGTGTTATTCAAATTATTAAGAATTAATCCTTAAAAAAAAAGGGAGTAAATTAATGTGCAACCATTACAACATAAAGCACATTGAATTCCTGACAAGTACCATCGTGGCCATTGGCCTGCACGACTTTGGTTGATTTAGCAGGTTGCAGTATGTATGGTGTTATACATGGGTGATGGGCTTATAGGGAGGGTGTAGAGTGCTCTCTGGTGGACAAATTATGCAATGCAACATTCATAGCATGATTAAAGGGCATTTCGTCCGTTTTTATTTTAATTTTTAAATATTCATTTATCGGCCAAAATGAACGCCGATAGCGATATATTGGAAAATGCTTAATATCGGACGATAATATCGGCATTCCGATATATCGGTCGGGCTCTACTGTTAACAACAGAGTAGGAAGCTATTTCTCTTTGTTAGACTTTCAGTGGATGGAAAGAAATATCTCAGGTTTTATTTGAAGAAATCTTTAATTTGTTTTCCGACTATAGATTAATATTTTAAGGCTTTGGGATGAGTGTAAGTAGCCTAAATGGTGACAAGATATAAATGTTTAGTATACTAAACCTTCTAAAGCAGACATAAATCATATCTCATTAAAAATGTTCAGCCTTAGTTCTTTCTACACCTACCTGATCTTGATCAACATCATCATCACCAGTAATGATAATCCTTTTTTCAATTCTTGTCTCTGAGTAGCCTCCCTTCACCGTCTACAAAACAAAAACACATGTAAATGATTAATCCTTCAAGAAGGCCTTTCCTAAAAAAGAGGCTACCAAAAGATATTTTTTTCAGATACCTTAGTAACATGAGTTGTAGTAGCTGATGTTACATTCTCAGTCACCATTAAAGGAGAACCATCTCTAGCTAAGGATCCCAGGTTCACCTGTTCAAGAATATAATGAATAAACACTTATCAAAATAATAAATCTATAAGGTAGTGTTATACCTCACAAATAAAGCAAACTCTGGAACTTAATTTGGAAATAAAAGCAACAGACAAAACGGCAAAGCAGAAGCAATGACAGAAGGAGGTTTGGAAACATGTTCACCAGATGAAAATATGCTAACACTTAGATCGATAGTCCACTTTAGACAAAACTTTGCAACTACCTGTCAACTTGCAGTCATTAGAGTATAAGTAGACTCTCTATACCCACAACATAAAAATACTGACTATGAAAAACCCGCAAGTATATGTCAACTTATTCTACTAACTCTAAATCTACCCTAACAGCTTACTCTGAGAGTTTGTAGACATATAGTTGGACATTTATTGAGAATTACTTGACATGTAGTTGACAATCCATTACAAAGTTAATTATAGTTAGTAGAATGTCTAAAGTCAACGAAAATACTTACAGGAGAGATTCTCTCTGTCATAGAGTATGCAGCCTCTCGCATACCACTGATGCCATGGTCCTTAGACAGCAAACAGAGAAGTTACAAGATCCACAACAGTGCATGTAAGTAATACAAGAACGTAATTACTCTCATTTATGTAATTGATAATAACTGACACAATTAGGTTCTTACCTATCATACAGTGACATATCACCAGTAAAGTACATATGATGAGCTAAAAGGTCTTTACCGGGTCTGCAATCTCCATTATGGTTGTGGTGACCTCTGAGCCGTTGGGCTGTGTCTCTATCTTGACCTCGGTCTTCCTCAGAGCTTGGGAGGCAATGATTTCACTGCTCTCTCTGCTTAGAGGATGGGTTGGGGGTGACTCAGAGCTCTCCCGTCTCATCGACTGGGTATTAGCTTGTTCTGTAGAGTCTTTCCTCAGGGCTTGGGCAGCTTTTACTGACCGAGGAGCTTTCTTGGGTACAAAAGGCTTGGGAAAGAAATGAAACAGATTAGGTTGAGACCTGGGAATGATCATGAGATTTAAGAAACATAGTGCCAATCAAACGAACTTGGCAGCATATGGTGAGTCATGGTTCAAAAGAAAAGAATAAGAAGCAATGAAAAACATAACAAAATTCTGAAATCAAAAGAAACCAAACCTGAACTGACTGACTGAACTATGGAGGGCAGCATCAAATGGAATGGAATTAGCATCAATCATGAACTCAAATTCCAATGTAATTTCATGCTTTGCTCTGATGCCCTGTAGAATGTGAGAAAAAATGGAATGTGACTGCATCCATCAGCACATTTACACATTTACTCTGACCAGTGATTGAGTGAGCCAGCCACTTTTCTGAAAGAGATGGGACACTCGTCTACCTCTGGTTTACGTTCCTCCGGTGGCTTTTGTTCAACAACAGGCTTTGGTTTCTCTACGGGCCTTGGTACTTCTACAGGTCTCTCCTCTGGAAAGTAGATAGGATCTGCTCCCAGTATAAAGGCTGGATGGGTGGGACGGTCAGAGAAGCCAAACTCTGGTGAGAAGTCTTTCTCCCCCAGCTCAGTCATGCCTTTAGAAAATTCTTCGATACCCGTTTGGAAGTCCATGAGCACAGTGAAGTCCACCTCAGCCTCCAGGCTGGACGTTGAGCTAACAGTGATACTCGAGCATTTGCGCTCAATGCCCAGGTGGGTCTCCTTCAGGTACAGAGTGTCTGGGTCAGGATCATCTTCTGACACCGATCCTAAACGTCTCTCCCAGGGCTCTCTCTGAAGAAGCAGAAAAATAGGTCTTGGTGCAAGGAACCAGCTATGCTACATGAGCAAATGTTGACTGACAAACATGTAAAACAAGGCAGTGTAATGGATGTTACATAATCTTCACAAGACAAGAATGAGACAACATTGTGGTGACTGATGGTTAAAGAATCTAGTAGGGATGCAGGGTTAGTTCAACTAAAAAGACTAACTGAAATGTGTTACAAGTGTTACATGTCTCTGAGGAAAAACTGGTACAATAATATACCAACAAATTTTCTCCCAAGGGTAGAGTTTGTATGTTTAGTTCATATATACTTTCCTCACAGCAATTTCAGTTTTGATAGCCAACTTCACAACGTGTTAAATTCATACTAAGTGTGGCAAAACTTCCTGAACTGTGCCAAGGAATCAATGCATGTGGTGGATGCATTCAATGACATTTCTGTGTGGGATGGTTTGGATCATGCAATTAATTCATGCTGTGATGATAGGAGCAGAAGACAGAAGGCAAATATAAGTGCTTATGTGTACAAAAATATGAAAGTCAAAGCTTTTGGGTTAGCAAAGGAGGTAGCAGTAGCTAGGATGAGTGGAAAAATGAGGCACCTGGGCTTCCTCCTGAGGCTCTGCATGAATTGCTGGAGTTGGAAGGGGCTCCTGGAATATGAGATGAAATAATAGGAAGAGCAATGCAAAGTTAGTGCACTGAAATTTGAGATAACAGGGAAGGAGCCCAGACTAGGCTCTGAACCAACAACCAGACATTTATATAACTGACTGAATACACTGACTGACACAGATACAAATGTAGACAAAGAGTCTTCAACAGTGTGAACTAGAGCGCACAGTATATTGCACCACAACAATTGAAAGTTAAAATATATTATGGCAGCTGGGTGCAATTTTGCACCAAGTGCCACTATAGAGCCTTTTAATCAATCAGGACATTATATCTACAGTAAACCTCGTTTTGCATGGTTATTCCTCAGGCTCTTTTAGTCCAAGTTTCTTTTTTTATTAATTTCTTTTGGTTTCAATGTTGAGTGAAATACAGTAGTATCTGTTTTGACAACAATTGAAATTGCAGCTCAGTGGGCTTTTGCATAAGAAAGAGAAAGCCCTCAAGGTTTCTTGCAGTTTGTTGTATTTTTTTTTTTTTTCAGCCAAGTCAAGGAGCAAATTTTAAATTCATAATAATAAAGCTCTGCATATAATACTCTAAATGACAGCTAAAACCGTTCCTTGTTAAATCAACTTTCAGAGCCCTTCTTATGAACAATACCACGGCCATTTTTGAAAGTCTTACAGAAACCCTTTTGTTTGCAAAAATGGCATTTTAGCATAACAATATGGTGCACAGGCCTTTGATTCCTTGCAACAACCATTCCCTACATGCCTGGTAAGAGGGAACAAGAGAAAGAATGTTGGAAGGAAAGACCGCACATCAGGTGGAAAGTTAGTGGAACGGAAGCCTGAAGCTTAAGCAATGGAGATTATGTGGAAGATCCTAGGTGTTTCTCAAATGCGCAAGCAGATGTTGAGCTGTGCAGAGGAAGGAGAGGAAAAGGAAGTGGCAAGTCCTCATCCAATGAGACAGTGGTTATAGTACTTCTATCAGCCAATCCTACGGTTATACAAAAAACTGACTGTTCTACTCAACTCTCCTCAGAAACAGGTTGCTTATGTTTACTGACATGTGCATTCTGCAAAACTATAGATATGGGTGTGCCTTTCATGCGATGCTTTAGTTCCTGTGAGTGACAAGCAGATTATCAAGCAGTTGTTACCACTGGTTTCCTCTTGGAAGATTCCATTGTGGAGCTCTTGTGAAGACTGTTGCCAGAATCGCTTTTGTTGATAGGTTTGATACGTGTATCTCTTGCCCTCTGGGATTTTACAGGTGCGTATAAAGGGGGAATCTGGTCAAATGCTGGAAATGTTGAATTGGTGGGAAAGTCAAACATAAACAAGGGATCTTCAAAAAGAAACTGATCTTGTTCGATACTAAGTCTGTGGTCTGCATTGTTCTGGAGATCCCTTAATTGGGGCCTGTCTTGGAGAGACTGACAGCTATATTCTCTGACTTCCCTATTGTGACAATTACTCGCCCAGTCTCGCTTGGCAAAAGTTCCAGTGTTTTCTAAAGCTGCAGAATTTCTGGGCTGCGACAAGCTGTCCAGGGAATTCCCAAAGCCAACTTGCTCCTCTTTAGACTTGGTCCCTTCACTGTCATCAAATGATCCTGAAATGCTTTGCTCACTCAGTTGTCCTTGCAGCTTGGCTCCTCTATTGCCTTTCAACTTCTTTGACCTCTCAGGCTTCAGTGGAACGATTCGCTTCACCTCAGACTGTGATGTGTCGCTTGCAGTAGAATCGTGTCTCTGGATTGTTGAGCCTTTACCCCTTGAATCTAGTTTAGATGTTTTCTTCTGTAAAGTTGCTCTGGTGTTTTCTGATTCTGTTTCACAGGTCTGCCTCTCCCACCGGTTTTCATTATATCGATCTCTCATATATTTGTCCATGGCTGCATTGGGAGAAGCCTCTCCGAAGCTTCTCTCTACATACCTTGCCAAGTCGTTGTCTTCTCTACTGGTTACCCCCATATACTTTTTATCGTCCCAGAGTATCTCTGTTGCATATTCATCGCATCCATTTGTGTGAATGACATTCTCTGACATACATCTGTCCTGAGGGTGCCCATTGTCGTAAGCTTTCTCCTCCAAAGAAGCGGCACCCTGGAAATGGTTGTGACTTAGGGCAGGGCTTTTAGCACGATTTCTCTGGGGCTTCTCTGGTGATAGGATGGTTTCTGTTGAGGTCCTTTTTGCTACACTTTGTTTTTCTCTTATGTCACTGTGTGTGGTGATGGATTTCCCTCTCATTTTGTCTTCTGTCTCTCTGTTGAATCCAGTGGCTAATGAAGCTACTCTAGGACTCCTGCTCTTTTCGTCTTTTTTACTGAGGGGCAGGTCTCTTTGACAACCATCTTGCTTCTCAATCAATAGGGAATCCTCTGAGGCCTACATATCAATAGAGTGAACAGTTTTAATGGCCTGTCAGTGCCAACAATACCCTCTACTGTAATTTATATGCCGCATATATTTGCAATATGAATCTGAAAAAAAATCTGATGACGCAAGATGACAGTTTATTGATCTGAAGAGGAAAAATTCATGTTATCAAGTGAACTTTTATGTACAAGGTCCGATGGATGTTTTGAAGTCAAACAGAAGGGAGACGTTCATGTACATAAGCACTTAAAATTCCATTTGCGTTTATTATTGAGCAATATCATTGTCTTTACGACTAATTAAAGAAAATGCATTCATGCTGTGTTCAAATAAACCACTCCAGCCAGATTCTATTAAAGATCAAAATTGCTGCTAGCACTTGACCAGAGGCATGACATGAAATGGTTCAACAGCATCCACTTAAAGAGAGATTAGTCACATAAAAAAAGCGCATGAATAACGAATCAAGCATTCGGCACACTAAATCCGAGACCGGTACTGACATAAATCTGAATAATCCTTGACGGGAATCTAAAAGCAGTATCAGACCCAAAATAACACTAATTATATAGCATTTTGCTTTTTAAAAAGGAACCACACAATACGATTCCTTGCAGGTACCAATTACTCACAGATTTTTTCTCCGGAGTGCTACCAGACGAGGCTCCAGAGAGACGTTTCTCTCTGTGGACCAGTTTGCTGTTGGGCTCTCTCAGCGCTCTTTTCAGCTCATTGATGCTGGCTTGATGTTTCTGCAACACATCCTCTGGTTTATCCAGGAACTGCTATAACACAAACAGGTCAATCGGTAGAACCACTTACCTTCAGCAATGACTTAAGTGAGGGCTTTCTGGAGACCAGCACAACTGTTTACAGATGTTTATCTAACCATGTTAAGTACATAATAAGTACGCAAATGCAAACACCAGGCACTGTTCTGTTATTGAAACGCATGGATAAGCATGTTGAAATAATAAAAAACTCCAACAATATATTTTTTGTGAATAAAATGATCTGTTCCATCTTATATACACAGTACATTATTTTTTTAAAGAGAACATTTAAGACACAAAAATCAATTTAGTCTAATACTCTAACATGCTTTGTACAATAAACACTGTCTATATGATTTAAGCCCTCTTCTTTATGAATCACTGCATCGACAACAAAGCAGCACATAAAACATGAAACATGCTGGTGTTGGTAACAGGTGTCGGATGAACTGCCATCTTGGCTCAGTTTTCTGTTACTTCCTCTAGAAAAACAATTACAGCAGGAAAAAGAGAAACTGCAACAAGTGACGTTACAGAGAGTGACAGCTCAGGCAGTTGATCGATGAGAAATAGTACCTCCTGTTTAGGACGAGGGGCCAAGTCCTGGTCCGACTGGGATAAAGGGGTGGTGGAGGGAAGGGGGATGGTGGTGCAAGCCAAGGAACGGAGGCAGAGGCAAAGTGAGGTAGTGGAGACAGAGAGGCAGAGCATGGTTGAATTCATAAAGCAGGCAGCCAAACAGAGAGAGGAACTCTCATACAGATGTTGATGTCAGCAATGGAAGTACAGAGAGTGAAAGAGGTTGTGTCACTGCCTTAGATACACAAGTTTAGAGGTGTCTTAGTCACATTGCGCAACATGGCACACTGTATCACATTCAGTGACACAAATCTCCTGAGCTTTCTTTTCATCATACATGTCTTATGAGGTGCATGTACTGGAAATTATCTGTGAGCATGAATAAACGATACACCAATGACATACTTAATCTCTGCAAAAAACCTTTCCAACACAAATCAATACATGGGCTGTTCTGCAAGTAGTCGTAAGTCAACATGGTGCTAAGACGAGACTAATCTGGCAGTATGGCAAAACATCTGAAGAATGTCTCTGAGCTCCTCCCTACTTAAGAAAGAGTTTGTAAAATGATCCTTCGATTCATGAAAACAGATGGAAAAATTGGGTCTCATTTATTAATCATTTTGTACTTTTATGTTAAAAAAAAGTACAAAATTTCACCCAAATTCACAACAGGTGCCTACGCAAATAATTTTTTTCAACTTCAACACATTGCAGTGTAGCAGCTATAATACAATAATATTTTGTACAGTTACTAATTCCATTTCTAAAAACACATTTTACTCCTATGTACTTATAATTATTGAATAAGACCCAATATATTTCTTAAAGTCAACATGAAATGACAATCCAAACCCTTTATAAATCTGTTATATTCTGTATATTTGTGGATAAAACGGGATATTAAATAAAAAAGAAACTGGATTGTGGAGAGTATGTAAATTTGTCCCTTTTAAGTGTTATTTGTTACTAATGATTGCCGCTATAACCTATATTTATTTTAATTAATATAACGCTACATGACTGCACTATTACAGCCTGGGGGGAAAAAACTGAAACTGATGAAGTTACATTTTGACATACAATTAACACATTTTTTTGATTTATGTGCACTGATGAGTTGCACACGATAGGACCTGGAATGTATATTAAGGAAATACAGTATCAGCTGTGATTTCATATTAAATTAAGTAGGACAAAAAAACAAAGCCAATCAAAGTGCATTATCTATAGCAGTTCTCCTTCAAATACTTACAATACAACTATGAACAATGTTCTCATCTAGATTTCAAGAAAAGCCACGAAGGCTGGAAAATTACATGATCTGCCATGTGGCTAACGACATAGCAATCACGTTGCTATTTTTTTCAAAGCACTCTACAGTCATGCTAGCAGTATGCCGATTTAGACTGCAATTGAGACAATGACAGACAGACAATTAGACACACATATAGATAAATCACACTAAAAATACCTCCGTCTTAGAGTCTACAGGAGAGCCTGCCTCCTCCCTCTGTCCGCGAGAAGATGAAGAAAGAAGTGATAGTTAGAGGACAGCAGTGAAGGGTTAGAAGCATGAAGAACAGTGCAGAATTTGAATTATATTGAGGAAATTAGCAAACAGCGAGAGGAAGGTGAGATTTATAGAGAGGTTGGAAAGTTAGATGCAGAAGAGTATCAACAAAACAGGCAGGGCATAGAAATATATTTAGGATCCATGGGTTAGTTCACCCCAAAATGAACATTCTGTCATTAATTACTCACCCTCATGTCGTTCCAAACCCTTAAGACCTTCGTTCATCTTCAGAACACCAATTAAAATATTTTTGGTGAAATGAGAGCCCTCTGACCCTCCATAGACAGCAATACATCTGAAATGATCCCAGATCCAGAAACATAGTAAAAACATCTGTAAACAGTCCATGTGACATCAGTGGATCAATCTCACTTTTGCAACTTTGTTGCACTAAGAAAACAAAAATAACACAATAAACTCAACAATTCTTCTCCCCTGACTTACGTTTATCCCCATTTTTGAGAGTGTCACATGCATACGCCCACTGACATATAAATGCTTAATTCATTCATTGACAAAATCAGCCTTGTTTACATCCAGAGGAAAGCACACACATGAACGTAATATGCGGTTCTTTACGCCTACACAAAAGTGTACGCATGTGTTGTGATACTCTCTAAAAGGGGCGGGAAATGTTGCACAAAACAATTTATTATTACAGCATCGCAAAACTGAAGTTGAGTCACTGATGTCACATGGATTGTTTTACTGAAGTTTTTACTACGTTTCTGGATCTGGGATCATTTCAGTTGTATTGCTGTCTATTGAGGGTCAGATGGCTCTGATTTAATCAAAATATCTTAATTTGTGTTCTGAAGATGAACAAACGTCTTATTGGAACGACATGAGGGTGAGTTATTAATGACAGAATTAAAATTTTGGAGTGAACTAATCCTTTAAGTCAGGTCCAAAAAAGAAAGGCAAAGTTAGGGAAAGGTTTTGGAGTGGGAGACTATTTTAATCAGAAGAGATGGCAAGGAGAGTGTTAGTTAAACAATGTGATTTGAAATAGTTGTTTAAATCTTCTCAAAAGAATTGTTACTCATTGCCACCCATAATGCAAAGACAGTATGAACCTAAATCTGCTTCTTTTCCATAGAACACTTATTAGAGAACAAAAGCTGACACTAGACACTGTTGTGTGCACAGAACCTTGAGCTCCACAGTCTTAGATGGAGTGAAGTCACTTTCAAGTCGCTGGTCTTCAGCTTGTTCGTGATCTTGGTCCAGATCCTGATCCAGACTTGGCTCCAGGTAGTCCTGGTCCAGCTCATCTCTGGGAAGGCTAGGCACAGGCTCACAGGAGGTGTGCTGGGAGAGTCGGTCCATAGTGTCACCTAAAGCAGACTCTGAAAGAAAGAGAAGAAACAAAGCATGTAGTGTAAGAAACCCAGCTGTGGTAACCTACTGCTTCACTGTTTCCCTTAAAGGGAAAGTCTGAATTAGATGCCCTTACAAATACCGTAAACATCGGGGTCTTTAAAAAGTATGATTACTTTCATTGACCAAAAAAACTGGAAAAAAAAAAAAACATTGCCCATTGTCAATGTAACATGACAAAATGTAAATTTTTAATTTACTTGACCAACTATTGATGCAAAAGTTCAATAAAAAGAAAGGTAAATGTAATCAAACCTGAAGACCTCAAGTCTAGAATTGAGAAAAATCGAAATTTTAAATCTATTTTAAAACTATTTAAGAAATAAAGTATTTTGTGTGTGCGTGTCCTGTTTCCTTTCTGTGTTCTTCTTTTTATTTGAAGCCCTAGAGATGTTGTTTGGATTATCATCAAATATGTGTAGTTCATGCAGTTTGAGTGCTGCTGTTATTGAAGCAAAAAGGAGACAGATCAAATCTTGCGACGCTCCTCAATTAATGTTTATTTTTCAATTCAGCGCTTCACTGTTTATAATTTATAATGAAAAGCCTGTATTAATTGTCCCGCTGTAGCATTGTGAACAGAATATTAACTGGAGAATGTGAAAGCTTTCACTTTTTGGAATCACATTTTGAAACTATAACCATTTACATTATATAGGTTTGCAAATGTGTAAATCAAAACTTGTAGAAAGGTGCTAAATGAAGTAGGATTTGAGCATTTGATGTATTTTTATATATATATATAACAGAGAACTACATTACTTACCTCCATCTATGCTGCGGGACAGCAGGTACCTCCTGCTGATCGATCGTTCAAATTGAGGAGCTGGCCTGTCAATCAAAGCACTAGCCTGGCGAGTCTGGGCTTGGGTCCGCCCACTGTAGCGGAACTTTGAGCCAATCACAAGAAATCCCTTGGGAGGCGGCTCAGGAGAGACCAACCTGCCACCAAATGAGTACAAAAAAACCCAGAAATGATGCAAGAAAATGTGATCAGATGTAACAGAATGAGAGTGTGTTAAAAAAAGTAAAATAAGTTTTAAGTAACACGCCACTTTTTCTCAACTTAACTCCTCTAGAGTTAAACAGTTTTACCATTTTTAAATTCATTCAGTCGATCTCCGGGTCTGGCAGTAGCACTTTTAGCTGTAGCTTAGCATGGATCATTGAATCTGATTAGACCATTAGCATCACGCTTAAAAATGACCAAAGAGTGTACTAAGACGGACGGAAAAGGATAAGTTGTTATTTCCTAGGCTGATATGATTAGAAACTATACTTTCATTCCGGCGTAATAATCAAGGAACTTTGCTGCAGTACCATACAGTATATGCAGCAGGTGCAATAATATCAAGCATCACCTGAAAATAGTCCCCACTTAAGCAGTGCCTGAAAATAATAAATGGCAATTTTAGAATGGATTCGAAAAACTGTTTAACTCTAGGGGAGTTGGAAAATAATAATAATAATACATTTTCAAAAAAGTGGCATGTTCTTTTAAGTGAGTGAAGTTTGTCAGGACTTTGGGTTATACTTTATTTTGCACTTTAGACATTATACTAATTATAAATAACTTTGTAACTACATGTCAACTAATTCTCATTAAATTGCAACTATGTGTCTACTAACTGTTAGGGTCTTTACTGATAACATTAAAAAAAAAATTACAAACCCCATAAGAATATCTTAAAAGAACCAGCAGCGAATCAGTTCTTATGTCATACATGCACCACTCTATGAGTTGGAATCAAAACTAGAAACTCCAAGACAAACACTAGATCCCCTAACAACACAAATCGAACTCTCTAAGATTTAAACTTGACTCATAGGGCCGGTTTCTCGGATAGGAATTAGATTAAGCCAGGACTAGACCTTTAATAATTTAGGACTTTTAAGAATTTTTAGAAACATGTCTTACAAAAATACATTATCTGTGATCATTTTAAGGCCAAACAATGGCATTAATGTATTTTAAGATATCTCAGTGCAACCTTTTTCCAGTTTAGACAGCTCTTAACATTTATTTTAATCAAGGACTAGTCTTAAATCCTGCTCGGGACACTGCCCCATAAAGTCCAAGATCTGTTTTTCCAAGAATTAACTTTTAAAGTAATGGAAGAAAAGCAAACATTGATTTATTTATTTTTAAATTCATTACAATACCTTTAATTGAAATGTAATTGAAAATTAATTAAGTATTTTTTTTTTCTAGATTAGGGACTGAGGTTTTCAGATTTAAACCATGGCACAAGATTACGTGGCATAAAGTAGTTTAAAATCTACATTTTGAGACAAAGAAAAAACAAACATGACCAAAACACCAGCATTCTCGCTTTTAAAAGAAGACTACACACATTTTTGTGGTTTTGTAGGACAGTGAGTGCCTACCTGAAAAATGTGTGATGTTCAATGCAGACCTTCCACAAGCGCTTAGAGGCACGGTGGTTGGGCAGCTTGAAGCCAATGGTGCTCTCAAACTGCTCGTACTGGGGGTGCAGGGGAGTGTGGGCATGTGATGGAGAGGAGGTGGGGGGTGTGAAGGGAAAGCAGAGTGGTAACGTGTTACTTGACAGGAGATTTGACGAGGTGTAAAATTTGTGTGCTTCTACAGCTCAAATCATCCAACAGGGCACAATTCTGCATGCCTTTATTTATCCAAACAGAACGTTACCAGAATTTCAAAAAGAGAGCTGCAGAGAAACTGCATAAGAATGAGCGCAAATATTAATATCTAAAAGCTCAAAGTCCACTGAATGGAGCCTGTTGTGCTGATAAGATGCAGAACAGTGAAGCATCTCGAATAAAGGCACTGAGATATTGTTAAACATTCATTTCTGACCCTCGCACATAACGGCGGAGTCAAAGAAACGGCATGCTTTTGTGCTAAACAAAGATCAGAATCCCATTGTGAGAGGAAAATCAAAGAAATAATAATCCGGTAAACGCAGACCGCAGAATCCTTAACACTTAATAAAGACCTCTGCAACTTATTTTGCTTGCTTTCTTCCCTCTCTTTGGGTTGAATTCTCTCCACACCCCCATCTCGACTCATTTTCTGCTTCTCTCTGTCTCTGTGCCCACTAGGCAAAAAATGTTCACATCTCAGCCTAATGTTTTAAAATCCTCATCTTTTCCCCACTCAGCAAGCTAACAACCACTAAAGAGCCGAACCTCAAACAATATAACTAGTGCTTGTTGAGACGTAATTAAAGGCATTTTTTAAGTGGCGTAATTAGAAACGCGCTTAAAAATATTTTGCTTCTTTGTGCGAAACGCTGGAAGAACACCTACATCAGTCTTCAGAGCACTGGGTAATTTGAAAGCCTGAATAGTGATTTCTAATAATCGAAAAAACGTCTCATTCTTTTCTAATAAAACCACATCATGTACATTATCCGCCCATTTTCTCGCCCACTGCATTAGTCTCAGTACGGCATCCTTATCTAGCTAATGCTTTGACATGCATCTACGAGTGAAATCTAGCAAGAAAAACCTGGAAAATCTCAAAAGACCTTTTTCTCTACCTCTCCAGGTCGGATTTTGATGTAGAAGTTGCTTCTCTTGTAAGATATTTTGAGGATCTTGGGCCAGGCGAATCGGTTGATACGCAGCCGGTCTCTATAGATCAACAGGCCACTGGCACAAACCCCCAGCATGATGTCAATGCCTTCAGAGTCCTTTAAAACACACACACACACATTCAGATGCTCCGGTTTTCAGCCGCATTTTCAAACCATTCTAAGATTTTATCCTGAGGGGGCTAAGTCTGTAAAACTGCATAATTGGATCACAGGTCTATCCTAATAGGCTTGTGCACCGCAAGAAATGCGTTGTTAAATGCAAAAAAACTGAATAATAAATTAAAAAAGGTTATTGCGACTTTATCTCACAATGTTTTTTTGTTTTTTTTTTCAGAATTCTGAGAAAAAAAGTCTGAACTATGAAATCAAAAGTCAATTTTCAAAAGTAAAGTATTTTTTTTTATTTTATTTTTTTAGTTTTTAGTATTTTCCCATTTGCAAAGGATGTGTTTCCAATCGAAATGTAAGGCAATTTGGTGCAAATTCATATGCTTTTTGTTAATAACATTTTCTGGTCTGGTGTGTGAGTCACTTTTTTGGGCAGGGTAAAATAAAAAAAATCGATATCGATTCCTTATTACCAGTTTTCATAATTTTACATTGTTTTAATAATATTACATTGCCTGCAAAAAAAAAAAAAAAAACATTAATTTATCTTGTTGACATTTATACAGACTCAAGGTCTCATCTCCTAAACCACTAAGGAGCTAAACAAGGACTAGAATTACTTGCTAACCGAAAATATATATTCCATGTACAAAATAACAGTGAAAAAATAAATAACAGCATCATACCTTAGCATGATGCAGATCAACGCCATACATGGAAAGTTTCTTGGCGTTCTCCAGGAAGTTGATTTCAGCCTCTGCAGGACTCATGCCCCTGATAACAGGTCATCATTTCGAGAAAAAATAAACAGTTTAAAAACATATGTTGCAGAATATTTGAGCTTTTTGATTGTTGTTATGCTTGTATTGGTATATGTAATTACTAGAGCTATCAATTCAGTGTGTTAATGTGGTGTAATTTAATATTTTGTGTATATTTGTTATTATTAAGTGCTAAAAAATGAGTGTAATTAATTGTGCCCCATGATCCGTAAGTAAATTATGCATTAAGGATTTTTTCTTACCATAAGAGAAATTTATAGTTGGTATTTTAAGCCCAGACTTCAAAACTGACTGAACTGGGTCAGGATATAAAAAAAAATAAATTAACATAAAAAAAATTATAAGTCTACTCAAAGCTTTTATCTTCTGTCATAATAAT
>JAUCMU010000048.1:4782873-4799553 GCA_032275025.1 Enteromius treurensis | reverse complement strand
CAGTGTAATTCGGCTATACATCCGCGCTAAAGGTGAAAGTCACCAAAGCTTGTAGTATAGACTCCAACCCAACTTTGTAATTAGATTAACGGCGATATTTTTTTTATCACGCGATAAGAGTCGCTGCTTTAACGCCGATAACGGCCCACCACTAATATATATATATAGAGAGAGAGAGAGATGATCGTGGTAGTGCATGGTAGTAGATGGACAACAAAAGGATGCTCTTGACTGAGCAACATTATGAAGTAGTTAAAAGGCTTAGCGATTGAAGAAGTAGCTTAAAATAAACGTTTCTATATGTATAGATGTTTGTTTTGTTCTCATATTTTATCTTTGTTGATAGCATGTATTAGGAAAATGAACATAAACCATATGCAGTAGGTAAACACATTTTTTGTGTTTACACATTTGCCAGGACCAGCATAAACCAGCTTAAACCAGCATCCCGGCTTCAAAACCTACCTAACCAGCATATGCTGTTTTTTTTTTCAGCAGGGTTAGTACTTGGAATAACATCTTTTTCTTAATGTTGTTAGTATTATTTCCAGGTGACCTCCCCCACATGATTGTAAAGCACTTTGAGTGTATGACAATACACAATAAAGTGCTATATTAATGCAACATTCATTATTTAACATGCCAACACCAAGCATAGCAGCCTGTTTTTGTACAGGTAAAATAACTGGAAGCTAATGACACCAGAAGACTCGTAAGTAACTTCAGGTTACATATGGCTGAAATATATTTTTTTTAAAAGTTAAAGCAATTATAGCAATTATATAATAGAAATAGTACAATGGGAGCACATAAGAGGTGAATTCTGACCTTTTGGCTCTCCGTGTCACTGAAGGTCAGGCCAAAGTAGTCCTTCTCCAAGAGGTTGAGATGCTCACACACCATATCCAGTAACGCCTGTCCTTTACATAGCTTCTAGATGAACACGAACAGAGAAAGAGCACAAGAGAAAAGAGATTGATTTAGTATTTGTCATAGCAGAAAATGCCCCCTTCTGACTTCAATCAAAATCAGGAGTGTCTCTAATTCCTTCAGTGGGACACGGTACCATTCCCTTGAGAATACAAGGATACTTGGCTTTCCATCATGTACTGTAATGCAAAGGTGTTTGTATGATTTTAATTCAACATCATATTAGCTGGCCCGGCTCATATTAACTAGTAAGATGCTGATTACATGTTCAGGAGGCTGAAAGTCCCTAAATATGCTGTAATGTAGTAAATTATCTGTTTAGTTTCCATCCATTTGCTGGGTCAGTGATGAGGTGAACATTAGCATGTAAATCAAGTCAAGTCATATTTCCCCCAATACACATTGTTATGAAGCAGCATTACAGAAAATCATGATGCTGATGTTTAAAATAGCTTAATATCTTGGTGCCTTGGTGAGTCGAGTTCAGCAGATTAGAGCTGCAGGATAATATGAGGATACGAGAAATCAAGACTGAGATTTGATATAAAGTATAAGTCGCTTAATTAGAATGTACTAAGTGATAGTACAGTATATATATAGTACATATATGACTTCTATATCCAACTTTACATAAAGAGCTGGTAGATAATATATAAAATATTCATTTGTTTAGATTTGATGTTTGAAGTCTTCAGGATAAATTGAAAAAATGAAGTAATCTGCCCTTTGTTGCATTAAATGCTTTGACGAGCACTAAATAAATGGACACTTGTGTGCTGTTTCTACAAAACCTCAATCTCATATTCTATATTCATATACTCTTCAGTCCTGGCTAAGCATCTGTGTGTCTTTCTGACCACACCCTGTCATTCTGCACAATAGAGTGGCATATGCAACAAGCTTGAGACACCAGCTCTGGCTTTGCCTTTCTACAGAAACACTGAGCACTCGCCGCCCAGGGAGCCTGTTTCCCGCGGCGAGAGGGATACAGCGCAGCTGTTTCCATGGCAACAGAAGTGGTAAGGTTTAATGTGTGTGTGTGTGTGTGTGTGTGTGTGTCGCTTCCCTGGCCTCTCATGGCTGAAACACAAGATTTTTTTTTAAGAGGGAGAGAGAAAGAGAGAGTGGGTGTGCTACCATAAAAAGGCTTCTTAAGTTATCCAGGGAGGCCCTCGATTACAGCAGTGCATTATATTTGAATGTAAAGACAATTTCATAGTTTTTAGCCCAACATAATGCACTTCAAGGACTTATTTTGATAGATCCCCAGGTGCAGAAATTCTGAGAGTTCTGACTAACAAAGGTGCTGTACTTGTTGGCATTTGTGATTTTAGTGCGTTCACAGCTTGCTTGTAATGAGAAGTGCTCTACTCTGTTTATCTAGGGGATTTTATATATTGATGATGTGACATAAAATAATTAATGAAATGTTCAAAGAGAGATCAAGAATGAGCCATTGTTCCAGCGAAGATATCAGATATTTAAAGGGACAGTGCACCCAAACTCAGCTCAAATTTCTTTAATCTGTGGAACAAAGAAGGAGATGTTTGATAAAAGTTGTGCAAAATTATTCATACCCTTGGTAAATACGAACAATGAAGGCTGTGAAAATAAGTCTGCATTGTTTATCCATTTGATATTTAGTTCAAAAATGTTTAAAAAATCTAACGTTTAATTGAAGAAAAATGTAAAAAAAAAAAAAAAAAAAAGGTGAGGAAATTCACATTATGAAATAAATATGAGGAAACACAAAGGCCAGATTCCTGTAGTCATTCATCACAAACCAGAATGTATTTCTGACTAAAACATCGTTACACTTTGCAAATTAGAAAGTGGCTGTAAGAAAAGAGCTAAAGCATTGAAAAGTCCCATTTCCACCATCAGGGCAATAATTAAAAAATTTCCAATCAACAGTGTTACTAATCAAATCTAATATTTGACTGAACCACTTTTAGCATTGATTATGGCACGTGTTCACCATAGCACAGTTTTGATAAGCTTCTGCAATGTCACAACTTGTACTGATGATGGGAGAATCTGACATCTGCACAAAGTCTCATCTCACATCCCAAAGATTCTCATTGGGGTCAGAAAGGCAAAAAAAAATATTAAACAGCACCTACATCGCCAAAAATCGAGAAAAAAAAACATTTATTTCATAAGGCGATTTCCTTCTCATTTCCAATTTTTAATCTCCAATGAAAAAGTTTGTCATTTTTAAAATAAAAGACCAAAAGGATCAACGATGCAGACTTATTTTCAGATCTTTTTTCTTTTCTCTTTTTTTTTCTTTTATTTACCAAAGCTATGAACAATTTTGAGCCCACCTTTATATGCTGTTTTAGCAATTTATATTTTATAGTTTTTTTTTCTTCTATAAATTCAAAGGGAATGGGGACAGGACAGCCAGTCTTTAAAAGGACAAAAACGTGTGATGATTATAGTAAATAAACTTCCTATAACAACTGTTGTATTAAATTGATTGTTAAACCAAACCGGTTTGGTGGCAATTAATTTCCATTGTTTTTACAGAAAACAGAGATTTTTGAAATATCATCTTTTATGTTCCACAGAAGAATTAAAGTCACAAATGAACTATGCTTATACCTGCAAAATTCAATTGAAATAGCTTTCAAGTTGTTTTAATTAAGTAAAAATTGCTTCGTGATTTTCATTAATAATTCACAAATGACTATGTTTTTTAATTAAGTACGAATAAACAAAATTATTAAGAAGCAAATAGCCTACAAATGACAGAAAAGCAAAAAAATCATAACAGTAAAATTTTTTTAAGTATGTTGTTTTAAAATTCAGTTCATTATGGCTAATAATTAAGGAAATTAGTAATATTTTATCATGGTGAAATAGTTATTAAATAATTATTATATTATTTTTATTATATTATTATATTATTTTATCAAAATAAAACCATAACATATGTTTAACTAAAATAAAAAAAAATCAATGAAATTGTTTTAAGTTAACATTTTCCATTTAGTTTAATTTGCATTAAACTTTCGGAGGGGGTGGGTTCCAGACTTGTGCGTTTTAAGTTTAATTTGCATTAAACTTACTAAAACTAAAACTGAAAGAAATATTAATAAAAGATTGTGCATCATACCTCAACATACCTCCTTTTGTGTTATGTGGAGGAAATAAAGTCACACAGATTCGAATCGAGTATGGAGCACAGCTGAGTAAATCAAACAAATGTTTTAAATCTGCGTGAACTTTAGCCACGGGTGACAAACGCACAAGTCTGGAAAACCCTCCTCCGAAAGGCTGTAGTATTACTTACTCCATGGGACCACTAACATGTCACCATTATAGATTTCCCATCCTCCTCCCCTTCAGCCAAGTGTAGAAGACTGGAAGTATAGGCGACCTTTGACCTTTTAGATTGGACAGTCTGTCTCTCTCAGTAGGTGTTGCAGCATCAGTAATGGCCAACGGATGGAAGAAGCTACCAGAGAGCCACGAATAACACCCCAGAGAAGAGCCATGTCTGAAAACACCCTGGAAATCCATCAGCCGTCAGACCCCTGGGGCACACTGGCAGACGTGCCACTGATCTCAGAGCAGTATGCGGAGCTCCCCGGAGAGCTAGTAGTGTGTGAGGGCTTTTCACCTATCAATGAACACCCCCACCCCATCAGCCCACACTAGCATTCATATCTCATGTGCTGTAATTCCCAGAAGCACTGCGGCAGGCAACCTGGGGCTGCAGAGCTGGGCTGTGAAATTCCAATGAGGGTCTGAAATGTGACGTCCGAGGATCACAGGAACATCATAGGGATTTCGTTTGACACGATCGGAATATCTGTGCATATTCTTACTGTAAATACAGCTGCTTGCTTGCATATGTCACATGTAATCGTCTAATATGGTCTTAATTAAGGTTTTGGTTTTTTGAGTTTAGCAGCATAAAAAGCATTACTTACTGTATTTGCGATGAACATTCATATTAGAGATACAGTAAAAATACCCAGCACCTTTAAATTAAAGTTTCGCACATGCTTACTTGAATATGAGAGTGCTAAAACTTTTTCTTAGCGCCTCTAATTTAAATCTCATTAGCGAAAGTACAGAGTTGGGATGTTTCTATGAACAAAAAATTGTTTCTTTGTGCAATTTTATGCTTAAAAATATTTTTGTAAATGTACACATTTTTCTTGTTTGCAAATCCTTTTTTTGCTTGATCTTAGGAAATACTGATACTGGATTTTTTTCATGAGCTGTAAGCTCTAATCCTCACCTTTCAAACAAAAACACTTTTGAAATATTTCATTTTACATGTAATGAATCTAGAATAATAGAATAGAATAGCTTCACTTTTTAAAATAAGTATTCTATATATATATGTATATTAGCGATATCCTCGCAATAGTGGCATGATGCGCCGCATTCACAAATTCCAAATGGTTTTCAATGAAAAAAAGCTGCATCCGCACAATCGCGGATTAGTGCTCGACACATGTGCAACGCCACCTACTTGACTTGCACTCTTTCAACATACTTCTCGCGCATACACTGTTGTACACGGACAGTCCATGCTGTCTCAAAAAATTGCCTGCACGTGGACAGTCCGTGAGCCCTCCTGATGACGAAAATGACATAATGCCGACAGTTGAAGTATACTTTGGCCTTTAAGCTAGCGCAGCGTTAGCTGTAAGTAAGTTTGTTTAGGTATTTGGCCCGACTCAGTTTTCCGAAGTTTTTTTTTTTTTAATTCACTTACCCTGCTTTTAAATGATTTATTTATTTATTATTTATTTATTTTTATTTATACTATTTTACTTTTTTGTTAATTTCTTGCCTGTCAGTTTGTGGCAAAATATTTACCAGTGTTCACATGTTTATTACTGCATTTCATTTATTAAAAAAACAAAATTGTTTATTAAATGCACCTACATTTTTTTTATTTATTTTTTTTGAATAAAATAAAATTTTTCCCAATATATTTTATCATTGAGGATTTATTTTAAAAAGTCTAAAAATCTCGTCTCGATCTTGTGAATGCAGTGTCTCATCTCAATGGATAAGTGTCTCGTCACACACCTAATAACTATCGTAGAAACTTTTTCAAGATGTTATTATGAATGTTATTTTGTCAAGTGGATTACACATAAATTATGCTTGTCCTTTCTTTCTCTAGATTAAAACTAATCATACTTCATACATCATTGCAATTAGTGGACATATGCATATAGTATTACTTTGGACCAGTGAAAATTTCTCCTATTTTCTCCCTCCCAGGCAGCCCTGTTCTCACAAATCCAGTGCTGTCCCCTCTGTCCTGTAAAAGCAAGAATGCCTCCCACACCATTTCAAAGCCACATGAAGGTGAGATGCCATGCTGTACTCATATTCAGGTTCAGCTTGTATCCAAGGTCCTGGTTGTACTTTTTTGTAATGCATTTTCAGTTTTTTTTTTTTTATATATTTATGTCATATATGTATACATATAGTTATATCACTGTTGTATTTTCTTAAGCAGAGATAGAAGTCAAACAGGACAAGAAGCTGGAGAGGTTGGAGTCATTCCTGGGTCGGCTCAATAGCAAAGGTGAATGTCATTGATGTTACATTTTCTCATATATCAACTTTATTCAGTTTATTCTTAATTATAAAATGATTTGGGATCGGTAAGATTTTGAACGCTTTTAAAAGACATCTCTTATGCTTACTAAGGCTGCATTTATTCGGTCATTTGGTTTTCTATTTGAACATATCTGAACATTTCATTTATTCCTGTGATGTAAAGGCTCATTCACACCCAGCACGGTAACTATAAAAATAACAATAACTATATTTGCGTCCACACTGGCAAACAATATCGTCTGTTTATTATAAGCTCAAGCGTGTCTGCCGCTTTAAATTCTCATCACATGATAGCAGGATTAATTCTGATCAGCTACAAAAAAAAAAAAATCTGAAAATGTTTTCAGTGATATTGTTTCTCTGTGCCGTTATAGTTGTGGTGTGCTATTCTTTAACACTGAGAACGATTTTTAAAATTATATCTTTATCGTTATTGTGCTTGGTGTGAACAGGGCTAAAAGGTGAATTTTTAGCATCATTACTCCAGTTTTTAGTGTCACATAATCCTTCAGAGATCATTCTAAAATGCTGATTTTCTACTTAAGAAACATGTCTTATTGTTATGCTTTTTTGAGAAAAAAAAGTTAAATTAGCTACAAAGATGCACATTTTGTACCAAAGATTCCCAACCCAGTGAAAACATTTGCATATTTTGTACCATTTTTTCTGAAAGTGTATTCTATTACATTACACAGTATTTCTTTTAGAAGTTTTCAGCTTCACTGTCTGAATCTGCTGGACAAATCTCAAGTAATTTAGCTGTTTAAGCAGTCAGCAGGCATGTGGTTGACTTGACAAAGGAATGCAGCACTACTGAAGAACAGTATGCGAAAACCCGAGAGCCCTAGAGGTCTAGCACCATGTTTCTACTGAACAACACAAATTAGTTTTAGCACACGGCAGCAACTACTGTACCTCCACCCCGGTCTCATAGGCAGATCCATCCAGCAGTGTGACCTTCACAGGTACTGTCTTTGGTCTTTTGGAGGATTTCTGCGGGGACCTGGACATCCTACTAGGTGTTTTCTCTGACGAATCATCCGTGTCTCTGTGCTCATCCGACATCTTTGAATCGTGATCCTGAATCGGAGTGATCAAAGTTAAAAATAAATAAATAAATAAAAATGTTCTGAAATGGTAAAGTGTTCAAAAGCAATGTCTTGTGAATGAATTTTCAAATGGCCAGGCATAGTCAATATTTTATAAGGCATAATATTTAATAAATTATAGATCGTAGGCTTACCGTAAAACCTCCGTCTGCTGTATTCTTCACGGCTGAACTTTTCTCTGACATAGCAATCACTTTCAGTCCTAAAGAAAAATATGATCAAACTTATTAAACGGATCAAGTTTAATCAAATTCATTTTATATTGGCTAAATGCCCTATATCTGACTGCTGGCAACATACTGCTACTTTTAACTCTCTTAAATCACAATTTCTACATTCCAGAAAATATGCCACACAGGTTTGTAACAACAAGAGGTTATTAAACAGTAATTTAGATGAGCTATCCGTTTAATATGATTCAATACATGAAGAAAAAACAAACACATCTGTTGTTTTATCAAATGAGCCATGCAGCGATATGTTCATGTGATCTGCAGAGCAAATGTTTCATAGTAAGTCACCAAATGACCAGGATAAAGACTATTTCTTGAAGCTACGGAGGCTCCTGTAAAAGGACATTTGGTGAATTGCAATGCAGGGAATGTCTTTATGGACATATGGTTGTGAGAAACATCTAAAACATTACATGTCTGCAGCGTAAGTCTAATTAGCTTGTGATGATCTCATATTAATAAATTAACAAGCAGTGATACACGGTTTGAGTAAACAGATTTACTACGAGTACAATGAAAGCATTTTATTTATTAACTGAGCTATTTGTCTTTCTCCAGAATGGGAATCTTTGTTAAATTAAGACAGACGGACGTCGAAGCTGCATCTAAAAACAGTCAAACGCTTAAAACCTGGCTAAATATGCAATCCTTTTGTAGCAAATAAACTTCTCTGTGTTTAATGGTGTTTAGGTGTCGCAGCTTGACAGTTTGATACCACTGTGAATATGCTAATCGCCTTCCTTTCCATCTCATTCACTTGCACCACGCTGTGCTACTAAAAGCCCCGAACATCTCCCCCATAGAAATTCTCCAAATATCACTCAATATAAGCGTTGCAGTTCAAACAAACCAACCTCCCTGTTTGGCCATGCTCATTTTCACCGTTCGCTCTTTAAGTAATCTCTGCAAATGTACCCGCGATTCAGTCAGAAGACAAACAGCCAGTCCATTAAATGGCTAATCTATACATTTAACTCTGGTTGCTGACTTATCTCTTCTAGCAATTAACCGTTCTTAACTGAAGCTCTGCGTTTTGCCGTAATGGAGGACTTAATGCTTTAATTATTTCAGCTGAACTGTTACGGCCTTGAGGGCTTGAGCTTCCTTGATGCATTTATTCATAGAACAGAGGACAAGAAATGATTGAGAAAAGACCAAGATTGGGAAACATCAGAAATGGAAACTGTCCACGTGAGCGAAATACATGTGAGTTTATTCATTAATTGGCAGTTTTATAGATCCTGACTGGAAGTAAAGCAGCAGAAATAATGTACCGTATGAAGCAATGTGAGTGTAGGAAAACCTTCCAAGGCTATCTAAATGCCTAAACATTGATAAATTCACTTTTAGCTGTTAAAATGTACAGTCTTTCACATCTGGCAAAATGATGCACAAATAAGATAAATAAAATATCTTAATTTCCTGATATCAAATACTAGTAGTTATGATGTAAATAAAATAAAATCATCTTACAAGGCTTTTGACACGTTCCGGCTCCACCCACACTTCCTGTTTTAACAGGAAACATGGGTTAAAGCAGCACGAGCTGCTCATGAACTGATCATCTCCTCCACATTAATACCCATTTCAGCACAAAATAAACATGACTTAACTAAAATAAAGAGTACAGCTTCACAATCAGTATCTTGTCTCATGTAATAGCTCAATCAGTGTTTCATCCGCTCAAAGATGTCAATATAAACAACATGCACGTAACGTCACATTCAGGCTGCCTCATTGGTAACTGAAATGAATTGCAAGCTTGTAAATGAGAATCGAATCGTAAAATTTGTGTCCGTTTTATTCAAATTTGTGTTTTATCTCACAATTGAGTTCGTTTTTTCTTACATGGCTGAAAAATTCGCAATTCAGATTTTTTTTCTCAGAACAAGAAACAAAGAGATACAAAATAAACTCATCGTTTTTAAGGAAAGGAGAACATCAGAAATATAAGATATAAACTTTTTGGTTGTTCCATGGCAGAAGTAAGCTGTAGTTACATCTCATCTGCTGAAAGGCAGAATTAAATGGCAGCTACAGAAAGATATGAAGCACCAGAATAGTAACAGTCAGTTGCTTTTCCAGCTCCTTCTCTTTCGGTTAATGTGTGTTCAGATCAATATATTGATTAGGCCTTTTACTGAGCTAAGAAGGTCAGTTTATGGTCTAGAAATTAATTTCTGTGCCTCCGTCTATGGCTAGCCAATAAAGCTACCACAAATCAATGTTTGTTTACAAATATTTTATTGTTTGATTAAAACTGTATTATTTATACTATAAAAGTAATAAACGTATGACACATGATTATATATAAAATTTAAAAAAAACTATATTTATAAACTCACGTGTACTCTGTCAGAGGTGTCAACACATAGAGGTCAAACCTTAGACATACACTAAAGACCCAGTAAAGCCAGAAGCTTAAAGAAACAAGCCCGTCTCTGCTGAAGTCTCGTCAACACTGCTGGAGCTCAAAAGAAAAAAAAAAGGCAAACACTTTAATGTGTCCATAGCGCAACAGCCTGAAGAAATCCACTAGGAATAAATGAAACACACAAAATGCAACTAAATGAAATGGAGAGACATAGCTGCATAGTAGAATAGCATTATTCACCCAGAGCTAATGTAATGAAGTACTTTTTTCAAAGTAGCTAGAAGTTTGTATCCTAAACACTCAGACATACTAGAGGCACATCATCATTTCAAACCTGAAATGACATTTTTTTAAATCTTGGCCATGGGTCAGCAGATTTGTTACTGAAAAAGCTCTATTAAACAATTTTCACTCAGAAGTTGCTAGTAAACAAAAAGGGAAAAAATCATGGAAATAGCAAGCAGATTTGTTACACTTGCCCCGGGTCTCTGCTTTACTTATAATGACGGATAAAATTACTCTAATTCTGATTATGCATCCATTAAAAGGACAAAGATAATGTATTCTCCTTCAAACATATGGGAAGCTTCAGAAGAAATACTAGACAGGTGGAGGAGAGACAGAGGTGCAGGTCACAAAGACAAGGAGAAAACAATCGCTTTAAATGCCAACCAAATTATTGCTACCTAATAAGTGAGACTTTAATTCCTCTGTATAATTACACCTTCCTTGTAAACAGGTGACGGATAATGTGGCATTAGTAAGCGCAGTGTTGAAAACCCAAGATTAACAATCTACATCCAGATGCTTACATTGGGATTTACCACTGTCGAGTTTTGAACCACACGCATGCCAATTTGCACTACAAGAAACATATCCGAGGAGATTAAAAAGACCAATAACTAAGCACTTCAGAAGACGACACTGTGTGGACATATATAAGTGCTAAAAAAGAAATATTCGAGTGAATGCAGCTCATGGAAAGAGCACAAGATGAATCTGGCCCAGCGTCCTTTGTTCCTAACATTCAGAGAGCTGCAGATCCTCCTCGGCTCGAATGCTCGAACACATCTTGACTGTAATGGGTCTCTTTTGAGCTTGTACACCTGGAACCGTTCGGGGAAAAATGGACTCATTGTAAAAGATCTTTAAACACTTCAGTTCAAAGAATGTAACACAATTGTGATATCCAGCCTTTTTGATGATAGGTTTAGCATATACTGCTTGGACTACCATTATTCTGAGATAAAGATGTACTTTATCAAAGGTAGGACACTCATGAAAAGTTCAATAAAGAAATGCCAACTGTGCCTTTTTTCCAAGTATGTGTTCTTTAATATTTTCAATTAACCTTAACCTTTTGCTAACTGTAACCTAGCTCTGCTATCAAAAGGAATAATAATGATGAATAAAAAAAAGTTAAAGTTAAATCTTAAAGAGATAGTTCACACAAATATATTTTCTGCTACACAGTGAAAGTCAGTGAGGACCAATGTTGTTCTAGACCGCACCGACTCTCATTATATGGTTTCTTTAAAAGTTGCACTGAAGTAAAAAGTCATGAAGATAAGTAAATGATGAAAACCTTTTCTCTTTGGTGTGAACTATCCTTTAACCCCAGGAAGCCAGACTATCTGTCTGTTTCAGGTGTGGCTAATTTTGGGCCAAGAACCACCCAATCAGACAGGAATAGACATTCTGACTGAGACGAGAGGAGAAAAAAAACTAGTGTACATACAAATCTACTTAACTGACTTGCCACCAAAGAGATTCAAGCAGACAAATCGTTATTTTAAGGTCCAATTCTAGCTATTAACAAACCATTGACTACTTAGGCCTCAGTACATTCAGTACGTTAGCTGTTTATTAATAGTTAGTAGTAGTTCAGTTTTGGTATTGTGTAGGATTAGAGATGACAATACACTCTCAGAAATAAAGGTACAAAAGCTGTCACTAGTACCTTTTCAAAAGGTACACTTTTGTACCTATATATGTTCCCTTTTAAGTACTAATATGTACCTTAAGGTGGACCTTTTAGGTACAAACATGTACCTTTTGAAAAGATACTGCCCTAGTGACAGCTTTTGTACCTTTATGTCATGCGGAATATGCCCTTTATAAGTACTAATTAACAGACAATATGTTAAAAATAGGCATTTTAATAAGCAACTAGTTTATAGTGAGAACTGGTCCATATATTAAAGTGTTAGCAATCTTTAATATATCCCCCTGACCTACATTATATAGCATATTATACTGACTGGACTACTTATTTTTGAGCCTCAATCATTTTTTTACCTTTAGTTTGAATGCTAGGGAAAATGCTATTTGCTGATAATGCATTTTTATGACATCAAGCCACTGACATCATAAGTAAGTTCATAGCAGCCAAGTCCCATAACATCGGACACTTGTTTAACTACGGCCTTGCCTGTAGCGCATCCAACCACCAGTTCCTCTTTAAAATGTTCATTTTAACTAGTTACCTAAAACACAATGCGGACAAAATCGGAACAGTCATAAACCACTGCACTGTATGTTTATGGAGAATCCACAAGCAACTTGTAAACGCGAGCCAGAAAATACAATGTCAAAGTCAGGGCTTTTCATCGAAGAATAATGAGTCAAGGATCACAAAGCGAGATCAAATGCATTGCTTTGTCAGAGATCGTGCCTCTCAGTTAATGAAATAACATGCATGAGATTCGTTTCTCTAATGTCATCTGCTTCACCCCCTGATCGTTATACATGAATGACTGTTCTGGTCAATACACACCTAATCAGCAGGCCAGGAGAGATAATAAGGAATCCGACATGGGCCGATTCTGCTCCTGTCTTTTGTTGTATTTTTACTCCTGTCTAGATATAGGAGTTTGCTCATATGCTTGTTGATATCAGAGTGTTAAAATTTGATGTTGTTTAGATCAATGGCATTTCAGATTCGTGTAAACTTAAAAAACAAGGTTTCTGGCAAGCATTGCAAGATTGTTCAGTGAATTATTTAGCCGGTACTTCATGGATCATCAGTGAATCACTTTAAAACTAACGCCAGTGGAGATTTGTTTATGCTTAAAATATGCTTACATAATTTGTCTCATCTTTTGAATTATACCATCGTATGAGTCTAATTCACAACATTGTTGTAAATAACTTCAAGTCTATATTACACTTTTCTCAGCCAGTACACAAAATGTCACAGCCAATCATGGCATATACAGTAACTTGTAAGCTTGGACATGTTGGAAAACTGATGAGCTACATTTATATTGAAATAAAAGCATAGTTCACCCTAAAAGACAAAATTTGCCATCATGTCCTCCCGAACCCATATGACTTTTTTTTCCAACGTGCTTTATTGAGGAATTCAATCTATCTCACAAGCCTTCCGTTTTTAGTGGCTTGTCCTCCTGTCAGATGTGTTGTTTAATGCATCTCAGACTCGTTTTCATCAGTGCGCAGTTTGCATCATCTGTCAAAAGTTTGCAATTCACATATTTACATTTTGCAAAATGCAAAGTGAATTTTGTTGAAATTCGGACTTGACTAAATCACTGCCAGCCTGTGCATTCCTGTCAAACAGAAGTTGTGCACAACAGAATGGAAGTGAAACAATTCATACTAAAATATAACCTTTTGCTAAAATATATTGCATCCCTAAGCAGAAGCATGTCAAAAATCTTCACCTAACGGGTTGCAGTGATAAATATACAGTACCACCTTACATTTTTATTTTCATGGAAAGAGTGCAGCGTTAACATTCTGCTAAACATCTCTCTTTGACATATGAATGTTACATATCAATCTTTTTGAGGAACTGTTATTTGTTCATTTCTCAGTCATCATTGTACTGCATTGCATTGTGCTTTTTGACCCCCACAATAAAAAAAACCCACAAAGAGCTTTAATTATCAAAAAGAAACATTTAAATATAAAAGGGATGTAACGGTATCAAAATGTCACGGTACGGTAATACCTCTGTATGAATGTACGGAATTTATTGAATAATTTACATAAAAAACAAAACTAATAAAGAGGCTCAAAACAAGTGCCAGAAGGGTTTATTAAACAGTTTACATAAACACTGAACACATCAATGGCACACACATTAGCCATCTATTTGTAAACTTTGAAACAGGAACTTCAATTTAAATAAAAATAAAAAATTATTAAACCTTCCACACATCCGATTTAAAACCCGCTTTAGATTGCTAGATGACGTCATATATCATTTTGCATACTCATTACGTCAGTGCATCATATTATTTTGCTTCTCTGTAGTCACATAATATTTTTCAATATACAGTAACTGTTTTCACTGATGTATTTAATGGTTTCTGTAGTCAGAAAAACGGACTGAATATGAAATATATGAATATGAATGTGAAATGCACGCCATTATAAGGTCTACTGAACTAGCTCTACCTTACAATGTGTTAATCTAGATTAAAATCCTTATTTATAATCGTTTATAATTATATAATTATATTTTTATGAAACCAAGTACACATGAGGTATAGACAATGGCTCTGCTGCGTTTTTGGCCATATTTGCATGTAAACAGAGTTAGAAGCAACATAATATCTATTTTAACTGAAAGCCCTGCTCCTCTCAACCTCTCGCTGAACAGAACAGACGCAGAGAGAGGTGTGTGCGCTGAGAAAACAAGGGCTCGCGCTAGCGCGGCAGTACCGGAGACTCGCTGAGGTTTGTCCAAGAAGTCTCTAGATTTGTCGCTAGTCGCTTTTAGGGAAAAATGTCATCAAGTGGGTCTGAATAGTCACTAAATATAGCAACAAAGTCGCTAAGTTGGCAAAACTGATCTGTATTGACAACAGACCGCAAAGAATGATGGGCACGCTGGGGCTGATGGGAATTGTAGTTCCCGCTACCTCCAGTTCACTCCATTCGTCTCAGCAAACTTTTCCCAGAAGACCTATTGTTTTATCGAGTCATGCGACCACGGTATTATTGAAAAAAAAAATTATATTGCGGTACGACGGCATTTATAATACCGTTACATCCCTATTCAATGTCATTTGAGTATTCCCTCCTTTTTCTAGTTTGCTGTTGTAAATTAGACGGCAGTTTAGCTCTTTGCTGAGGTTATCACAAATTGCACTCTGCGGTCTTGTCAAAATCAATACGCACCTGGAGGGCATCAGAGGAATTGAGCTGAATTCTGAAACAACAGCCTGCTCGCTGAATTTCGACTTATGTTGCACCACGGTTTGTTATTTGAGGAGGACAGAATCTCAGTTTTGTATCTGTGCTGCTTCATTTAGTGAGCAAATATTTTCGTTTACCATTGTACACAACAGCGAATGCAGAAAGGCCAATTGTCCCATATCTTCCCATTTCATTTAAAATGCAAGCTGGTAGAAGGAATTAAATCATTTTACCAGTTATTTTTGCTATGCATAAATGTTTTGTGCACTTTCCGCCTCATTTATTTTCCAGCTTTTGTCCACTTTGCGAAAAACCACAATTGCTTGTTCAGCAGTATTTTAAATGGGCTATTCTTGCCTCAACAAACATGTTTTCCCATGTCTGCAAGTTCAATTTGTCTCAAACCAAAAACAGATATATCAAGAGAACGAGAATCCAAATGAACTGGCTGGCTTTCAAAAATCGGTGGCTGTAAATCTATATATGTAAATGCGAAGCTGCAGAGGGAATGGTTTTGAGGTTCTTAAATCACTTCATAAAGAGAGTCTTGTCTCTCTTTGTCATCTTAAATCAGGAATGATGTAGCCCTGTTAATGCCATTGACTCCCTTGAGTGTTTCATTTTCCTGAAACCTGGTTTTAGAAGTTTGACAGAATAGCTTTAGGTCTCTGAGGTTTTTCTTGCGTTACTGCTTTCTCTGAATTTGCATTAAGATATTAATTCACTTTACTGAGTCAAGGGATTTTTAACATCCAAGTTGTTGTTGTTTTTTGGCCAATGGACAAAATGCTCAACAAAATAAATAAATAAACCTTAGCCACGTTCATTTATTGCTAATGGTATATTGCCCTTTTTTCCCCAGTGCAATTTAAAATCCCAGAGCTTGGCATTTCCTTTTCATCACTGTTATGGCCAAGATACTTCAGCGTGAAACATTGCAACAATTCATTTTCCCGAACCAATTGTTTGTATACTTGCTTCATTATTCTTTGTTCAGACAATGTAGAAACAAAAATCAAATAGCGTATTGGCTAAGGATTCATTTGTAGTGATCATATACGGATGTACCATGCATTAACGGTTTCAGTGTTTGCAGGACGTTCAATGAGCCTAAAATCTGATCTTGTAGACGAATCAAGGCATTGTTTTCACAGGGTAAAATGCACCAGCTATATTTTCAATTCCCCAATATTAAAGGTGCCATAGAATGAAAAACTGAGTTTACTTTGGCATGGTTGAATAATAACAGTTCAGTACATGTACATAA
>JAUCMU010000048.1:4750667-4769163 GCA_032275025.1 Enteromius treurensis | reverse complement strand
GGTCTCTCTGGCGAGTTCCCATATGTAACGTCTCCGTTCCCTCCTTCAGGGAACGTGGGTTACGATAGTAACCTAGAGGTTTTCCATTCTATGGCACCTTTAATATTTTGATTTAGATTTTATTAAATTAATTATTAAATTTTATTTATTAAGATTTCTCATTTTAATTTAAGTTGTTGTTATTTTATTGTGTGCTTTTTATTTATGTTACTTAACAAATTGTTTTAGTTTTTTAATTACTAAAAAAAAATTGATTTTTTTTTTTTTTGTTATTCTGAACACTTCTTACAGGCACCTGTGATGCATCTTTTTTAATAATTAATTCTAATATTGCTGCTTTTTTTTCTATTTTCAGTTTTCAATAATCATACATATTTTTCATTTCAATAAAAAATCGATTATCTTGAATTACCATTTTAATTTATTAGTATTTTTATCAGTACCCTTAGTACTTCACATTATTATAGTGATTTTAGTATGCTTCAAATGAAGACTGTATTATTGAAATGAATGAAACAATATTAAATAGAGTTAGTTCAACAAAAACAACACTGCACCAATTCTCGATACTGTTTTTTAGATATTGTTAAGGATCCTATGGAACACCATTGGTGCAAAAAAAAAAATAGTTGCAAAATTGCAGGATTGTTTGATATTATTCATGAAGAACAATTCTTGAACAAATTATGAGCAATAATAACAGTGATTTCCTTAGCAAGAAAAGGAACTGAGCGATACAACAGCAATGGCCCTTTTTTGAGAGGTCTGTGACTCCATATTTCTATGCTAAAATGTCATGATGGAAAATACAAAAGGCTCTCCTAGGAATTAAACAAAGATAAAGCCAGATTCGATACTAAGGGAAGTAAAACTGCTTTTAGCTCCAAGGTATCAGTGCCTCCTGGAAGGCATCACCACCTACCCCTTCATTTTCCGCCTCGTGTCCATTTAAAAGATGTCAGTGAATCCAATGAATGTGAAAGGGGGTCTGATGAAGCGGCAAGAGAAAATTGCGCTGACTCACAGAGTCATGCTGTCACCCACAAGACCACAAAGCTTAACTGCCTTCTGAATAATTTACATTCTTCTGTACAATCAGGGCAGAACTTCATACACACAACTGACTCATATACAGGCAAATAAGCCCCCGTGGGAGGTAGCTCTCCTTCTGTGAGCATCAAAACCTTTCCAAACCTGACTCTAAAGCACAGGCACTGTCCTCTCAGACACACACAGCAAACGGGACACTGCTAAACATGAATGAAGAGTGATCTGCACTCTCTGAGCCATCTGATGGGGGTGGAGAAAAAAGAGGGGGTCATTCTTTTCAGTTTGTCAGCCCTGGAGGCCATAAGAGCAGACAGAGCAGAAAGAATGGATCTACTAGGTTAGGGCCTAGAGAGGGAAAAAAAGGCCACAGAAAGAGGCTTATATTAAAGAAGAAGACGTTATGTCATAGTGCAACATCCTGTCTATTCAGATGCCTCCGTCTGGGCCATTTTTGAGGGCAGCACAGATGGATATCCATATGCAGCTATTTTAGTTAACGGAAACCATAAAAACATTTTGGAAGCTTGAAATTAAAATAAAAATTGTCTGAAATAGAATGGGGTTTAGTTGTAACTAAAACACCAAGCCCCGCCCTACGACTGTGCGTCAAGGTGAGAGAGGATTGAGCGCACGAGTGCTTGAAATAAGCTCACGGGCCCTGTTTCTGCGCATGTACATCTGTTTTCCTCTCGTGAAAATGATTTACCGTGCTCGCCAGCATCTGTGGTGCACTCGCTTATTAATGGCATAGATTTGCCGCCATAGAAGTGTGTTTTTCGTGAGCTGGTTGCTGCTGCGGCGGCGGGGCAGAGCATCACGATGCCAGCTCAGCATCGCGATGTCTATCAGCCATTGGCGACGGACGATGGGAACGTCTATCGACCCAACCCTACTTCACATAAACATAAACATGTTGTGTTAGTCATATAATGAACATCTAGGACAGCGTGAGGATAAGTAAACAATTTGAAAATTCGGGGTTAACCAATGTGTGTTTTTTCAGGGTCAATACCAATTATTACAGATCAAGTAAACCGAGAACCGATATTTTAAACATATGTATGTCTGGTATAAAAATGACACTGTAAAAATTACCAATAACAAGGTCTCTTAGAAAAACTTTCTTTAAATTATTTTATTGGCAAATTGGTCTTGAAAATTATTGATAAAAATGCATAATATCAGTGCCGATAATCTGCCAGACTGATAATCGGTTGAATTTAAGAAATTTGATATTGAGACCCTGGTAGAAATATGAAATTGAGGTCCTGTGATAGACCATTTGTGAAGTCCAGGAGACAGTATGTGGTGTCCCATTTACCGTTTTCTGATTCTTAACAGTTCTCACCAGCCTCCTTAATGCATCTTTTTGCCGGTTTTGAGCTGATGTGGATTCCATATTGGACTGCTATACCTGACAGTTAATGCAGCATTACATCATCAAAATGTGGGCTTAGAGATGGACTGCAATGGCTTAAGCTACTATTTGGGACAGATCCAACAAAGCAGCCATTGTACCTTTGTTTTCAGACTCAGCCGAAACGTTTTGTTTATTGAGAGCGCACGTTTAGCTGATTAATTCCAGTTTACCTGGGCAACACATTCGCCCTCGGTTTCGCTCATGGGGAAAAAAGGTTGTGAAAACAGCATCTTGTTCTTACAGAACTGCCAAATGCAGCACAATGCAATGCATGTCAGCATACTGCCATCAGGGGAACTCATGGGACGTTATATAGGAACGCTAAGAGCATGATGGAGGCGTGTGTAGGACGGGACGGTTGCAGTTTGCCATTAATAGCACGCTGTGCTCAATTAGTCCAAACAACATGCTACAGGAATAGCTTGCAGAATTTTTTGCCACTTTGTATTGCTACAGCCTTGACATGAATTAAACAGTTGGTTTTTGGCTAATTAGTGGTGTTCGCTTTTACTATTGCTCATTCCTAGAGTAAAAAAAAGAAGAAAGAAGAAAAAAGAATTTAAAGCCAAAGTATTACACTTTGGCGCATTACTCATCCACAGTTTCTGCTAAAAAATTATATCTCAAATCATGCGCCTTGTTGAGGAGGTGTGCTATTACCTATTTAACCCTTTCACACGTACGTTCAAAGTATTCAAGCTGATCACCAGGAGTGTGTTAGACTGTTATTTTAGATTGCATCACCTTGTATTTCTATGGCTACTCTTCAAGCAGATACATTTGCATTGTATAACAATATTCTGTTTCTGAAATATGTGTAGGTAAGTAAGAATAGAGTACACTTTATACCAGGGTTTCTCAAATATTACCCTGGAGGTCCGATGCACTGCAGAGTTTAGCTCCAACCCTGAGAAAACTCACCTACCTGTGGTTTTCTAACGATCCTTAAGAAACTGATTAACATCCTTAGGTGCGTTTAATTAGGGTTAGATCCAAACTCTGCAGTGCATTGGACCTCTAGGGTAAGATTTGAGAAACCCTGCTTTATAGTAACCTACACAATGTGTTTCTGACATTATGTTTAAAAGATTTCCATAGACATCATTGCTGGTACTTATGTGTATTTAAATATCTGGTGAAAAAATTACATAAACATTATGTGGGTGAAAACACTGAACAGCTGTAATATATGACAAGAGATGAGCTCTCTCTGGGCTCTCTTTGGTTCAGCGCCAAAGCGTGAAAGCAGATTGGAATATAGCAGATGGTCATGTGATATTCTAATAAAACCAGTGTGAACGTACACACAAGGCTTGAGTGATCAGACGTACTATTTTTGCCTGGTGGACAATGAAATCCCAATACCTTACATTAAAGGAGGGATTAGAAACTTATGAGTGGGCTTTTTTGAATACCACAGCTACCACATACAGTAGCTAACAAAGCAAGCTATGGAAAGCCTGTTGCATTATAGCGGCAGTTTTTATATAGCCAATAGCACTCACATTTTCAAAAAAATCTAAAAATCAAGAACCATGATTAACCAAATTGTCCAAAAATTAATGATTGTTCTAAAAGGTTTTAAACTAAAGTGTTTATCTATTAATAAGTCTAGCCAATGAACAATGCCAAAAGTCACATGTGATAAATGATATGGCCTTTCAGACCAATGCACTTCTGTGGTTTGGCAACAGATCCACTCGTTACTTAGAGGAAAGATAGGTGTCTAATGTTTTTAGGGTTCATCTTAATGTGTCTGCCTTTGTTTTCAGTCACCCATTTCGATGAGTAAACCTGGATTTTTTTTTACTTTTTCATGGTCCTTTCCAGTCATTTGTGATTACTGGATGAGAAAGTGTCAAAAATAATTCAAATCAGAAAGTTTGACTTTTAACAAAAGCAATATTTAGTCTATGAAACATGACTAGAAAGTGTGCACAAAGAAATTTCCATAGTAAGCATGCAGCACATCTCCAAGAGCTCTGAACATCTGGAAAGCATCTAATTATTGTGTACAACATCTAATGGGCATCTTTATAAGAGAGATGCTAAATTGTGTATGTCTCTAATACAGCTGAATGTCTTTTTAACATCTGACAGGGAATGTTTTAGAGATGTATTGCAGATGAACATACTCTCTAAAAACACGTCTTGCAGATAATAAAGACAAAGCACCAAAAAGGGGTTTTAGCGCAAGAGCCACTTTGAGTTCCCAAAAGACCCTTTCAGAGAACAGTTTGTATAAAAGAACATTTTTTAAATTTTTCCTATTTACAGAGATCAACCCTTAAAAGAACCAATTGTCTCAAAAACAATATTTTAATATAAAGGACCTTTTGTGAAAGGCTCCATGGATGTTAAAGGGATACCAAAAAATTTAAACCTTTAAGCTTATCTTCCCAGTACAAATTACAATATTTTGTGAAGATATGACCAGTATCATGTGCATGCAATGTTAAAGTGTAGTAGTGCTCTCACTAATGGTGGAAGACGTGATTTGGAGGAGAATTGTTAAATTGAGTTGGTCTTCTTTGTACACAAAAAGTATTCTCGCAGCTTCGTAAAACTGCAGGTGAACCCCTGATGTCACATGGACCATTTTTGATGTCTATGTTTTTGAGTATGGGAACATTTCAGATATATTGCTGTCTATGCAGGATCAGAAAGTTCTCGGATTTCATCAAAAAATATCTTAATTTGTGTTCCAGTTATGAACAAAGGACTTACAGGTTTGGACAACACAGTCTCACGACCAATTCGTACGTATTCGTACAAGGTGCCAATTTCGTGCTAATTCGTACGACCTCACTACGACTTTTTTGTACGATTTGTCTAAAACCGTGTGACGGGTAAGTTTAGGGGTGGGGTTAGGTTTAGGTCATTTGTACAAATTCGAAGTGAGGTTGTACGAATTTGTACGATTTACCCACCTCGTAAAAAATGCTGTGAGATCAGGTTGGGTTTGGAACGACATGAGGGCAAGTAATTAACGACGAATTTACATTTCAATAATTCCAATAAAGAAACCTTTATTTTCAAGAGCGTTTAGTGAACGTTGAAGATTCTCAGAGAATCCACAGATGCCTTTAAAGAACCTTTATTTCTGAGAATGTAGGGGGTGTAGGCTACGTCCTAGACGTCCCATTCCCAGGTTTAAAAAGCGACTAGATTTAATTGCTGTAGACCTTTGTAATTCCAACTGAGCCTCTTCAGGCAAAACAGCAGAAAAATCTGGCATGAACCACATGGGTGCTGTAGTATAAACAAGCCACACAATACAAACACACCAACAAATACATAACAAGTCCAGTTGTTTTCCGAAACGCGTCGGCAAATGTTCATTTTTCTCTCAGCGTGCTCCTTCGGCTCTATTATAGCAAACTAACACGGCGCGCACTGGAGCGTACGTACTCCCGCGCTCTCCATAAGTCTCAACAGCTTTCAGTTAATTGGCTTTTCTAGCCACACGACGCGCGCGCGGCTGCCCCCGGTGCCACACCCTCTTTTCATTAAACAGCCTTGACACCTCACTTACATCTGAGTCACCAATAAGCAACATCTGAATTATACTGAAGCTCCAGGTTACCTATTCACACAGCGAAGATAAATATTATTCTGCACGTGATACCGTAACACGGCCATCGGGGAAGAAACACAGCAACTGAAAGCATGCTTTATGCAATAACTATATGACACATATATTGGTTAAATATCAGCTCTGTCCTCCACTATAAGTGAAATAGGTTAATGTACCTGCACTGACATTACACGTAGGCTATTGTTCAGTACAACAACGGCATGCTTTGACTGTGCTCTCCACTAAACCCAGATTTAAAAAATGACCATATGACCAAAAGCGGTAACAATTCCTTGTTAACCGACCGGCCTGCCGCGCAAAATGCCAGAATAATGCAAGATTGTAGGCTCATCACAAGGGCATCTAGGCTGAGCCCTAGCTTCAAGCGCTGAGAGGACACATTTAGCCTGTTTACGGTGCACACTTCACGGATAGTGAGCATACATGGGATGACATCGCAACAAAGAGCCCTACCTGTCTCCCCAGGTTTGACGCGCGGATTTCCGTCCAGATGCCGAGCATTGAGGGCTCGCGATTGCCACCGCCCTGCTGCTTCTGTTCTCCGTCAAAGGATGGGGACTGTCCGAAAGGATGAATGAGCGGAGGGGGGAGAGCTGCTCTCTCGGGCGGATGGATGAGAGGAGAAGAGAGGAGGAGGAGGAGAGGAGAGGAGCGTAGGGGGCGTATGTATGCGCGCTGGAATACACCAAACTCCTTCCTCACCGCTGAGAGAGCAGCGCTCAACTGAACACGCACCGATTTCATCATCACGGATGCGCTATGAGCCTCCGTGCCGCTCTATGTCCGTCCATACAGACTAGCGTATTCTTGTTATTCAGTGAAGAATTAAAGAAACACACATATATGTTAGAGCATATGTATCTATTGGCTAAATGTTGTGGGAGACAAATTTCTCCAAGGTAAAAATGTTGTGTCAGGTAACATTGGTCGGATTTTGATAATATTTAAAGTAGTTTTATTTAAGTGAAAATAGCATCAACTCTCAGTTGGGTGCATTGTGTTGTCTGTCAGTCTATCTATCTATCTATCTATGTTTAATATGCTTAGAAGTCCCTTACTAAACAAAATAAAAAAATATTAACATTTATTTAATTAAAATAACATTTATTTTGAATATTGTCTGTGACCTATAGTTTTGGTGACCTTTGACTTTCTTTGTATGGACAAAACCAGAACACACTTTTAAAAAATATTTATTTGTATCTTCTTCCTTCCTTTCGTCTTTCTGTTTATTTGTTATTATTCTTTGTGGAAGTAAATTGTATTTGCGTGTGTGTAAATTATTTATTTATTATTTTTTATTATTTTTCTTTTTATTTCTTTCCTTTGTTTTAGCATAAAAGAAGATATTTTTTAATAATGTCGGTATCCAACTAGTTTTAGTCATCATTCACAAACCTTTCCACTAAATATTTTTGAAGAAGGTCATACAGGTGGAACAGCATGAAAGCGAGTAAATTATGAAAGTATTTTAATTTCTGAAATTAATGAACTGAATTTGAAATAAGCTTGTTTCAAACTAATACTACAACAAACCCCTAGAATTAAAACAAAAAAAATGCAAATACAAAAAAAAAGAATCCACAATCCGTTATGTATGTGAAGCAAAAATGATGAGAAAGAGGACAACTTTAAACTTAGTTCAGCATGTTCAAACTCTTTGAATCCTCATCCTCCTCCAGACATCCAAACATCTCATGGCATAGAAAGAATCCCAACCCCACGCAAACAGAAAAAAAACCCTGTGCGCACAACTGGTTTACCGACAGCCCTTCTGCATATAGACAGCTGCTGATTGATATCCTTCACTTCTGAATTAAGGGAACAGTCTTAAATGCTCTGCTGATGAAACCGAATGTAATCACAGAGTTATTAGATGTCCATTCAATCACTGTGGTGTTAACTGAAGGCCTGCTGCCTTAATTCTTATTTCTTATTCTTTTTAATAAAAGTTTCAAATCTGGTTGGGCTCTAAAGTTATACCCTCATGAACACATCTGAAAAGTATTTATTTTATATCCATACAAATAATTGCAGTTATTTCTGGAGTATTATTGCATATTCAGCCCAATTAAACAGTGAGGTTGTTGTCTGATGGGAAATGTGCTCTGTAGTGGGAGTGCATTTGTAATTACAGCACAGGAAATGAGTGTGCATGCTGAGAAAATTACAGCAGAGTGTTCGAATGGCAGGCCTTATATACACAAGTGTGTGTATGGTCACGCGTAAGGCCATTATTCACAAGAAATGGAAGATATTTCAGTTTTTGTCAAGAAACACTAACAAAGAACTCTCCTCAAATGAGAAATCAAGAACAGAGAGAGGAATAATGAAAGCACCTTGCATAATAAATGTGCTTGGTACAGCTAGGACTGCTGCGATTAATATTTCAACCAGAGGATGGCAGCATTATTTTTTTCTGACCATGGTTTATTCACAGGCTTTTGTGTTTTGTTCGCAGCTTGATTTGAAATCCGCTACTCCCATATGAACAGAATATGTGGGGAAATTATTATCTTTCGAGTAATTGCCATCATTATGCGTGTTTTACTGGAAAACAACACCCTTGTTTTCAGTCCTTTGTGGTTCGGAGAGAATGTCACAAAAAGTTCATTCGTCGTGTTAGATTAAATCAGATAGTTGGGGGAAAGAGACCGGGACCGTGAGATGTTTGTCATAACATCTTAACATTACTCAAAAGCCAGCTAAAATGGGAAGCTGCAACCACAATATGAGCACAGCAGGGAGAATGATGCTGAATGCAAATAACAAAATTCAACTAACCATGTGCATAAAATAAATTTGTTCAGCAGGCTTTAAAACAGAGGAGAACAAACGTAGCATATTATTGCTGATGTCAGAAGCATCCAGTGGTATTTTGATACAAATTCATTTGACATTTTGTAGAAGCTATAGCCAGGTGAGGCAGATGGCAGCACAAGCAGGTTGCGTGAGATGTCCTGCAAGCTATGGATAAAAGTACACACTCAGAAGAGATTGAACCTTTGGAGTTCAAAAAAGTTCAAATTTGAACTTCCAGCTATCAAAAAGGTTCAAAGTTGTTGATGTAAAAGGTTCATATTAGAACCCTGCATAGTAAAGGTTCTTTCATGAACCAGTTTAGAATTTTAGACAATGATGAGGGGTAAAAAAATGTTTTTACAAAGGTATACAACTTGTTACCAAATACCAGTTCTTGAGAGGAAAAAAACTGACAAAGAATGTGCTTAATAACAAATAAAGAAGAAGAAAGATCACCTTTGAATAATGTTGAGGAAACAAATTGAAATTGTTGCAGGTTAGGGTGGTTCATTTGCTTAGTTTAGTTTTTCATGACCACTTGCCACCCTCTCTATTAGGTTTCTTTATTATAATGACATGGTAGTTTACACTGCCTGAACTTTCTTTTCAAAGCCTGTATTACATTGTGGCAGGTGCAAAAAAAAGTTACATATTCATTACGGACTCATTTTTTTCAACTTAAAAAAACAAAACAAACAAAAAAAGTTTTAACTACTAAATATTGTTACAGTCTAACATTATTTTCTCCTTGTTTGGGAATTATACAAACCCAAACCTGTGCTGTTTGCAAAGGGACATGTCTTGGATGCAGTGTCTCTTCTAGAAATAATGATGGAAGTGGAGGAGGTGGTCTGTGAAATAGACGATGTGAACACAGCTCTACACTTCATCTTCAACACTGAATATGCTTCAAATTTGAGACACAATCTGACATTCATTGAAAACTAATATGCCACCCACAACGGTCTTATATATATATATATATATATATATAATGGTGTTCTGTCTATATAGTGAAATTGGATTAGTAATATATAATAATAATAACAATTATAATAATAATAATGTTATTGCTATATAGAAAAAGGTTAAAAAAGGAACCCATGAGAGTCATTAATGCACCATCAAGTAAAGGTTCTAATTAGAACCCTTTCAAAAAAAGTTAAAAAATGAACCTTTAAGGTTCCCCCACAGTTGCAATCTCCAGGAACCTCAAAAGGTTCATTTTTGAGTGTATGCAAAGTTGTAAAAAATATACAACCCTGACATCATATTTAATATGGATTCACTTCCAATATAAATATGGTTGGTTTTAAATAACGAGAACGCGAAACGTTGAAAAACAATTCAAGACATTCAAAAGAAAGAAAAAAATGTCACTGTTCCTTTTCAGTCGGTGTAAGGATAATAATTTAGCATATTGTGGGGCCTATGGAAATATTTCTACATCAAAATGCACTTTGGCATGAGTCATCATGATTTTAAATCTGTGGGTTGATGGAAAGCCAGATCAAGTGATTCAACACTTTCCCTGATACAACGAGACTTGTTATCTGTATTGCGGAAGGTCACAGTAAAAGTGTTGGTTTAAGGATTGGATTGAGGGAGGGAGGTGTGTCTCATACAAAGATAAAACATCTTACTCATTGTACATATTGGAAGCAAATGGGGGAATTTGTCTAACTTTAAAGGCAGGACAAATATAACAACCGGTCAGATGTGGACAGGACTGTGTCATTGAGTTGTTTTAGTAATGAGATTCTGTTTCATTTTCTCCACCTACACATTTATCTGTGGGAGAGGGTACATTATTCTTGCTGCGTTAAAATGATATTGCAATTTTTCCTCTTGAGAATATCATACTTGATGAGTGTGTGAAAAATTGATTTTCATTGAATTCAATGAAATATTATTGTCTGCATGACTTTTACTTAACTTCAATTAATTAAAACTGCAAGAATGCATCTTGCTTGACTTCATCTGACAAAACTGTAACAATTACCCATTTATATTAAAGGAATAGCTTACTGCAAAAATGAAAATATGCTTAAAATTCATTTATCCTCAGAGCAGTAGATGCATTAGTTACTTCACCTGAACAGATATGGAAAAATATAGCATTACATCACTTGGTCACCAATGGATCCTCTGCAGTGTGTGGGTGAGAGTCCAAAAACCTGATAAATACATCACAATAATCCTTAGAGAGACTTGTGAAGTGAAAATATGCATATTTGTAAGAAATAACTCAATCATTTAATTATTAAACGTGAAACCACTTTGTGTCAACTTGCATGCAATTTTATTCTTTAACTGCATGGTTTTATTTATATATAATAATGGGCTAATTGTAATTATAATTGTTGTTGTTGTTGTTAATGCTTAAAACACTTGTTAGACAACACAGGGAACAACCAGAAAACTTTAAAAAAAAAAAACAACACACTCATCCATTACAAGACAACAAAGTGATATCATAATTGAACATAATTTTTTGATGTTTGATCTGCAGGTAATCGCTCTTTATAATAATAATCGCTCTAATAATAATCGGCTACACATAGGTTGTAATAAAGTGAGATTTTAACTCAATTTTCCTTCGTTACTAGAGCCAAAATGATGTTTTCGAATTAATAATGGATTCTTGGGCTCAGCTGTTAAAGGAATAGTTCACCCAAAAATGAAAAATACACCATAAACTACGAAGCAGATGAGTTTTTATAAGAAAAATATATTTAGTAAATAAGTAAATATCTAATTATAAAGTAAATAGTTTTACGTCGCTGTACTTGCGGATAATTTGTTTCCGATTTACGGAGCTTCAAAATAAAGGCCGCTATCCAACTAGGATACATTTTGTTTAAAAAGCTCCAGCTGTGTTCGTCTGAAAGAAGAAAGTGTATAAATATTTTAATTAAGTTTTTTATCTTTTTCAAGAAAAGTAGCTAACTACTTTTTTTAAAAATGTAAAATGTATTTTTTACTTTGCATTTTAGGTTACTTTTCTTAAATGAGACTGTCCCAACGCATCCTTCAACTGCGACCTCTGCAGGGCACAGCCAGCCCGATCTCATAATTTGTACATATTTTACGAGGTGGCTAATTCGTAGCAAATCGTACAATATGGAATGATTTTAGACTCAAAATGATTAATAGATACACACACAATTATCCATGCGCTACATAAATTGAATGCATGCTTTTTATTACAAACGCACACATAACTTTCAATTTAAGTATGTGGACTTTCAAGATTAAATGCTTGTGTAACAGGGAAATGTTGTTACACCAGATTATTCATTTTATTTATTTATGATACTTTATTTTATTTGAATTATTTTTTATGGGGGTGTTTTATTTTGAAAGAAGGTTGCGCGCTCTCATCAGAGGTGATCATCACAGAGAGAAGGAGATCGCAGCGGCTCGTCCTCTTTCCGGTGATGTCATTAGAGAGAGGTACGATTTCATGAGCTCTCTTTAGTTCATGTATATTACGTTTTCTAAGTGTTCACTTCATATTTAAATATTCAAAAATGAGAAAGTATGCAATCTGACGTTATGTCGAGTTAGTAATATAGTAATTGTGGCGCTGTGTGCAGCACGTGCGAAAGATGTTTTAGCGGCTAAGTGGCTAGTAATGCGTTTAATGATATACGAAGATTTATATGGAGATATATTCGATTTTAAGAAGATAATGGATGTTGTGTATTCAGAAATTAACTACCTGGTGCACTTAAAATATACATTGTTGTTAACAGGCAATACAGAGCCAATAACCGTGCCTGTATGTTGTTGAGTTTCATTATTCAAAGGAGAAAGAGGCACTATTAATAAATCAGATGTGTGTGGAAAATTCTTTATTTAAATAAAAATCAACGCGACGCAGAGGAACAACGTTGCGCTTGTACAGCTTTTACAAATAAAGACATGTTTGCCAATTAAACTGGTCTGTTCTACATTAATATATCATAAATTGCGCATGCTAAAAGGAATCTGTGCATTTGTGAATCAGAAGACGTGTTCATTATTGACGTTTTGTTCGAGTCGATCTTGTTAGGTTCATTTGGATTTTGAGACTTCAGTTTCACATTTTTACAGCTTTTTACACACACAACTATCTACGCACAAGGCTCACTGCAACCATTAACATGTGGACAATTTGGAAATATTTGCAAATGTGCGTTTTTACACTGAAACAAATGTTCAACTGGTGTCTGCAGAATTATGAATTACATTAATGTGCAGGGTTCAAAGTAATTTTGTGATTATAAATTGGGGTCAGCAGCGCATATTTTTTTCCGCGCGCATATTAACGGATGAGAGCACACAGGGACAGTGCAGAAGAGCTTAGCAGGTGCAGAGAAATGACATAAATCAAAGCACACAGTGTTCAGAGAAGAACCCTGGAAAATACGACAGAAAGATGCTTGTCTATAGCTGGCTGCAGTACAAGTTGCCAGTATGAAAGCACAATTGGCGCGCGCTCTCCTGCTCTGCGTATGCACTGCTTATGCATGCAGTAAAACTGGCGTGTTTAACGCGCCTCTTAGTTCGCGCATCTCGCGCTGCAGGATGTCTAATTGCGTCTTTGCATTGACTTAACATGTAAATCACTCGCGCATAACGCTTCATTCATGTCTGGTGTGAACGCAAGCACGAATGTCTTGTTACGTCCACGAATGCATTTGTGTATTTAATATAATCGTAACATTTGCTGTAATGTAATCACATAGGTTGACATCGCGCTTGCGATATGATTAATCGTGCACCCCTAGTATAAATGTTCCATTTTCTATTAAAATGTCTTAATTTGCGCGTGCGAAAGGGACTCCGCACATGCATGTATTGATTTCTTGCTCGAGTCGATCCTGTTTGGTTCATTTGGATTTTGAGACTTACTTTCCGTGTTTTTTAGCGTTGATGAAACGGACGCAAACGTTCACAGAAAGGAAAGACAGGCAGCTATCACCAGGTGGCAGTCAACAACGTCTCCGAGATGCTTCAAGAAAACTATTTGCAAAACTCAAAAAACTGCCAAAGTTCACAGAGGGCAAAAGCTACTTTATACGAAAAGGATGCTCACTCCAAATGTTGACTTAATTTAATTAATTGAAGTTAATGGTTAAAGAATATCCATTTATGATATTATTTTTGACTGCCTAAAACTTTTAACAGTAGTGTAGCTTTGCAGGGAGCTTTCTCGAATCGTCTCGGAGACGTTGTTCTCCACAGTTCTTCTGAATTTAGTCTGTCTCGGTTTATTCTGTTTCTTTATGTTATCCCAGGCAAACTGGATGATGGTGATCAGATCTGTGTGGAGCAAACAAAAATATCACTGGATTATAACAGTTAATGTCAAAATGTATGTCTGGAAATGTGAACTGATGTTTCCTACTACCACAGTGCAGCAGAAGATAGAAATAACTGACTTAAAACCATTTTTTTAGATGCTGAAAATAGTATTGATCTAATAGTCTTCTTCCTGATCTTACTTGGCCTATTTTCTTTCATGGAATATGTAGAAAATTTGCTTTATAAAAACTAGGCTGCATTCCTACTATAATAGTAAAGAATCCAAAATTAGATTCAACTCCGATTGAAGGCGAGAGTCGCGTGACGTCACTATAATATTTACCATGTAAATAAAGTACCCGGGGTAAAAAACGATAATACATAATACAAAACGAGTCTGATGCTTAACTAATTAACTTAAAATTGTAAATAGTTTGTTTTTTTTTCACACTCGACTAGATTAAGCTGATAATTGCCAGCTCTGTACTGCTACTGCCACCTGGTGGCAGCTTCCTGTCTTGCAGACACCAGTTGAACACCGTTTGTTTAAGTGTAGAAACGCACATTTGCAAATGTTTCCAAATTGTCCACACGTTAACGGATTGAAGTGAGCCTTGTGCGTGTTGTGGAAAGCTGTAAAAATGCGAAAATGAAGTCTCAAATGAACTGAACAAGATCGACTCGAGCAACACGTCAATAAATTAATCATTCCATAGTACAACCTCACTCAATAAAATTCATAAGAATTCTGCTAAATCATACGTATTTTACCATTTACCAATTCGTATGAATTGGTCAGAATTACCTACACCTAACCCCGCCTCTTAAGCTACATGTCACGGCCGTTAAAGATAAATAAGTGAGGTCGTACGAATTCGTACAAATTAGCCACCTCGTATAAAATACATGAATTAGATAGCATTGGCACAGTCGACAACTGAGACAGAGCTATAGCTTGTAGGCTATGAATTAAAATTTGAGGACACCTGAATGTTTACATGTGTATATAATAACTACAGATGTTTCTCGTTCATTTTTAATACAAATGTCACTTTAGGGGCTACATACTACGGATCATAGAATGGTCATTTAATAGATTTAATAGGCAGATAATCCCTCAGGTATGTGTTTCATTAACCTGGACCTGGAAAGAATTACATGAGTCAGGGTCATCATGTAAGATCTGCATAGATTCGTTTGATGCATTCTAGCTGTATCTTCCCTGTATGTGTGCTGGTAGAGGTGTTATGATCAGACAGGAGTATTCAAATATATCAGTGCGTGGTGTGTTTAATGGACGTTTGAAATTAAATTCAAATTGAGTGTTATTAATCAAAATTCAATGACACTTCCACCAGACAATAATTTTATAAAGGATTATAAACTGTAAAATACTACGCCCTGGTCTGTGAACCATCTGGGAATGAAAGCGTCCAGCATAATGAAGTAATCAGGTCTCAATTTTGTCTGCCAATGCCTTGAATCTCACCATCCTGAGTGCTCTCCAGTGTCTTGGATGCAATTTCAAGTCTATATTGATGTATTTCTTTTTAATGAATTGAAGCAGAACTTGGTGAGTATACCCCAGATGCCTGCTTGATTCAGGCTCCATACAGAAAGAGAAGTGCTGCAATTTTTTCAAACAATCACCCTGAATGCTCCGCGTATAAGGGGATGTAGAACAATGCATACAAATGCAAACAAAAGGGCATCTAGTTGTGCAAATTGCCACCAACAACTCAATGACTTTCAGACCTCTCACTGAAAAGGAGCATATTAGAAGCCCACAAAGCTTTTTCAACACACTCATCCACTTTCATCCACTCTACGGAAACTTCTTTTGTAATGCTGCTATAAAAACTATGGGGAAAAAAATATATATTCAGGTCACAAAGGCTTTTCATTTGGTCAGCTCTCTTGTACAGGAAGGTGGTTTGTTTAAGTTCATTCACATATTTGGATGGCTTCATCTCAGATCAGTCAGCTAGATTTCCTAGGGAGCGATTCGGTAATAAAAGGCAATATTGTTTTTGACAAAATTCCCTTTTTTCACGCTTAATTTTTTTGGTCCGTGTGTTTGATTAGAGTTAAAGCTGGACTTTGCAGGACAGTCGATTGCCATAGAGGATGATACACCACAGAGGTTTGAATTGAAGTTACTTGGCATCCATTTTTTAATGTTCTGTACCATCTGTGGAAAACTAGTGTGTTGTTTAACAGCTGATGAAACTGCTTTCCAAAAACAATTTATTTTACATAATATGATAATGCATTTTAAAAAGAAACTTGTTTCTTTTATTTTTTACTACAGAACAGATGAACATCAAAATATATTAAAGTTCTGATAAATGAAATGTATAAAAATACAAACTTAAGATATGAAACGTAAAGTCAATCCTCAATAGCTCCAGTCCAGCAGAGGCAGGTTGTAGTACAAGAAGCAAAGTTTCTCTGCATTCTCTCCTTTCAAAGAGCTTCTCCTATCCTCATAAATATTCCCTATGGTGCTGAACACTCTTTTGCTCGCCACAGAGGAAGGTGGACAGGAGAGGTACTACCTTGCCAAAGCTGACAGTCTGGTGAAACGGTTGGTGTTGTGTTTCCACCAATCATATGGATTCCCACTCTTTCTGTCAATTACAGGCTCTCTGAAGTACCGTTCTAGCTCTTCGATGATCCCCTCTGGTTCCACTGCCTCACTGGTGGATGGAAGGACAGCACAGTGTCGTATAGCGAGTCTAAGAGACTGGGTACTTGGTCCTCTGTTCTCTGCCTTTTGGGATCGGTCTCCTCAGATTGAGTTTCCGTGGCAGAATCTGGTGGACTGGTCTCCATAGCCTCTTTTAGCCAGGTTTTCACTTTTACCAGAATTTCTGGTACCAAAGGCCGCTCTTTGTAGCGTGGGTCCAGGACACAGGCAAGCACCACCTCTTTAGCATCTTTAACTTTTGCAAATCTTTTTTGCAAAATGTCCAGCATGAATTTTCTTGGGGTTTGAATACCCCTGGTCCCTCTGACTCCAGTAAATGTTGTAACACTGCTTAACATGGTATAATGCAGGATGTGGATGAGTCCTCTCTGCTAAATTCCAGTGTCACCTCCTCCAGTGGTCCAAGGGTCTCTGCCAGGTTTGACGCAATTGACCATTCCTCTGCTGACAGACATGAGACATTTCCATGGTCGCTAGCATACGCAGTGATGGCTCTTTTCTGTTCAATCATCCTCACCAACATGTGCAGTGTCGAGTTCCACCTTGTCTTTACTGCCTGTATGATTGGATGCTGTGGGACACCTAGCTCCTCCTGAATTTTAGATAACAGAGTGGTTGAAGTGAGTTGCAATTTTCTTCAGCTTTGCCAGAATGTCCACCATCACTCTCTGGAAACTGAGGCCATCATTGATAACTAGGTGCAGTATGTGAGCACTGCAGCTCAGGTCTGGCATCTCAACAAGGCGCATGCCTTTCACCATATTTGCTCCACTGTCCCTGAGCACAAGCGTGACCCGCTCCTCATCAATTTCCCATTCTTCAAGCATGGACAGAAATGTCTCTCCAATGTACTGTCCTGTGTGGGACTGTGACAAGGATTTCAGATTCAAGACAAGTTGGACCTTTTTCCAATTCTTGTCAATGAAATGAGATTATTTTGTTTACAACTCCTGTGTAAATCTCATCCATCTTCTTTGTACGGAAAAATTTCTGTCTTTAATGGGTATCTGGGCTCTGCCTTGGCCATAAACCTTTTAAACCCTGCACCCTCAACAACTGCAAAAGGCAGGATGTCAGTGGCTATCATCTCCAACAGGAGTGCATTTTGATGTTTTCTCTAGTACTTGTTTTAGGGTTTGCCGTGTCAATGATGTGGTTGGAACTTGAGGGTGTGCTTCTTTTTGTGTCTTCTCGTAGATCTCTTTGTGTTTTGTTTTAAGGTGTGCCCCCAAGTTGGATGTATTTTTAAAGGGTCACAAAACCCTTAAACACTTTTTAGAGTTGTTTAGAGTTGATATATACATGCTGTACATTGCTTAAAACAGTAATATGATACAAAGTGGAAATTGGTAATTTTTGCGCTTTTTGCTACCATTTCGTGCATCTGGTTTTAAAAGTTAAGTTTGAGCCTGTGACGTAGATGTGGCTTTTTTTTTTTGCGCTCATTCGCTGCGTGGTTTGTACAGTACCTATCTATGTCATGGGCTTGACGGCCCTATTAATGCATTATTAATGAGCAGTGTAACATTATACATGACGAAAGACTTGTCTAATCCAATCACCGTGCTTTGCATGAGCTATCGCTTTTCATTTCCCCGCGATGCGACCAGAGCTAAAGTTTGGA
>JAUCMU010000048.1:4736862-4750567 GCA_032275025.1 Enteromius treurensis | reverse complement strand
TCTGCAAGGAGGAATGGCAGAGGATCCCCAAATCCAGGTGTGAAAAACTTGTTGCATCTTTCCCAAAAAGACTCATGACTGTGTTTGATCAAAAAGTTGCTTCTACTAAATACTGAGCAAAGGGTCTGAATACTTTGGACCATGTGATATTTCAGTTTTTCTTTTTTAATAAATCTGCAAATATGTAAATAATTTTGTGTTTTTCTGTCAATATGGGGTGCTGTGTGAACATTAATGAGGAAAAAATTTACTTAAATGATCTAAGCAAATAGCTGCAATATAACAAAGAGTGAAAAATTGAAGGGGGTCTGAATACTTTCCGTACCCACTGTATATTTATTTCAAGTCCTGCAATGGTAGGGTTTGGGAAAGTGATTTAAACTTGAGATTTTTTTGCAGTTTCACAGCTGGTTCTGGGCAATTTTTCAAGTCTGTGTTGTTTTACTTGGCTGTACAATCAAACTTTGTTTGCTTTGTGCATACACGTATGTTTGAATACTGATGTAACATATATTTTCCTTGCATGTACTTAGTGGCTTTTGAGGTAGAGCTTCTTAAATACTCAAACCTCCAGGAAGCTCATGCATAAATGTCCCTAGGAGTTTGGCTCCAAAAATATTTTTCATCATAATAACTAGGTGCTTATGAAAATGTTGTGTGCTGTTAGATAAACATCTTTGGAAATTATATCCACTATAAGGATATAGCAATTTATCAAATGTCCAACATCAGCTTTTAATGGGTACAACATGAAGAGGTTACATAATATAACATTTGACATACATTTGATCTGAATTAATGCATAGCCAGTCTTTGGGTATTTCTGAATTACAATTGCTTTGCTATAATTGCAAAATTATAGCAACTGATATGAAACACTTTCCCACTGTCCACAAAAATGAGAGATGCTTGTGAGTGAATTGTTTCAGTTCCTTTTTCCCCCAATATAATTGGTGTAGAATTCCTGTTTCTCCACTGCAGTAAGCTGGGGTGCTGGATGGGAAAACGCCCTGATGTTTGTGGGTTTGATTTAGGGTTGGGGATAGGCATGTCTCGTGCCCAAATACAGCTTCTGCCAAAGACCCTTAAAAAATTCAGATAAGTCAATGTTTCATTTTGGATTAAAATAATAGCATGTCTACTCAATAGACTATTTTATCAGTCAGGAATACAACGCAGAATACAAAAATTATGTTGTGGAACTTTTTTTGCTTACATTTTGAACTAAATAGCACAGAAGTGTCTTGCATTTTATGATGTGACCAAAATGACTAAAGTTTAGGTGATAACACCGCGCCTGACCCTGAAGAGATTTATAAAGGCCTTGACATTCTCTGAGGGATACTGGCCATCAAACTCTATACCGAAGAGGAAATTGAGGTCACCAGGACACAGAGGTGGGCAGTCTAAATGTTTCTTTGCTTTTGAAGTGACTCTATAGTGCCTTGTGGGTTAAAGGAAAAAGGTTTTCACCCTTTAGCATTCTGCATAGAAGCTCTGATTTTGGTCAGTGTGTGTGTATATATATATATATATATATATATGTAAGACCTTCAAATGCAATGTACTAAAAGTATTTTTGTGTAAATAATCATTTAAAAACACTTAATAGTTCACCCAAAAATTAAAATTTGTTCACTCTTAGCCAGCCACTTGGTTGATAGGGTGGGTTTTTGTTGTAATCAAACCAGATTTGGATAAATATTATAAAGTATATATTATATAGAATAATATGTAGACTGGAGATCTGTGGATTACTGTAAGGTTTTTTTTTTTTTTTCTGTTTTTTTTTATCAGCTGTTTGGACTTTTGTTCTGACTGTACCCACTCACTGCAGAGGATCCATTGGCTGATACTAAATTTATCCAAGTCTGTTCCTAAGAAGAAACTAACACAACATCATCTTTAATGGTCTGAGGGAAGTACATTTTCAGCTCATTTCAATTTTTGGTGAACTATTCATTTAATATAATTTAATAATAGTCTGTTTTATTCAAGTGTTCAAGTACATATTATTTAATATCACTGTACCAATAAATGTATTGGTTTTCACAACCGACAAGCAGTTAAGTAGGTTTTTATTCATCTAAATAATAAAAGCAACAATGTAGTAGGAAAGTACATTGTTGTAAAGAAAAGTGAATTCTTGTCCTCTTTACTACCTTCTAAAACCTTATGAAATGCATTATGCCACATTATAACTAACATTGCCATAAGAAAAAAGGTCAATGTGCAAACAGGATTATTGCAATTTAAAAGTGAGGGAATTTAAATGCTGTAAACTTGAGGTTCCCAAAAACCATGTGCTTGGATTTATAAAGAGGCCAACCATAATGTCGTCCAGCTATGAAGGTAAAATAATAAATTATGGACTAGGTACATCAACATGAGCGAATTCCTCAACTCTGAGAAAGATTTGCTAAAATTCCTGAAGTAGAAAAAGACTATGGATTTGAATTAACTGTTTTAAGACCTAGGCTACACACATAAAAGGCGAAATAATAAAGACCTGTCCAAATTCCTTAGTACGCTATTTCTGTATTGTCATGCTGACATGATCTGTCATGCTCGAGTCGCTCAAACTACAGCTCGTGCACGTGAGCGCGCGCTCAACAGTGGGTGGTGTCAGCGCGCGATATAAATATGCATTTTGTCTCACCGTAAAAACAAAATCTCATTTTCCTTTAACAGAGCAAGAACATGATGCTCAGAATTGGTTTGTGGACTGAAGTGGAATTGTTTTGGAAGACATTTTTCATTTAGAAACTCGGATACCGCGTCTGGTAACTTAGCCTAAATACTGGTCGCGCGCTCAATAAGGACTGGTACAAAATGGCAAAACTGTTTCCTGATGCTCTTTTGTTAGCTGTGAGTTTGTTAAACATTTTGACCGTGGGTAAGTGCTCAAACTAGACTGAACCGGTTTTCTTGTGAGTTTTACATAAGTTAAGTGGGTTTATAATTTATAGGAGCAATTAATAGTTCGTTATTTGACCAGTTTTAATGTATGCTTATCCTACGCGTTTTATTTTCATTCAGTTTTTACGACTTTCCTCATTAGCAAGAGTAATGTAGCTAATTGGTAGCCTAATTAAATTTTTTTAATGTAATTTAATGTAACTGACGTTAGCTTATTATCATGAAAATCAAGCAAATTTTCTTTACATGTTTCTTATGTTTTTTTATTATGCATTCCAATTAATCTCAATCTAACTGCAGTTAGGTTAAAAATAACTAACGCAAAAAAAGTACAGTAACATAAACAAACTTGATTTTTGAAAGTTATCTGTTTTTGCAAATGAACCTAATGCACTATTAAAATCCAAAGATGTATGGGTTAATATTATTTAATGAACAAAAGCTTAACTGAACTAAAATGATCAGTTGTATATACATTAATTATACATTAGCACAAATTAATAGTGTAAACACAATGTGGTGCTTTTTGTTAATTAATGGAACCTTGATGATCGTGATATACATGGACAGTGATTGTCACCATGGAAATATTTATTATAATAATAGTAAAATAATAGATAGTATGAACGTAATATTAGTATAATGAGTATTAAGTACAACCATAGACAGTCACTGTCACCATGGAAATTATTTATTTTAAAAATTGTAGAATACTAAATAAGATAAGTGTTGCTGTTATTATTCATATTTATATATATATTTATATATATGTATGTATAGAATAATAGACTAATACATTGTTTTATTATTATAACATTATTAATAATAATACGATTTCTGTGCAGTGAAACTATAAAACTGTACTGCATTGTTATCAGTAAAAATGATCTAATAACAATGAGCATAATAGTACTTACACAAAAATAATCCTAAAAAGGTTTTAAGTCCACACCAGATCTGTGCTAATTGAAGTGTACTTTGACATTATAGCTATGTCCTTTTAATAATAATGAATTATTGTTCAAATTCAAGGTGCATCATTATCCCAGACAGGAGACATGCACTCATCTCCAGGTTTCTCTGATGATTCGAACAGTGTCTTACATCGTCAGACAAAAGCAGAGCTCATTTCAGCATCACACAGCCACACAAGAGCCAAGCGCTGCACCTGCTACTCTTTTAGGGACAGGGAATGTGTTTATTACTGTCACTTGGGCATCATCTGGATCAACACCCCACAGTGAGTAAATTCATTATCATTCCTAAGATCTTCTGCAGTTCATGCTTGATTTGTCTGCTGATGAGATGCTAAAAAGAGATGAGTGAAAGTACTAATCTGTTTAATTTATAGTTGAATACATAAATTCTAATTTTATTTATTATCCCCAAAAATGGCAAAACCCTAACTGAATGTTTAAAAGCGACCAAAGCTTTTATTTCCAATACAAATTCAGAGAGCTTTCTGTTTCTGATCCTGAAAAGAAAAAACTGAACACAACTGTTTCATACAGATTATAATAATAAGAAATGTTTTTTGATCAGCAAATCAGCATATTAGATTGATTTCTGTAGAATCATGTGAGCTCACAATATTAGGGATTTTACTGGATCAAATAATTGCAGCCTTGATGAACAAAAGAGACTTTAAAACCAACAAAAAAAAATCTTAATTTAAAACCTTTAAAATTTAATAACAACAATTTTTATGTAAAATTTAACATTTTATATACAATATGAAAATGTGAAACACATTATATAATATTTCACGCTTCCTCATTGATAATCTAAATAGAACAAGTGTGTCTGGTGTGCTGACTGGGGAGAGGGCTGAGAGCTCGGCGGACCCCGAGCCCTAGGGATTTTAACCCCTTGGCGGTGAGGGATGGACAGAGCTAGGCATCCGGCCCGATCCCTGAGTGCATCTTCAACAGTGTACTTAGATTATTGTACAAATTAGTCTCTCAAAAAAGTATTTAATTACTTGTTGCTTATTAATTTCTAGATCCTATATCAACTACAACAAGTGATAATGATACAAGAGTAGACATTAAATGGTCACTTTAGGTTAGAGTCCAGTTCTTATCTATTAACAATGTGTTTTGCATCATTATAATTCTATTACTGCTTATAAATACTGTTGATTACTGTTACTTAAAACTGACCCTATTAACAATAGTGCCTGTAGCCTCGTGGGCAGAGTGTCGACACGTTGCGCTTCGGGCGTCGCGAGTTCGCGTCCCAGGCTTGCAGACCTTTCCCGATCCCATTCCTCATCTCTCTCTCTCTCCCAATTCACTTCCTGTCAGCTTTGATCTGTCCCATCTAATAAAGGCTTAAAACACCCCCACCCCCCAAAATTGGGTCTTGCAGAATAAAACATTAAAGTTTTTTTTTTTCCAAGTAATAATAAACAGAAAAAAGTGTGTATGTGTGTATATATATATATATATATATATATATATATATATATGTGTGTGTGTGTGTGTGTGTGTTCACTTTATGTACAATATGAGGAGCACATATACGATTATATATAATAACCATATATATATAGCCCCGGTATGCATGCTAATTTATACAGAATTACCAGCCCAAGTCCGACCAGAGCCCATCTCCCACTTTTCTCAAATCGGCTTTCACAACTTTTATTTAAAATAGTTCAGTTTTGTAAGTATTGAAAAAGTTTTTTTTGTTTAGTTTTGTTTTGTGGACGTTTCTATTTGGTGTTATATTTATTGACTTTGCCATAGAAAAGATTCATAATTAATGGCATGGTTGATTTAGTGAAAAGAAATATGACACAAGGGGATAATAATTTAATTCTGAAATGTTTGCGGGGGAAATTTCTGGTCAGTCCACAGTGTGTGCGTATGTATGTATATTATATATCATGACAATATCATATGACAAACTTGAATACATCACATATATCATATATAATATGATTATTAAGTGTCATTGTCTATTCTTTATACACTTATAGTAAGTGTATTTTGATGTGACTGTGTTTCCATGGCGATGGTTACTGTCCATGGTGCTGATGCAATGGAAGCACAGGATTCTTTGAATCAGATCACTTTTTTTCATAGCCACCAAATACAGTATATATACAATAAAAAAAACTGCTATTGGTGCCTATTTGGTAACTATTGAAATGAGGTTATCCCCAACAAACATTAATATCGTCAAGTTTATTCCATAGCCAGCAAACACAAAATAAATAATATTTTTTGAGCATAGATATTTCATACACTATATATATATATTGATACACTAGGTAGTGCAAATATGACAACGTGCAACCCTGAATGAGTTATCGCTATTTAGCCAAATACATGAGAGATCGCCACAGGACTTTTAGTAGAGTGATTCAGATTGACGCTGAGCTATTTAAACTATGACTTATAATGTGCTGTGGCACATCACTCACCATTGATATTGACAGGAATTAAGCTCAGACCCTTGGCTCTGCACTGAAACCAAATGGTCAACATGAGAGCAAACACTTGTGATGTGAGATGCAAGGCATGCGTTCAGAAAGAGAGCACTGAAGAGAGTGGCTGGAGATCAGAGAGAAGCTGATAGAAAGTGCATGGAAGCTTTCCCAGATGACACTGCAGAAAGATTTTTGGCCCTTGTTCCAACCCATCACTAGAGGCAGCCTCTGTATGATTTATCTCCAATTGTCAATGCAATTCCAGCTTTCTTTTAAATATAACAGGTTTCTTTCATTTTGGGTTTATTTTAGTGCTTGTACAATATTAGAACCATACCATACTTTACAAAGTTTCAGGTGTTAAAGGAATTTTTCACCTTTTTACTAGGGAACAGAAAGGATAATATTTTGAAAAATGTCTCACTGTTTTGTTTTGTTTATGAAAGTCAATTGGAACCAATATGACATTTAAAACTATTTTTAAACTATTTAAAACTAACTATTAATAAATAAAAATTAGGAGCTTATTGAGATAAAAGTTATAGTTATTGGTTTGTTAATAGCAAGAACTGGATCTTAAAGTGATGTGTGTGTGTGTTTTTATCAATAAATAAAAACTTTGACTCAGAAAGGATGTGTTAAAATCATCAAAAATGACAATAGTTTATTATTTTATTTATAATATGTTAATATTTCTATTCAGTATAAACAACTTTATATTCTTCAAAGTATCCTGAAAGTATTACAGTCTTCTGTTAACTGTTAAATTACTGTTTGCTGTATAAAATGTTCATGTGACGCAGAAAACTGGAGTAATGGTGCTACAAACTCAGCTTTGCATCACAGGAATAAATTAGACTTTAAAATATATCAAAACATAGAATATATTTTTATATAAAATAAGCGTAAAATAGAGTGCACTTCTTTCTAAATTTTAATAACATTTCATAGTATTATGTTTCTTTTAATAAATTAGCATAACAATGTCTTCTTTTAGAGACATGAAAAAACCTTTTCACTTTTTTAACAGTGATGTAACTGTTGGTATTATAATACGATATAATAATATGTGATATTGATTTTCTTTTGAAGAAATAAATATTAAGCATGAGAGACTTCTTTCAGAAACATGAAAAAAATCGAACTAAATACTTTTAAACAGTAGTGTATGTTTGGACAAAACACCAGTTGCGTTTTCGATAGTTTGTAGTTCAGTCTCTGCTTCAAATCTGTTACTGTACGTCATAACAGATTGTTATATCTGACTGGACAGTGTTCGTCTGTTTCTTACGCCAGGGGTGAGTTCAGCCCAATATGTGCCATGTGTGGTGTGATTTAAATTTTAATAATCTGTTTGGCATGATTGTGAATTTGACTCATCTTTTATGGGTTTGATCTTTGTGATGCTTATACACCATCAAAGCTACATTTCACCATGATTTACCAGCCTGCATATAGTCTCAAAAGCAATGACACACCCTTAAGCTTCACTCCAACCAAATGAAATCTGGTTATTTGTGCACAGGAGAAAATGAAACAACAACTTAATATATTATTCATAGAAAATCCGAAGTTGTCATGGCAGCACATATTTTCTTTTTTTATTAAACAACAAAATGTTCTTTTTAAGATAGTTTGTCTTTAAGCAAAACCTGAAAGGCAACTACAGCACATTCCTTGTGCAACATGCTGAACAGAAAGGCCACATACACACTGGAAAGTATCAAGAACGACAACCGCATTTTATAAATCACTTAATTCGTTCCAGAGTCTTGGATTTGTCATGGTTGGCATTGTGATTTCCAAAGCAACTTTTGAACACTACTGACAGTAAACAGGAAACTCATAGATGGCAAGATGTTTAACGCAATCATACACTATATTTGACCAACTGTCAATTATGATTAATTAATACATTTAAATTTCATTTCTCGTTTGACGCAAATGGTCCTTAAAGATACAATTCACCCACAAATGAGAATTCTGTAATCTTTTATTCCTCCTCACGTTGTTGCAAACTATGGTGGCCCAGTAGTGCACAGCAAAAATAAATAAAAAAAAAGAAAGCATAAGTTCACAACACAACAGAATTAGAAAAGCAAACATAAACGCACAACACAATGGAAATGCTCCCGACCACTAGGGGGCAGTTGGTCTGCAGAAATGGCTATTGTGTAGTCACGAGTATCCGCGGGCGGTCTGTACCTGTTTTGATAGTTTTAACGCGGACATTAAAACCATCCCCTGACGTTATTTCAGTTCGCCATGTATTGTCCATATTGTGGGTCGTACCAACAAAGTTTTACTACCAACACAGTTCCGCAATTGTACACAGTACCTCACACAACAGCAATTTCTGCAGACCAGCTGCCCCCTAGTGGTTGGGAGCATTTCCGTTGTGCTTTGAGTTTGTTTTCTTTTTTTAATTTCGTTGTGTTGTGCACCACTGGGCCACCGTAGGCAAACCCATAAGGCTTTAAGACTTTAAGATATTTTTAATAAAAGAGGATATTCAACAAAAAAGCTAATAAAGGGATTGTAAAATTAATCCATATGAATCAAACTGTTTAATTCAAGTCGTGTGGATAGATTATTACATAATATAAAAAAAACAATTATTTTATGTGATGACTTGTTTAGGCCTTTACTCGCATATAAACAATGACTGCATGCAGAGCTCAATATGCTCAACACTGAAACTTAACTTATTAGCATGCATATTGCTAGAATATTAGTGATTTATTAGTAGTAATTTATTGCTCTTCATGACCTTATTCTGTCATCCCTAATCCTACTCGATAACAACTAGCTTACTAACTATTAATAAGCAACTAATAAGGAATTTATTGAGGGAAATGTCCTAGTAAATAAGTGTTCCTTATTCTACAGTGTTAACGCTTCGGTTTCTATTCGCATGACGTGGGTGAAAGTGCTGAATATGGATATGGCTTTGTTCATATTACTATGTTTTACAATGCCTTTATAACCTCTTTGGATCTTCTAGATTTAGACCAACCTGACTTTCAATAGAGGGACAAAATATCTTAACCTGTGTTTTCGAGTGAATTATGACCGAATTGTCATTTTTTTGGTGAACTTTCTCTTTAAGCCATTGTTCTCAATTAATCAAGCAATTAATTTCTTTCAAATTACAAATGAAATGAAATGTCCAAAATAAGAGTCTGTTTGTTCGGTCTGCAGGCGCACAGTTCCATATGGCATGTCCAGTTACCGCAAGCCTCAGAGATTGAGACGCTCCAGTGGGACAGCAAGAAACATACTTCATCGCTGCACATGTGCAGACCACAGTGATGTCCAGTGCTACAACTTCTGTGATGCAAGGTACATAAAACTAATTATTTATTAATACAAAACTGTATTTATTTACTGCATTTAAAGTGAAAATTTTGTCATTAATGACTTACCTCCATGTCGTTCCAACTTTATTCAACAATTCGTCTCCTCTGTCTCGCTCCATGTCACCGTAGCAGACTATTCTGACAATGTCTTTCATAGTTTTCTAGTTCTTGACAGTGTTTATTATTTGGCAGTCAAATGGGCAGTCACAAGCCTTGTCACCAGTTTTAATCCAAAACATGTGTTCCGAAGATGAACAATGCTTTAACAGCTTTGGAATGACATGGGGGAATTGATTAATCACCAAATTTTCTTATAAATTCTTTTGCATTTTCATTCCCTTATTTTTCCTTCTTATTTCCTTTATATTATCTATATATTATACAAAATTAAGAAGCAAAAATTATTGAATAATATATATTTAAAAAAAAAAAGAAATCAAAGGGAAAAAACACAATAATATATTTTTGGTTACATGTAATTTTAAGGTGTCCTAGTTACAGTGCCATTACTTATTGTATATGGTTAGTGTTTCGTTTATGGTTACTTGCATGTAATTATGCATATTTTACTGTTATTATAATAGTAAGAACTTGTAGCATACGAAACAAGGACATAAAATTTAAAATAACATGTTACAATTTTTTCCTGTGTGTTGATCATTTCTCAAATTCTAAAGAAAAACGTAGCTTGTTCAAAAATTTTTATTCCATCATTATGTGTGATGATATTTTATGGTTTTGTTTTGAATTACAAAGAACAAAGAATGGGCCAGAGAGAATATTGATAGGACGTTCACCTGGATAAAATCGCATCACACCTCAGACCTCTGAAATCAGGACTGATGATCAGCATCGAACTGGGCACCTAGGCACAGCTTTTGGATTTTTACAGATTTGGAGTGAAACCTTCCCCACATTCCTTACCGTGTTATATTTCCTGGACCGACCTTGACTCATCTGGTCCACGGTAACAAGTGAATTCTTTAGAAAACTCTTTGCAGATTTCGGAAGCATATCTGGGACCTTGGTCCTTTCTTCAAGGGTTATTTTCACTTGTTTCAGCTAGACCTCCATCTAATAGAAATATTCATTGTATGTCCTTGAATTTGGGAGTCTTTCGGCATTGGAAATAGACCTGTAAAATAGACTCGGCATTATCTCCACTCAGTGGGCTGATTTTCAGAGAGCACAGAGGGATTACCGGGTGAAGATGAAGATGAAGTCGGCCTTGAATTTTGTATGTGTACTGAGGCTCCTTCACTTTAGCTGATAGCAGGAAATTAAACGTTTGACATTGTTATTTTGGATGAACTGTTAGGAACTCTAATTCTCTTGAGAGAAAGATTGCCAGATTAACCGCCGCAATTTTCAACCTCCTGAAATGATCCCCTGCATTTTTGCTCACTCCAGCAAAATGTATCCCCTCTCCACAACAAGATATGACATTTTATATTCCTAGGATAGCTTTGAGTTTAAATGTTATTATTCATGCATCAAATAATAAGTCCAGTGAAGCCAAGATTGAAAGCTCAATATTAAACTAAATGGTCTATTACTCCAATACTATATATATATATATAAGGGGTGTAACGGTTCGGTTCAATACGACACAGTGGTCATGGTTGGGTATGATTTCGATACAGAAAAAAAAAAGAGAATTTCTTAGATTTTTTTTCCACATTTTTAATTTATTTATTAAAACTAACATAAAACTGTGATCTTGTGTTTTTTTTTTACTTTGAACAACAATTGAGCTATACTTCACACATCTTCTGGGGTTTCTTCTTAACAGCAAATAAAACAAAACCTCCTTAATAAGCAAAACCAAATGCTCCTTAAAAAAAATTAAATGTAATATTGTAGTAGTTTTTTAAATGGAACTCTGTTTCAATGATTTTGTAAGTTTTTTTTAGTTTTTTTTTTTTTCAGTTCAGAAAGATGAGTGTGTCCACATTTTCTTCAGACAGCACAGATCATGTCTTCAACGCACGGGCCGCTGTTGTGCTTCAGCTAAAGAAGGTCACAATCTTTTTGTTCTTAAAACAAAACCCGCATTAAAATCCGCATCTATAAATATACTGATCGATTGTTTTGCCCTGTTCGAATCTGTTGGAAATGCCTACCTGAATGCCACGGGGATAGTTTGTAATGTGTTTGTTTGTGATTCTCGTCTGTTTGGGGGTGGGAGAGGCAGTCACCACGTTACCTGTCCCGTCCTTTGTGCTACCTTGTTGAGCGTAGCACAGAAAACATTATATTTTAAACACTTTATTCTCTTTTTATGTACTTTTTTCCAAATATAAAAGTATTAGTCTGAATCGTTCGGTTTGTAATGTGCACCGAACCGAAAGCCTCGTACCGAACGGTTCAATATGAATACGCGTATCGTTACACCCCTAATAAATGTATATATATATATATATATATATATTAAACAGTGACCTGAGAGTTTGACTGCCTGCAGAAAATTTACATTAAACACCTCTGGATGCCTTATTTGCAATATTATTTGTTTGTTATTTTTAATATTATTTTGTCTCACTCTTATTTAATTTTCACTGCAAGTTCTATTGTCATATGGTCATTTTACTGTGTTATTAATGACAAACCAGATTTAAACAGCCCGATCTCATGTCAATTTGAACGGATTTTACGAGGTGGCTAATTTGTACAAATTTGTACGACATCACTCATAGGATTTTTGCTAAATCGTACACATTTTACGAGTTTCCATTTTGTATGAATTTCTACGAATCACCTACACCTAACCCCGCCCATTAAACCTACCCTTCATGGGGTTTCAGACAAATCGTACAAAAGCATACAAGTGCGGTCGTACGAATTTGTACAAATTGCCACGAAAACGTACAAATTGGTTCTTGAGACTGTATTCAATTTATAATAACTTTTAAACAGTTCTGTATCATCCAAGGTATATCCTAACTATTGTTATAATTTCAAACTAACTGTAAGTTGCTTTGGTTTGAGTTCTTTAAAAGTCCAATTCACCAAGATGGGCTTACGATAAATGTTGGCTGCCTATGTAGCACAAATGCAATTAAAAAACATAAATAAATACAGATTAGTGATATAGGTCAGTATAAAAAAAAAGTGGCATTGAGCTTAACTAGACAGTGTATACAGAGAAATGAGGATATATGATATGTAGTTTTCAAAAGTCGACACCCATAATGCATTTTACGTCATCAGGTGGACTTTTGTTAACAAATAAACATTTTTGTTTTGTTTTTTACACCATCAGCAACTGGTGACCTAGTAAATAGGAGACTGTAGGCTATATCATGAGAGAAGCAGTGATAGAACAATGAGAAAAGTTTTAGCAGTGATTATAATATTACTAAAATTAAACTGTCATGTTTTTATCTGCTTTGTTACAAAACCTAAAATTATTTCATAGTACATTAATTTTATAGTACATTATATTTATAAACTACTGTGAGGTGTCCTCCAACTAACAGTGAATGTAACATAACTGTTCATGAAAAAACAATTATGTAAAGTTTCTGTTTATTGACATAAGGGTCTTTGTGTTGTCTTATAATGCCAGTATAGTCTTTAAGGTACAAGGCATGATATGATAACACCAGCCCAGTCTCATGTGGCAATTTGCACTTAGTTTTACGATTCTTATGTCCTCACTCTATTCGTATGTCCTTTGCTAAATCGTATGTATTTTACGAGTTGCCGATTTGTATGAATGATCTACACCTAACCCCACCCCCAAACCCTTAACCCTTATGTGGTCCTCTTTTTAGAATCCAACTTAGAGTCTTTGGGGTAATTTTGACCCCAGGCAACAAAACTTCAAATTTTTTACAAAATAATAATAAATAAAAAATAAAAAGAAATTATTTTCCTGTTTATTAATGTTTTTACTCCACATTTCTGCAATGTTCATAGGATTTATGCTATTTTTTAATTTATATTAATTATTAAATAAATATTAAAAAATCATAGGTTTATATGCAAA
>JAUCMU010000048.1:4711391-4726704 GCA_032275025.1 Enteromius treurensis | reverse complement strand
AGATTGGGACTTTAACTGGTGTGATGTTGGATGGCTAAGAGAGAACTTTGATCACTCGTACATGGAGGAACATGTGCGTATATGTCACTTCCGCAACCACTACGAGGTCTGTACTATACAGCTCATGCAGATTATTATAGATTACAGCTGAATGAATGTGCACAGAAAAGGCATGAATTATTTGCATTTTTCAGCTGACCCGTAAGAACCTGATGGTAAAAAACCTGAAGAGATATAGAAAAGCGTTAGAGCGGGAGGCTGGGCGTTTAGAGGCGTCCAAATGCGACTTTTTCCCCTGTACGTTTGTGCTGCCCAGTGAGTATCACATCTTTGTGGAAGAGTTTAAGAGAAGCCCAGGGAGCACCTGGATCATGAAGCCTGTGAGTGTTGATAGCAGTGCACCGTGTACAATACTGTCAAACTGATCATCACAGCTCATACTTTCTCAACACAGGTGGCAAGATCACAGGGGAAAGGAATTTTTTTGTTTCGAAAACTCAAAGATATCATAGACTGGAGGAAGGTAATACACTTATGACACTGACAGGAATGTAAGTTCTGCCCAAGTTTTATTTTGTTTACTGATGCTGTTGTTGGCTTTAGGATGGGTCCCGCTCTGAAGAACAGAAAGATGAGGCTCAAGTGGAGAGTTATGTCGCTCAGCGTTACATTGAGAATCCCTACCTCATAGCTGGTATGTACCTGCAATATATAATACATATGTGACCCTGGAACACAAAACCATTCTTAAGGCTCTGGGGTATATTTGTAGCCAAAAATACATTGTAAGGGTCAAAATTATAGATTTTTTTTTGTTTTACTTTTGATTAGTAATAAGCATCCCTAAGAACTTAGTTTGGACAACTTTAAAGGTGATTTGCACCCTCGGATTCTAGATTTTCAAATGGTTGTGAAATTTATTCAGACTTTTATGACTGGGTTTGGGGCTTTAATACTTATTTGATTTAGCTAAACATTTATTATTATTACTGAACATGTCACATGTTTATGTGTGTGTGTGTGTATGTAACATGTATATGTTATATTCATCACCAGGGAGAAAATTTGACTTGAGAGTCTATGTTCTTGTAACATCAGTAAGTGAGCTTTATTTTTCACTGAAATTATGAAGCATTTACATCAGGTCAGAATTACTGCAATTATGAGATTTCAATGAAATTACAATAAACTATTAATTTACTTTTTGCTCCGACCACCTGATTGTTCAACATCATGAATACATTTTTTATATTGTAATATATTTCTGTGTAATAATTCCTATAATTGACTATTAGGATTGTTATAATAGTACAAGAAAATAAATGCAAGTCATAAAGTAGTTAAATGTGGCTAACACAGAACTGAATAGCTCTCTTATTAAACGTAAGTTTATTAATAATGCATTTCCATAACAACTGTTACTCATTGTTTTGTGCTTTTGAGAGATCTATTTTTGCATTACTAGTGGTGCTACACAGTGTTTTTGGCTGTTGTTGTTGTTTATACTCCACATCACTGTTGCATTTTCTATGTTTTGAATGTTGAATATTTAAAACTGTGCCAAAAAGCATATTTTTGTTTTTCCACAGTATATTCCATTGAAGGCCTGGCTGTACCGTGATGGTTTTGCTCGGTTCTCCAACACTAGGTTCTCCCTTAGCAGCATAGATGATCAGTGTATCCTTCGCATGCGTTCTGAAATACACACACACCCTCAATTATATATTACGCTCCATAATACCAAGTAGGGCTCTCTGCATTCACTTGTTTGTCCTCTTTAACCTTGAAATACACAGACGTTCATCTCACTAATGTTGCTGTGCAAAAAACAGCTCCTGATTATGATCACGAGAAGGTACGTTGCTGTACTACTGTTCATGGAAATGCGCTTTATGAATAAGCAGTGATCTATCTTTCACTCTCTCTCTCAGGGTTGTAAATGGCAGATGCAGCAGCTACGGCGGTACCTGACCGCTAAGCATGGTTTCGAGACAGTGCAGTCTCTATTTAATGAAATTGACAACATATTTATTCGCAGCCTGCTTAGTGTTCAGAAGACCATCATTAATGACAAACACTGTTTTGAGTTGTACGGATATGACATACTACTGGACCAGGATTTAAAGCCGTGAGAGTGCTTTATTTTCAGTTGCTTAGTTTGACGGGATGCTTATAAGGAGGCTCAGGAAAATGACAGCACAGTTTGTCATTATGCAGGTGGCTAATCGAAGTGAACGCTTCACCCTCCCTCACAGCCAGTAGTCTGGAGGACTATGAGCTAAAATACAGACTGCTGGAGGACACCTTGCATATTGTAGACATGGAAGGCCGGTATGATTTGACAGAATACAATAAAAATACATGAGAGTGTGGAGGATTGTGTATGTTGACATTCTTGTCCAAAACTTCTTTTCCACTTAGTCTGACAGGCAAGGAGAAGAGGGTTGGCGGATTTGACCTAATGTGGAACGATGGACCTGTCCATGCGGATGTCGGACTAGAGACTCTGGGTAGTTCTTGCCTCGTGGCAAATACACATCTCGGTCAGTGTCTTACAGTGCCTCAATGGAGATCTTTGCCTGCAGTACACTCAGTGAGCCTATTTCTGTGCTTAGTTGAGCTTAGTAGTTTGTGTACGCTCATACTGTCATACTTTTAAAGCAAAAATATATATTAATTCACAGTGCATGCATGATACTTTTTAAGTTTTTAAAGTCTGCTTCACCCAAAAATGAAATGGCTGTCATTAAAACTTCCAAAAGCTGTATGATTATAACATATTTGGAGCAATTTAGCGTTAAATAACTTGCTTATCAATGGGTCCTCAGTGGTGAGTGATTTAACATTTTTTAGGTGAACTATTCCTTGAAGTCTCACGATTAATCGCAGTTTATTGCATCCAACATACTGTAAACATTTTTGTTTGCATAATATCTTTGCTCTGTTGTTTGCTTATTGTGCATACAGTATATAAATACACACACACTATATATTTTGAAAAAAATCTATACACGCATACAAATATTATGTAAACAAAAACGTTTATTTTGAATGTGATTAAGCCCCGTTTGAAGCACTAGTAAATACACAAATTAAAATGTATAAAAGATCAATAAAATGTAATAAATATACTGTAACGGAACACCTATTTGTGGTAAGTGTCACCTTACATATTATAGCAGCATTTACCATCTTGTCCAAATATAAATGTTTTTCGTTTGCTTTGTGTTACACAGGCTGTGTGAATGATCGAGAGAAACAGCTTCAGCAGCTTTTAAAGCCTTTCCCAGGACAGAAGAGGACATGATAACATGCGAATGGCATCAGATTAGTGTGACAAACTCTTTATGACAATCACACAAATACCTACAATCGTTATAATATGCACCTAAGGATTCAGATCATTGTAAATATGAGTATTTAAGTACGCAGAAGACATGGCAAAGTCACTGCAAATTTTCATTCACAACCTGAAAATTACATTTTCTGTGCTTGTTCTGGTTTAATGACAATATCAATTTCCACGTTAAAATAAATACTGTAGACAGAGGCTTTGGTGATGTAATGAAAACTTTTTATTTTGTATCTCATAAAAATAGCTGCATTCAACTCTACCAAAAACTCCCAGCAAAATAAAAGCACAATCTGACAATGATTGGACGAAAGATTTTTTGTGTGTTTTTGCCTGATAAGGGAACTTGACACAGTACATAACATCCAAGATGAAACGGTGCTACATACAGCACATCAAGTATGGAAATGTGGTACCGCGTACTATATGGCCTCAACCTGTACCAACTTTCAAGTCATTTTCAAGTGCCTTGACAATGCATTACAGTACATATAAAACTACAAACCTCTACCATCATTGTTCCTGTAAAAATAACCAAAACATGCTATTTTTAGAGACATGAAGTACAATGAAATCACCTGAAGTATTAATAAGTAAACAAACATAGATAACCTTGACCATAATATCTAAACAGTTTACAGCTCTCAGGTCCATCTCCAGCAACAAACCACAAAACCACCATAAGCAATCCTAACAATTCACAAATCAACTACATCCAACTCATTGAAAACCTAAGTAATGAGTTCCAAAACATTCAAAGATAAAACATTCTTATTTAACTTAATACATGTCAACTCATTGGTTTAATAAATGACAAGAAAAGATATCCTTGTATATAGCACTTTACAAAAATACACAGTCATTACAAAACATTCATTATTCATCTCAAAAAATATACATTCTTTGACCAATAGTGCTTACTAGACAAAGCCACACGCTGACATTCTCAGCCATACCTCGCTCGAATAAGAGATATGTACATGCACGCTAGATTTAAGCACATTTATTTCATAGAGGATTTGTGCGTACAGCATGTAAAGAGAACCTGCTTTTGTGTACTTGGACAGATAAAATAAATATAGCTTATTCAAGAAATGCACTTTAAAGTTCTACTGATGCAAAGGCATGATTTCTAAAGGTATGTTTTAAGTGTGGTCACATTTGCAGTTTCCGGCAAACTTTCATGGGAATTCCTGCAATCCTGTGCACACTTCTGTGCTGAAAGGTAAAAGCTAAAAGTGACTTCTGTGTTGGTTATTGAAAACAGACAATGAACTTTTTTCCCCTTGAAATTTTGACAGAATTTTGCCATTGTGACGCCACTTGTATCCTTTTCTCAAACATCTACAATTAACTGCAGTGACACTATTATGTTTTAATTAGCTCTTCTTTACAGTATGCGAAATGTTTTTGAGGCAACTGAAACTTGCATGAAAGGTGCACTAACTACTTGGCATACTGAGCATTTTTCACTTTGCCGGTAGTCTTGGTAGCTGACGTCACTTTTGCGTCGCAGCCATCGGTGACCATTCTTTTAGTACCAGATCTTAATCGTACTTCACCCGTCTCAATTCTCACACCATCCTTAACCATTTTCTTCCCTGGACCACCACCTTCGCGTTTCGTACGAACAGGTACCCCTCCACATTTTACTCCAGGTGGATCTTTCCGTTTCTCATCCTCATTTGACTTCGCAGTCTTTCCTTTCCTGGCTGAAGAATGGGTTTTGCCGTTAAGTTCCTGGGATGCCCTGCGCACGTTTCCCGCAGCTTGCATGTGCTTCTGGTGAGCCTTTGCTGCTTGAGGACTGACCGGTTGCTGGTTTTTTGAAGCGGTGCGGTTTTCGGAGGCGGAAGCCCGGCTTTCGCTGCTGCTTCTCTTTTGGGTGCTGGCAGGGGGAGCTTTGCGCTCTAGCAGGGGGCTGAGACGGGAATGCCGCTGATAGGCGTATGAAGAGCAGGTGCCGTTGCAGAGCGGATAGCGGATGTGGCAGTGAGGGCAAACGGGACGAGAGAGCTGAGTGGATGATGGGCTGGCCACTGAAGAGAAGAAGCCTCGTTGACCCTGCCGGAAGCTTTTCGGCGAGCTGAGGCGTGTTGGAGGAGCAGTATGAGGTCTTGGCCGGTTGCCGTTGACTAGGACACTGGGAGCGTGGCTTCTAGTTCGGATGATGGGAACAATGTGCCGTCCGCTCTCAGCCTGTATGGTTTGGATCTGGTGCCACTCCAGTTGAAGGAGCCGCTCTAAATACTTCTCTAGCTCCCCTACGGGTTTCGGCCGGGGAGCCCGCTTGCCTTCAGTGTTGAGGAAGATGGCGAGCTGCCTCAGGCTCCAGGTGTTGAACGGAGGAGGCAGGAAGTCTGGGTAGCTGTACCTGACCTCATCGTTTTCCACTGACCTGGGTCCAGGTATGTGTGGATGCAGGTCCATGGAGTTGATCACCTCGGCTCGGAGGTTGAGCTGAGGAGGGGTGCAGGGGGAAGGCAGCACAGGGAGCCGCTCAGAGTCGGACAGGTCGCTGGCGCTGTCCGTGTCATCCTCCTTGTGCTCCAAGAGCCGGAGTGAGTCCAGGTCTGGGATTTGTTTCTGCAAGGTGAACTGCTGCAGCACTGGCTGAGGAGCCAAGGGCAGCGATAGAGCACGACGACTCTTCTCCAAGGCTACTTGGCTCTGTACCATCTCTTTACAGGACTGAGGCTCCAGCTGGATTTTCAGTCTCTCCTGTCCACGCTCAGGACAAGAGAGTTTGGGACATGGGGGCCTCAGGTCTGATTCGCCCTGTGTGCTGCAGCGAAAATTCAAGCGATATTTGATCAATATACAGTTGTCAACATTTAAAGTTCATCAAACTTGTCCTAAGACATAAATACATTCTGGTTTAAGGAAAGCTTTCATGAAAGCTTTTGACTAGCTAACACTTCAGATGTTAGCTAGTGTATTTATTAGGGCTGGGCTGACAACACTTCTGATTACTCAACTTTTCAATCATTTTGAAAATACGAGAACAAGTCTGTTGATGCTAATGAAAACATCATTAAAGTTAATTTGCAGCATGTCTCCTATACAATAATCATAGAGACTATAATTTTATTACACAATTTAAAAAGGTACAATTAATATATTTCAGGCATTAGGAATCACAAATGAATTGCTTGCTTCTCATCTAATTAGTGAAATGGGTTTCCAAAAAGATCTGGAATTGTTTGTGATGCAGTTTGTTTCATTTGGACAGTTCACTTAAACACTTTTTTTTCTAACATTGAAAGAGTAACAGATCATTTTATTAGACAGACAGAAGAGAGTGCATGATAAGAAAATAAGAGATGCTAGATGACTCGAGGAAACATATGATGGATGATGTCAGTGATGGAGCAGATCTTTATTATGAGTGCAGCCTGTAAATGAAACTAATGCAAGTAAAGGAAAATTTATTTCTAACCATATTCACAAACACACATTCACAACAGTTTAAAGAAAAGGTGAAAGAAATGCTAGTGGAATGAACATTGTTGGGTATATTGTAGATAATAGAGTGCTAAATATATGCATTACATTACAGATGTGTTATATTTTTTAGATTTAAGTGATGTCTTAATGCATGTATGAATAATCTGTCAAGTTTGGATAGTTATCATTGAAATTTCATCAACGTAGAAGCATCATTTTATCACTAAAAAGCTATTTAAAAAAATGTAAAATATAAAAACAAGAGCTTGAATCAGAATTGTAAAATCTGTGTCAATACCCAGCTCTAATTTGTATTACTTTGGCACTCTGGAATATTTGTTTCTGATTGGTCAGTGGCACCATTCCTTAGTGAAATATATACATTTGATTTATTTCATTTTGTTCTTTTCTTATAACTATTTATGGTTATTTATATATTAAATTCCATATGTTAAGCAAACACTCACCCACGCAACTTGCAAGTGCCACCAGTCGGACTCTTAGCTTTCTTTGGTTTAATGCCATTTTGGACCTAGGAAAGATCATGAAAACATATTCAAACTGCTACCAAACGCAGAATGCTTGACGCATCTTAATGTTGCATCTGTAACTTACGATTTCAGCTTTGGGCAGAGGATCCTTCTCTTGCCCTGGATGCAAGGGTACAGTTTTTTTAAGAGGTTTCTTATTCTGGATCACGTTTCCTCCTCTCTTATTATTGCTGCAAATAAAGCACATATTCTTAGAGGCATTTGTGACGTGATTTTAATCAACTGCTCTATTCAGACATACCTGGCAACAATCCCAGTGTTTTCTGCATTTTTCATTCTAACCTTGTCCTTGCCTGGCACCTTCTTCAGTGTCGCAGACGCAGTTCGTTCCTGCAGGATGGGTCCCATCGCATTAAACACTATGAAGTGTACAGGCGCAGTTTTGAAGCTATCAACTGTGCCCTAAAATGTCCCGTTTGTGAGCGCGTACGCGCACCGTGCGACTGAAGAGCACCATTGCACAAACGTAGCGAAATATCAGCGTCACAGTTTAGATATTTTCCAGTTTGCCAAGAATTGGAGCAATCCATTAAACAGCGTCGAACAAGCTATTTTTAAACGTTAACATTTAAAAAAGGCAAATAATCGCCTTTGCGCCCTGGTTATGAAACGCCCGTCATCCTGCAATGAGCGAAACGTGTTGAACTCGCCTGAGCATCACTACAACAGCTCGATCAGACTTGTTTACCTGCTGCTTTGTATGTTCAAGCATCGTTGTCGACGTGATCCTCCGATTGGCATGATGGGAATTGAAGTTTATGAGTGAAATGATTAATTGCACCACTGCTCGTATCTATTTTCTCATAAAGTAAAGCACGCGTATGTTTATGTGTCATGCGGCTGATATTGGGGTTGCGTAAGTTCGCAAAATCGCTGTTTTATTCAAATTTACCAGCGGGGTTGCCAGATAGAAGAAGAAAGGTGATCCTGGTCTTATTATAAACATACCAAATTGGTGATCCCTGTTTGTGTCTGATATTACATATTAAATTCTAATATTAAACTAATATTAAAACCATAACTACCAAAAAAAAAAGAAAAGCTCCTGGTTCAGATTTTTTTTATATTTTGAAATCATTATGCTCACCAAGGTTGCAATTATTTGACTAAAAATACAGTAAAATCAGTAATATTGTGAAATATTATTTGAATATAAAATAATATTTTAATATATTTTAAAATTCTATATATTCCTGTCGTCTTTAGTGTCACACAGTCCTTCATAAATCATTGTAATATTTCTAATATCGTTTTAAATGGTAATATTTAGCAATATTACTGTTTTACATATATTTCCAATCAAATAAATGCAGATTTGGTGCACGAGCATAAGAGACTTTTTTTAAAAATATAAACAAAGTTATTCCAAAGTTTTTGGCTGGTAGTGTATATGAAACAAGTAGGCATCCCTATAATATATTTTGATTTATTAGATTTTCTAATGCTGCTTTGGAGTGGTAGTGTAACATAAATTAATTAGATATTGCATATAATCCCGTTTTATTAGTGTGTATTTCGTAAAACTTTTGCAACCGCTTTTTATCAGATAATTAGAAGCAGCACGGTTCAGTTGTGTAACTTAATCTGTTATATAAGGACTACCGAACAGACACGTTCATTTAAAAATGTAAGGTATTGGAAATATGTAAATAAAGCTTTACTTGCATTTTTACAACATCTATGTCAGGTAATCAAAAGATCTGCGTCAACACGCTTGCTGTCTTGATGCACTTACAACTAATAGGAGGATATGGCAACCTCACCCCTGACAGCATTTCCTGAGCACAGCTGACTCAGTAGCCACGCCCCCTCGGTTTGACATCACACTCCTGGCAGCTCTGCGCAGTTTGCTTGAAATGTATCGTATGTGTGTTGTATCACGTAGTGCACTTCACCTTTGCACACAGTGCTGTCGCGCTTCTCATTATGAAATGCATGCTTTATAAAAAATAGCATCGGGGGATCGTCAGATGCGTCGTAAACTTAAAGAAGCCGGACTTTCCTGGTGAGACTATGCAAACGCGAACTTCTTCCTTTTGTTTTGTACAGAGACTAATATACGTTTGCACTGACTTTTGAAATCCTTGAAATGTAAGTTGCATTACTTTGCATTAAAGTGTAATCCAGCTGGGATTGTGCGTTTGCAATGCTTCCACAGCTGCACAGTGTTAGCTGATTTGCTTACTATGACTATTTAATAGGCTACTGTTATAAATATGCATAACATAGAATGATTATATTTTTCAGGTCACCCAAGGTAACTCTTTCTAACAAACATGGCCTGGTCTTTGGGATGTTGCCATAAAAACACACCCCTCGAAGAGATGAACGCTGAACTATTTTTTGCCACGGTATCAGATGGCTCAAAAGAAAGTTCTACACCAATTTTGCAGGACATGTCCCGCTCGAAAGCGGACAGCGGAAGGAGACCGGTTAAAATTCGTCCACCGAGCCCAAAAACTGCTCCGAGGCAAAATGCAGGCCGCAGCCTGTCATGTGAACCACCAACCAAATCCATCATCCAGAGGCGCACGCAGTCTCTTCCATCTCCATCAGAGCGAAGGAGGCTTAGTCGCCGAGCCAGCGTCCGCTTTGTAGACTCTTTAGGGTTGGACCTGGAAAATGTCAAGGTTTTCAAAAGCGGAGAGGACCCGTTCGTCCCTGAGCACGTTCTCTTCCGACTCTTAATGAACGCAGAGTTGGCCTCAAGTAAGAGGATGGAGATTTCACTACCCTATTTGAAACCGATGTTCTCAGTCCAGCCAGGTGACTGCTCAAACTTCACAGAGCGTCTGTGTTGCCAACAAGTATGTCTGGAGCGGGTTTTGTGCTACGAGCCTGGAATTATAGGGATCGTTCAGGTTGTAAACTTGGCATTCGAGAAGGAAGTGAACGTTCGCTACTCTTTCACAAACTGGAAGAGTTGCTCGGAAACCAAGGCCTACTGGGTTTCAAGCAAATCCATTTCAAACGGGCCCTGCTGTGACACTTTTCGATTTCATCTACCCGTTCCTCCATATATCCTTCACCCTGGAGCAATGCTGGAGTTTGCCATTTGTTATAACGTAATGGGAATGCAGTTTTGGGATAACAATGGTGGGCAGAATTACAAGTTAACCTGTCAGAGTTATAACCTTCCTGTGCCGAAGGAGTGTGAGGACAGCATGATACACTTTATCTGAGGACACTGATTTTTAAAGCACTCTTTCACTTTGTTTTGCTTGCTACCACCAGCATTACCACTGTGTAATATACATTGCTGACCTTCTGAAAGTCTTGCCACAGTGTATTTCATTTGTGATTAACCCGAAGCCATATGAAATATGAGGTTTCTAACTTGACAACTGGACTGTAGCACTGAGAGTATTACTGTATGCCGATTTATTAATGTAATAGTGATTTAAAAAGTCCCTTTACTGTATTTTTTTCCATTTCTGGTTTGCACGCACTTGTGTGAGGATGTTATTGTCACTATGTGGTACAGTTTTTGCAATGCAGTACTTGTAGATATTGTAAACACAGGTGTTGATAGAATACATAAGCATAGGTAATACCAATTGTTTTGAGATGATGGTTATTTTCTTTTTAATTTATTCTGCAATCATTCACTTCATCACATTGTCCTTCTAATAAAACCTGCAAAATAAGCCAAATGTAGGCAGACATTGCTGTTTATAAAGTGTTGCAAGGGTGATATATATTTGAAGGAACTGACCTTGAAGATGACCAGGCTTATGCAAACTATCCTGGCTTGAACTACAAAAATGCCATGGCTAAGGCATTGTTTTTGTTTTGTTATTAAGGGGCGGTTTTAAAAAATCAGTGCCATGATTCAGGTTATGACAAGAATTTATATTTACAATAAATGATACTAAAAGTCATTTGAATGCCTTGTTGCTTGTTTTAGTAGAATTACGTTTATTAAAAAACAGTGCTGTTTCATATGTTTCTATAAAGCTGGAATGCATAAATTATTTTTTAAAACTGTTATTATATTACTATATATTAAATAATTATTATAGACTCGCGCCGGAGGGTTTTGAATCGAGAAGCAGCGCGAACGTCCACTTTTGCGTCTGCGCGTGCGCGTGCGCGTCATTCTTTCCCGCGTTATCGAAACCGTACATCCGTCAAAAGCGGTATAATCGCTCTTAAACTAAATATTTTGACTAATAGTTGACTATTTCCGTCTCGGTAACCGTTCATTTACGATCTACGTTAACTCTACGTTATTTGTCAATAATAAAAGCTATGTAAAATTTCCTCCTGTGGTCCGCCGAAGCGTCGTTCATAATCTGAGGTAAGATCTGAACACCCAGCAGACAGCCTAAGATAGCTACGATTTAATATGATATTTAAGTGAAATATGATCGCTTACAGCTTTCGTTTGTATTGTTACGTCTATTATTTTGCTGTTTTGTGACAGTATTTTTTAAGTGACGTTAACTTCACTTAACTTTGACCGTTATTATCGGCAGCTAACGTTACAAAACAGCATACTTTTCTTAATAGATGGCATATTAATTAATACATCACATAAAGGAAGCTAAACCACATAACGTTAGTTGTGTTCCTCTTTTGGTTAACGTTCATTTAATGTGAGGCCTGACATTTAAAGTCCTCATCTTTCCTGGATTGTGTTTTCTTTGAATTATCTAACGTTAGTTATTTAATGTCTTCAACATTTAAAACAGGTCATCGTCTGTGCATTATGGCACTTTTGCAGGACCGTCAGGTGAGAATTAAACCCAAAAGAGCTGTTTACTTCAAGCTTTTATTTCTGGGAGAACCGTTTAAACTTCTCACCTCTAAAATGCTTCTGTTTTCTGTAATTACATGCTTTTTTTGTATTCATTAAGACCACAAAGTTCACTTTATATTTCATTGCTTAGGTGGAGAAACTGGTGGATGAGGCTTTTAAACACAATAACTTTCAGGACCTAAACAAATTCCTACAAAATGAAGACAAGGGAACAACCAGTATAAAATGTTCCAGACAATTCATGGCCAAGCTGGATAAGCTTTTCATCAGGGTCAGTTCAATGTTTAACATTCCTTTCATGACCTGACTTCTTTACTGGATTTTTATGTGCTGTTGGATGTTCTTGCAGGAAATGGATCTTGGAAATGTGGACAATGCTTGTCTGGTGCTTACCATTTTGCACAAATACGGCGAGATGCTGGTGTTTCCGGGAGGCGGAGGAATATCTGTGATGGTTTCCCAGGGTTTTGATAAGAAGATAAGTTTATAATAAAGAGTTTCTGCTCTCACAGTGTCCGAAAAGAATGTCTTATTGTTTAAATTTTGTGTGTTTACATGGTGCAGTGGCTCGAGAAGGCAAGGAAGCTGTGGGTGGAGGCAGGGTCATCAAGAAATGAGACCATGATAAAGCTTGCTGAGGACTTCTTTGATGCACTGATGGTTTGTAATAGCTCTTTCTTTTTTGTGTAAATGCTTGGAAATAAGATCAAGAAGATCACACACACGCTGTATTAAAGTATTCTGATCTGTGCATGTAATCACGCCTTTGCAGGTTATTCAGGACAGTTGTAAAGAAGGTGAGTGTTTTGTTCCAAAAAAGGGGAAGTCGAACAATGCTCTGCATTCAGTTTAATCTGTGTATTCCCTCAGTTACATATGAAGTTACTGAAGCTCTGCTAAGACACGTTGGCAAACTGGCCTCTGATGCACAAATAAATATCATGATTCAGAAAGAGGTAGGAGATTCATTGCACTTCTTATTGGAAAGCATTCCAAGGTTCAGTCACCACTGATATGCTGTGAAGTAATCACGTCAACCATATTGAAAACTCATTCTACACCTTCATTTGTGAAATGTCACCCGAGCTGTGTTTACCCAGAGTTTTCCAGAAATAGAAGACTCAATTACAGGAGGGGATGTTTGGAGGATTATTATTTACTCTTATTGACAGGCAGCAAGGAAGCTCAATGCTATTCTGGAAAAGATTCGCATGGAGCTGAAGAAGAAGATCTTGTCAACCCAAGAGGCTTCATCTATGATGTACGTTGAATAATAATTCATTGTTAGTCTTTTGAGTCTTAAGTACTTAACCATATATCTAAAAGTTCCTCTTTTGCTCCTTTTTCTGGAACTTACCTGTAGGAGTGCGAATACGCTTGTATTTGAAATCTGTGGTGTTTTGTGTTTTTATCAGGGACGCAGTGGCCAGTCAAATCCTCAAAGGTGGAGGTTAGTGTAAAATCCATTGTAATGAGTATACATAGTTTGAAAAGTGCAGTCATAAATGTATTTAAAGTAGTTAATGCTATGATTATTTTAGACTGCACGTACAGTTACTGATTGTAGCTACATGTCTGTTGTGGTTCAGATTATGATTTACAGGTATCTTTAATGGAGGCCCTGTGCAGAATGGCTTCACCGGCTCAGAGGAATCAACTAGCTGACTCCTGGTTTACAATGACCTTTGTCTCGTCTGCGTTCAAGAAAATCAAGGATTCTGAGTTTGAGACTGTAAATATGGTCTCACTTAAAATAAGTCATTTTAAACTGAATTTGTTTGATCACATAGGATTTGTGTGTTATCATTTATTTATTTATTTTTTCTGACAGGACTGTAGGAAGTTTCTAAATATGGTCAATGGCATGCAAGGAGATGGGAGAAGGTACTTAATATGTTTTGACAGCTTTCATTGTTTAATAGATTGTATAACATGTCTTGGTTTATCTTCTCACAGCGTGTACTCCTACCCTTGCCTGGACGCATTTTTGGACAAACATGAGGTTAGTTCTTACATTTATAAGGGTGAGTATGGGAAAATATTTTGTGCAGTTTTGAACCACGAGCATATTTCCGTTTTGTTATATTTACAGCTTCTCATGCCAGAGGACAAGAATCTGGAAGCTTTCTGGATTGATTTCAATCTAGGAAGTCAAAGCATCTCTTTTTACTTCTGTGTGGCTAATAAGAAGGCAGAGGTAAGGACATTATGGTCTCTCATCGTGGCCTCTTACATTAGACCTTGCAGAATAATAAAAAATGATATATAACAGGGTTTTTCAAACAGGTTTGCAGAGCCCTGAGGATTTGTGAGTTGATAAAAAGCCAATAATTATATCAAATGGTAATCACAGTATGATCTGTTATATGCAGCATCTCAAAGCAGCTCTGTTCAGGGTAAATACAGCAAATACTGTGCATTTGGGAATCCAACATGCAATAACTTTAATTTTTTATATAATTGCATAATTTAATTTTACGGACAGAGGTTTACAGCATTTAAGCAGTATAATATAAAAATAAAAGCTTGTGGATTTAAATATGTGAAAGTGAAGAATTGTAAAAATTAATATAGTAAATGAACAAAATATTTTGCTTATGTAACTTAAATTAAAAAATAAATTATTATTATTAATATTTGATCTGGGTTCTTAATACATGAACGGTTGCATTATCTTTTTATTATGAGACCAACCAACATCAGGAAACTAAGTATGTGAATATTTTGTGAAATAATTTTAGAAACATGCGCTTAAAAAAAAAAGGTATACATCAAGTAAATATTTCATCTGACAAAACCATTTAGGAATCCCTGGTTTATAATTTAGCACAAAATTGTGCATTAAGTTTTAAATCACTTTTTATTCACGTTTGACAGATTTCTGGAAGAAACTAATATGAATGTTAGATGTCTCTGTTCTTTCAGGATGGCCAGTGGAGCACTCTGTGTATAGCTGAAAATGAGGTCCAGAGTTACACAGTAGAAGGTAACACAATCAACATTGTCCCCTCCAAACACGTCTTGTGCAACTGTTATCAAAACCCACAAAAACAGTAGTTTTGGATCCATATTTGTCTTTCTGAGGTCAGGATTTGTTCTAAGCAGTGTATAAAAACTAGGGCCAGGACTTTAACGCGTTAATTTAGATTAATTAATTACACAAAAAATAACGCGTTAAGTTTTTTAACGCAGTTAATCGCA
>JAUCMU010000048.1:4683017-4711291 GCA_032275025.1 Enteromius treurensis | reverse complement strand
ATGTTCAGTGCTTTGCTACAATCTGTATTGTTAAAAGCGCTATATAAATAAAAGTGACTTGACTTGACTTGACAATGCAATAAAGTGCCAAACACGTAAAGAAAAAAAAGAGGCAGAAAATTCCTTCAGTTTAAAACCATACGTTGTCTATTTTTGCCATTGTTTACTGTGCACTCTGATTGGCTATTAAGCTAAATGAACCAGTGTTTGGTTGAATGATGATGGAAGAAGTATGGAAGCCAGCAAATGATGAAGTCAAGAGGCAGTGGCGGTTTTACATTGAATTAGTCCCTGGGCGAGATCCCCTCTTTTTTTTCTCCCTTTTAAAATTTCAAATAACATCAGAAAAACATTTATTTTCAATAAAAATGAAAGAAATAATTTATATATTAATTTATAAATTAAACATTTAAAATAAAATATTGGTTATTCTTAGGGAGGGCTTTGTTTTCCCAATAAAGGTGTCAACCATGGCATATATTTAATAATGTAAATTAAAATAAACACTGAATAAGTTGCATTCTGTTTTATAATGCACTTCAATACTGAGGTGCAGATAATTGTCACTTGCAATAAGTGGTATAAATATCAGAAAATGCTCTGTGCACTTGGTGTAAATAGTCGCTGCCAAAAAAAAATGACCACAAAACTTATTATCCAAATGTAATTTTTAAATAATAATAATAGCAATAATCCATTGATGTTTGATGCTGTGGAGGCAGACAGTGTATGCCACAATAAAATAAAATGAAAAGATTGGCTTAAATGTGTGATATGAAGAAATAACGTCAAAATCGGATTTATAGTGTTCTACTGTAAATTGTATTCTCAGTTATTGAAATGACTATACTATTCATTATGTTTCATGTTTTATATTCTACTGCAAATATTTGGTGTTGCAAGTTTAAATATTCATATAAACACACACACACACACACACACACACTATTCCTAAAGTCATGACAAGCAGTATGTGTTGAAAATTACCAATCACAAGAGCGGAGAGATCTGACATTTGATCCCCGCCTCCAAAGTCTTTGAGCAGTTGAGAGAGTGTCGAGCTGTAGTGTTCTGTGCCCTTGAAGTGCAGAAATGCTCCCTCATGAGAATGGTTTTCCGCACGCAGATACTGTTTGTCTTGTTGTGTGCGCTAGATTTCAAACTATTTAAACGCCATATATAATAGAATAAGCCTCTTAGGGGCAGCTGGCAGCTGCCCTATTCGCCCATGCCTAAAACCGCCACTGACACAGATGTTTGAATTTTACTTCACCTTACCAAAACATTCTATTTTAAGCTATATTTTCAATTAAAAAAAACCTTTTGGAATCTTTATTGCTATTGTAACGAGGTGAGACGGGAGCCGTGGGGATCCACGTGCAGACATTTATTACACAGGCACACAGTACAGTACAGTAAGCAGGGGTCTTGGAACATCGAACACAAGTATCAGAGGCAGAGGCAGCAGAATAATTCAATAGTGTAGCATAGGTCAGGCAAACGTTATCTAGAGGGGCGAAGACGAGATCGAGGCAGGGTCAATGATCCGAAACAGGGAAACACAGGAAAAAATGAATGGCTCACAAAGGGATTACACACAGGGAACATCCAACAATCCTACAGTGACGAGCGAATTCACAGGAAACAAACGGGTCTTTTATACACACGGAAACAAGGCTGGGGGGTGGAGGAACGAATGAGTATGGCGACAGACAAGGTGGGTGGAGACAACTGTTCATAATAAGAGTCCTGAAAGGAGCACAGTAAGACAGATACAGAGAACATATAGTCCTGGCTGGAGTGCCCTTTGGTGGAGCCCAAAGGCACTTCCAGCTGGCATTGTGACCGCTATAAACACCATAAAATTCCACAACTGTTTAGTGAATTTCTGTCCTCTTATTTATGTCTTTTTCCCCCAGCAGTTTTAGTAGTCCTTAGCAGGTGGGCTGTGAATGTATGAAGAGGACCAATGATGAGGCAATTATCTCACGGCAAACAGTACTCTCCCATCATGTGTGAACGATCAATGAAATCAATACCACATAGAGGAGGATGAAATCAAATGAGTTGCTCAGTTAAGAGAAAGAGAGGAGGGAATGCGATAAAATGACAGGTTCGTCACTGTAATGAAATGTCTCTTGCATTGAGGTTAGAGGAAAGAAACGCTCAAGAAAAAAAATTACACTTTATTATAATGATTGTAACTTTTACAATCATTATTTATTATTATATATTTTTTTGTATTTTACTCAAATTACTCAATCCTTCCTTAAAATGCATGTAATTTAATAGAAACCATCATATTTTATGCCGTATTCTTTTTGTTCTCATTTAGGCATTGAAACATATGCACACCTTTTGACTGGTGCAAAGTGAGCTACGACAGGGGCAGATTAGCCTTTGTGAAGAACTCTCTTGTTTGACAGGTTATATTTTCAAAAATGGCTAGACAATCAGCTTTGTAAAAGCCTGCATAATGACTTCATTAAAATAGAAAGCTTGTTTTATTCTGAGATTTTTAATTTCAGAAGTCTACAAACTTACCATTTTGTGCACTTTAACTTTCAGCTAATTCTGTCAAACCAGCAGGCCGTGAAAGGAGGTGTAAGGAACTCCAATTAAGAGTAGCCTGCAGGATGCAATACTACAGTATCCTTGTCATCATAAGTAGGCTAACTCTAAATTAAGGAAGCAGAGGCAGAAAGAGATACACATGTTGTAAACAAAAGTATTAACAAAGTTTTTTTCCCATGTTTTTGGCTTCCCATCCCCATACAAATGCTGTTTTATATCATTGTAAACAGGTTTTTAAAAACCATTTCCAAAACCCAATTGTTTTCGCAAGTTACATTATACTTAAAGCTGCAGTTCGTACGTTTTTTCTCTTTGTCGCCATCTATGTTTGAAAACCTAAAATTGCAGTTTCTTGCAGAATTATTTTCCATGCGTGGGAGTGGCATGTGTCTCTGTCACAATAGGCTCAAGACATTCAATACATATTTAACATCCTTAACGATTTGAAAGCTGATACTTTTGAACATTCTCCTCATATATACACGTTCATATGTATGAGTTTTCAAGTTCAGTAGGTTTACTTGGTAGATCACACGATACGACGTTGCACTAAAGCGTTAAAAATGAAAAACTTTGGTTTGAATCCGGTGTAAAACAGTTTGACAAAACAGCTCAAATATGCGAAAGGAAGTTAAAATTACAAATGCGTTTTTATATTACTTTTGCATTTGTTAACAATATCGGGTGGGTTTAGTTTTAGTGTGGGGATATTTCCAACCTGATCTTTAGCTACTCACTGGATATTTGAATTCTGAACGGTTGCAAAACGTACTTCAACCTAATACAAATGTGCCACGGAAACATTAAATGTGTGCTTTTGCACACTCTCTGGACATTTCACTTTGAAACTGTGGTGAATATGCAGTTACAGTAGGTACATAATTACAGGGTTGCAGAAATGTAGAGGCACGTATTTCCATTGAACCTGGGTTGTTAGTACTGTATAAGCTAACCGTTTTGATACGGGCTAAAGTAAGGCGATGATGAGTGATTAATTTTTGATTTCGTAACAGTTCGTAAGTCATTTATTCAGCTGATCCTTTAAAAAACACTAATTCGTCAGAAATCCAGCCTAATCTCACAGCAATTCGCAAATATTTTACGAGGTGGCTAATTCGTATGTGTTTTACGAGTTGCCAATTTGCATGAATTTGTAGGAATGACCTGTCACTGGGGTTTAGACATGTACAAAATGCACAAAACCGTTCACGTCAGGTCATACAAATTTGTATGAATTAGCACAAATTTTCCACCTTGTACGAATTGGTCGTGAGACAGTGTTGCAGAAACCATATGGAGACTTTGCTTAGAACTATTGTCATTGGCAGCACAAAATAATGTTAATGTTACAATACAAATTTCTTGGTTCCTAAACTTCTGTATAAAACCAAAATTATTTTTTGTTTACTGATTGGTTGTATAAAACCAGTATCACGTTTTACAGTTTAGTAGGCCATAATATGTTTTGCATCTCCTTTTTGCTAAGACCATACAGAAACTCATCAGTTTATCCCTCAAGAGGCTCAGAATCCATTCATGCGGTGCAGTATGTGACCTGCTATTTGAACTCCCAATTACAGTACCGACACTTTGCCTGCTACACTAATTTTAGCCAATAAGGAGAATCCCGAGATGATGTCATTTAGAAAGTCATGACCACAGGTGAGCCGATACTAATACTAATGCCTCAACAAACCAGAAGAAAGAGCAACATGGGGATGAATGCTAACATCTCATGTTCTTTGGCCCCACACGCCATGCATACCAATTTAGATCCAATAAGAGGCCATTACATATTGGAATGGCTGATAAACGCTATGCGATTTGCCTAGTACTTTGCAGCTGGGGACCACAGTACAGTTAAGTGGGATGGGAATAGAAAGGGGGTCATTTTTGTGGTAATCCTGCTGATATTTATTTATCTAAATGTAGCTCAAGATAACTTGGTGTCTTTTTCTGTTAAAAAAAATTTGACATTGACAGCACTAGTCATCTAAAAAAAAATGTTTTGTAATATGGATACATTGGTTGTTGGACTGCATGTTAATGCTGTCTGTTCATGCTAATGAATGACTTGTCATTATGATGCCATCTTTGTCCTTTCCTCAGCCTTGATGATTCAATGGTGATGGTTGTAGGAATCGTACAATTAGTTTTTTTCTTTTTTGGTTCGTTTCTTATTCTCTTTTTTCAATTTTAGTTTACTTGGGAATTGATTTCAGTGACTGCAGAAGGAGCGATTAAAATTTAATTTTGGCAAACCATAAACCCACAAAGACAGGATTCATGAAACAGGAAGGTATGTGCAGGACAAAGAGAAAGGGGAAAAGACAAGGAAATAGAGAAAGTGAGACTTTATTTAGGCACTGTTTACACGAAGGAAAAACCCAGGTGCGGTTTGGCCTCTCGTTTACACGAAAAACCCGTTTTTATTACAGAAAACGATTATTTCTAAAAACTCTGGCCAAAGTGGAAATTTCTGATAATGCCGTTTTTGCTTTGCAGTGTGGACTGTGAAAACGGAGGCTTTCGAAAACGATGACTCATTTTATTCATATGATGCAGTCATGTGACCAGTTCAGCTGGTTGCGGACGGCAATGTACAGCAGTTGTTTTGTTTGCTCTCAATTTTGACAGCCCTATTAATGATTAATATCAGTTTGTACATGCTCCAGATAGCTTTTCTTCAAAGAAGACGTAATATAAGTAAATAAACGGCAGATGGAAATCGTTTTACGTTTCACGCATGCCAGTACAGGAACGTAAGTGTTTTCAGTTGTTTCAGTGTGGATGATCAAGTCTTTGGAAACGATTGAAAATGATAGTGTAGATGCGGAGCGTTTTTAGACGAAAACGCTGATTTCAAATGTATCCTGATTAGTGTAAACGTAGCCTAATATGTGCATTAAATTTTTTAGCATCTTTGGCAAATTTTTAGACTTACCGGCTTTTTAATCTCTAGATTTTTTGACAAACGTGTTTACACATTACATATCATTATTAGTTTTAGTATGAAAGAGGACATACAAAGAAACACGTTTGTTTAGTTACACTTACATGTAATTTATATACCTTTGAAAAAAGTTTATTTGTTTCTTGAATGCCCCTGGAACTTACTTAACACTACAAACATTCTGATATAGTGTAAAGGGACAAACAAACAATTATTAATTTACTAGGAAACAGAAACACCACAGTAGAGAAGAGTGATGTATTACAGTAACCAGAGAGGTGTCCTTTCCAGCAGCAGCCAGTTTGTCTTCTATTTACCCACTTTGTCCTCGAATTGTTTTGTGTATCTCTTTATGTTCTTTTTACACATGAATGTGAATTATTCAAAACAAAGATATACAAGTGTTTCACAGATGCATCTATATACAACTATGTATTTATTTTTATTTTTCTATTTATTATTATTTTTATTTTATTTTTTCAGAAAGAAGCAGATGATTTACTCCTGGGGTCATATCGAAATTCCAATATCTCTGAAACGGAACAAAAGGGCTTTAAAATTGAATATACCTTTGTTAAGACCCTATATCTAAAAGGACTTTTTTTTTGGCGCAAACTTTGCTCTTTCCTCATTCTTTAATGGTCACCGCTGGCACACCATGCAACAAAGACAGCTGAAGTCAACAGATTTAGCTAAGAGACCTACTATTTTCTCTGTAAAAGTAACATATTGATGCTGCCATCTTTATGCAGTCATTTTTAACCCTCTGTAATTTGGATCTGAATCTCCGGTAAAAAAAAAAAAAATATATATATATTGTGACGGGATTCCCCGTATGTCATCAGCGTCGCCCTGGCAATCATCTGAATCACCTGGGTTCAATCGCTGCGGGCCAATCGGTCACGGGAGAATCCTGTTTAAAAACAGCTACCGACGAAAGGGTAGCTGAGCACGTACTCCCGAGCAAGAGACCGCTACGCTGACGCTATTTGTCTTTTCTCTTCACAGACCTCAGCCCGTGACCGCTTGGCCTCGCAATCCCCACTCACCTGGACTTCACTTGGCTTCACGGTTCACCTGCACTCTGGGAAGAAGGAAGATCACCGCTGCACCGAAGGGCAGCCACCGAGCACACCACGCACCTTGGTTTCTTGCTTTTTACTCACTCACTGTTAATAAATCCACCCTTCGGGGCTTACACACAGTTCCCTTGTTGTGTTGTCTTTGCCCGGTGGCGACAATATATATATATATGTTTCAGTATCGAAATCAGCCAAGTTGCTCGTCAAAAATCTGTATCGGAATCATCCATGAAAAATCTTTATCATGCATCACTAATTTTTTTGTGTGCATTTGTATGGATGTGTAGAATGTGTTGCTGTGCCTAAAGTAAATATAATGTATCAACACAGTGTCTTGTTTCTCCTCAAATTCTTATCGGAATCACATCTTTGTGATCCTATATTTCAGCAAATTGTGTTTGTCACTGTGTCCTAAGCAAAGCTCTGTTAAAAGCCTAAATGAACCTGGACAGAATCAGCATTTCTTCTAAAAGGGCTGTCCTCAAACGTAACAAATACCACAGCTGATTGCATAAGACTTATCCTGACAAGATTTGTAATTGCATGAGGCACTGCAGGCCTTCCTCGGTTGTTTTTCCCCTTACACGTGTTTGTAAAGATCAGACACTACATTGTTTCTATCAGAAGGCTGAAGTAGTAGATGTCGCAGTTTATGTTTGAGGTCAAGAGCTGAAATGCTCTTCTGAAAAAGTATATATATGCATTAAAAAGCATACTCGCACCAAAAAATTTTAACACAAAACCGGACAGCACAACACAGCAAAACAAACAATGGAAAGCAAAACCAAACAAAACACAGCAAAACAAATCAAAGAATGCAAAGCAAAAACAAAAAACAAATGAATAGCTAAACCAAACAACACAACAAAGCAAAACAAAAGAATCCAAAGCAAAATCAAACTACAAGAAACACAAGTAAACACAGCAAAGCAAAAAAAAAACCTAATCAAAATAAAAAGTAAAACACAAAACAACCAACCAAAGCAAAGCAAAATACAACAGAGCTAAACAAAACACAACACGACCAAGCACAGCCAAACAGAATACAAAAGCAAAAATAAAAGAAAGCAAAACAATTTTAAACAAAACTAAACAACTCCGCAAAATCAAACAAAACAAACAATGCAAAGCCAAATCCTACAAGAAACACAAGCAAACACAGCAAAGCAAAAATAAATAAAACAAAACTAATCAAAGTAAAAAGCAAACCACAACACAATCAACCAAAGCAAAACAAAAGCAATATCAAAGCAATAACCTTTGCAAAACAACAACATTGTTGCAACCTATAGATGTCTCTCCGCCATAAATACGAACAGTGCACCATGTACTGAACTGAACCCCTGAAGTCAAAGACAGGTAATGCAATCAAAAATAAATGAATGAAAGCTGTAGTGGATTTATTCACAGATTAACTCCAATCCTCAATCAACTGTAATCCCCAGTTTCTGCTATGTACCTTACATGAGATTAAAAGCCAAAGTACACATACTTCCTTTGCATGAAATCTGTTTTCATAATCTGCTTCACAAGTTCACTTGTACATATAACCCTTAGGTGATACAGGTAAACAGATTTGTTGTCCTTAACTGAGGACACTGGGCATATGACTCGACTCGAGCGCTACGCTTCCCTGTGTAATTAATGGATAAAAATTAATAGCTAAATAAATATTTGAATTAAGGCTGACAGTTGAATGAAAAAGCTTTGTTTGGCAAAAAAAAGTATTCAACTGGCTCCTAAAGCTGAGCTTTTCATGTATTTTCTAAAACGTCCTAAAGAGGGCAGTGTAATATTTGATAAACCTACATTCACAGTACAGTTGAGATATATTTATGACTTACTTGGCAAGCTTCATTTCAATCTGTTGACGGATCTCCTGTCTCTCCTGGTCACTTCGTGTAGGAAAAATATTCCTGTCCTCCAGCTCCTGTTTACTGGGACGATTCCGAAGCTTCACAGCCAGCAGCTCCTTCCTCATCCTCCTTGGCAATGTGCCTGCACACGTTTCCAATATCATTTATAATTCACTGACAGAACAACCTAAAGTACTCCAGACAGAAATGACAAACGATAGATCTTTCTGGGCGAATTTTAGCTGATCTTCTAGCTGTAGCAAATCATCGCAATATCTAATGACAGCTTAGGTGTAAAACCTTACAAGTATTAAAAGTTGTGCAGTAAACCTACCAGAAATGACAGAGTCGTTCCAGCTGTCAACGTCGTAGATGATTCCTGAAGCGTCAGTGAAGCAGTGGTCCTGTCGAACATTTTCCTTGTTTTCCTCTGCTTCCTTTCTGCTCTCACCATCTCCACTTGACTCTCGTTCAATGCTAAAGAAAGAAAAAAAAGACACGCTGTGATGTGATGTGATGCATGTCATTCTTGCGAAAAATGGCAGAATTGTGAGATCTCGCATTTGCAAGACAAAGAAAAGTCAAGATTGTATGATGTAAACTTGCAATTTTTTCTTCTATCATGCAATTCTGACTTTTTTCACGTAAGTGCGACTTTATATCTCGCAATTCTGACTTTATATCTTGCAATTCTGACTTTATATCTTGCAATTGCAAAAATATAAGAAATATATCTAAATATAAAAAAGTCCAGTTTGAATCACGCGATTCTGCAAAATAAGTTGCAACAGTCGCAATCAGCTTAAAATTGCGGAAACTGGCATCTATAAATACAGTTAGTAATTACAGAAAATACTTCTTAGATTTAAAAAAAATAAAAACCTTTCTAAAAATACTCCCTTACCTCTCCTGCCTGAGCTTTGTCGCCAGTGCTCGGTGCAGTTCTTCTATTATACAGCTAGGGGGCAATGGCGGGTGTATGCTACCTATATGCGGCGACCCCACAGGATTAGTAAATGGACCTCTTAAAACCACAGGACTGGGGCCGTCAGGGACTCTAGGCAGTTCTTTTTGGAGAAAAGAGTTTAAATGAGGCACTGATGCGATGACGACTTTACCTTGGTCTGCGGAAACAAGAACATGCATTTATACGCAGCAAAATTAACTAATGATTTGATTTAATTATGTAAAAATGAGCATACCTTCCTCCGTGCTTAGATGAGAAGCGAGATTGCCGTGGCCACTTGGAGGAGACTGTTCCTGCAGTTCATCATCCTCATCTTCATCTCGGTCTTCTTCATCTTCCTCAACATCTTCATTCTCATTTACAGAAGGAACCACCTCCTCGTCCTCCTCCTCTTCCTCATTTGAATTTGGCTCTTCCGTTGGCTCATTGTCCAGCACGGAATCTACCACTGATAGGAAACAAAAAAATCAGTGATGCTGTTTATTTTAATCAAAGGATTATATTTGCAAAAAAAAACTAACGAATGTTTCCAGGCGGGTTTCCTGGCCATTCCTCTTTAAGTCTATTAGTCAGTCCTGGTTAAAATGGTAAAGAGCGCTCACTGGTAGGGAGATTGTTTTGCTCTGAGCTGAGGTACTCCATGCTACTGATGCTGAGAATGGGCCCCTGAGAGCCAGGCAGCCGGATCACAGCATCGGAGATGCCCTGGATGGGAGAACTGGGTTCTGGAGAGTGAAGTCCACAGGCCAAGGCCACATCTGCACACAGAGGAACAATGCATTGCTCAACTCATAAACATTCATCAATGTAAGTAGTTACGCAACATATATGTACGCACGACTGGTTTCCTTCACACACTCGTAGCTCCATCTGTGCCATCTTCCGGATGACATGATTTGGGTAGGTGTTTGTGACTTGGTCATTTGGGGATGTTAGAAAGTGAACAGTTATACATTCTTCAGATTGTAAACCTCTGCCTCCTGGTTTGTGGTTGTTAACTCCAAATGATCTCTGATAAAATGCCAGGGGTTTATGTATGGCTGCAGTTTTTTTTTTTTTCCAAAAAAAACAAAATGTCAAAGATGCATTATTAAATACAACAAAAATGTATTCTGATTAATTTATTTGCATTTTGGATTGGTGGATTTGAACCTAAATCTAACCAAGTTTCAGAACTATATCCTGATCGTTATCTTAATAGTTATCATCCTTGTGAACAAGCCTTAAATGACGAGCTGGCACTTTGAAAGAAAAAAATTAAGCAGTGAAAAGACACTCCAAAAATGTCACAGGGTTGACTTTGCTTGCTTACTCCCAATCTTAACACTATCAGTTGTCTAGCATTTCTCCCTCATTCTCTGCATGCATCTACTATCATTTGTGTATCACTTCCTGCGCTAACCTCGACTGGATGATGATGATGATATTGTCTCATTATGTAACTAAACTGTTTCTAAAGCTGTCTGCTATCAGTACACTCATTTCACGCTTGATTAACAGAACTCTTGCCTCTGGCACTGTTCCATTAGAACTAAAAACTGCTGCTGACACCCTAATTCTCAGGAAACTGACTAGGTTCCTCTGTGTTAAATAATTATAGTCCTATCACAAACCTCTGCTGAACAGAGCTGTTGCCTCTCAACTACCACACCAAGTGCCTTACATTCTGTACAAGCCTTTCCAGGCAGAATATTGTCCTTTATATACAGCAGCAGACACAGCTCTCTGCGGGGCCATAATTAACCTCCTCTTTTCTGCTGAATCAGGGGTGCCTAATATTCAACTCCTTCTGGACCTCAAATCTTTACTGGATTCTGTCATTTAGATGTTGGCATCACTGACACTGGAAACTCTCCTCTGGTTTGGTTCTTCAATGACAAACAGAAGTTTCTCCATCCTCCAGCACTCCTGTTATCTGAGGTGTCCCCCAGGGTTCTGTTTTAGGTCCTCTTTCTTTTAGCCCAAACTAAGTTAATGTCTCTATAGATTTTAGTTAAGGGTGCACTGATATTAAACATCTGACCAATATAGATAAGCCGAGAATTGTTTTCAGGTTATTGATATTGAGATTCAATACTTTATTGTCTCTATAAATTCAGATTAAAATATTAATTTTAAACACCACAATATTTCCCTGTATATAAACCTCTGTCGATTGTCTTTGTTGTGCATTTTTTATTGCCTTTGATTAACAAGGTACTTTTAAATTATTCAAAAGATTCAAATAAAATGACAACAAACACTAGCTTGTCTTACCTGTAGAGCTCTGCTTCAGCTTCTCATTTTTCTTTTTCCTCCATTTCCACGGCCTGAAAATACGCCCCAGCGTGGCCAGCTTGCTGTGGCGCCGGATGGGAGGGGTGTGGACTCCACTCACCAAGCAGCTGGAGCGCAGCACCTTCTGCTGCTCCATCACATCTGTAACACACAGGAACTATCAGCATCTAACAGTGACATCCAATAGTGCGACAGATGATTCCGAACATTTATACAGAGACTCACGGTAGGTCTATGAGACCGCAACTGGCTACTTCATTTAGAAAAGCACCTAATCTGATTGGGGCCATGTTTCAGTGGATTTATTTGTCTAAAGCCCATTCTGCTCACTTAAAACCAAAGAGCAGATTATAAAACAGACGGTGACACACTAATCAACCTATGGAGAAAGTCAGATTAACTTTAAAGACCCCACTGAAACAAATTTGAATGTTTTTTAATTTTTAGAAGTTCTTTAACTACTTGTTTATAGAATTGTATTTTATTGGGAACACCTTTGTATATAGACCAGTTCCCACTCTTAACTAGTTGCTTATTAACATGCCTATTATTAACATATCAGAAATTATAATATTTTGCATGACCTTATTCTAAATCCCTAATCCTACCCAATAAGTAACCCTAACAACTACAGTACCCAACCAACTATTAATAAGCAGCAAATAAGGAGTTTATTAAGGCAAAAGGTAATGATTTGTTAATAGCGTGACTTAGTGTGACCATTTTATTTTATATTTATGGTACATTATTGGCGGTTCATTGAATGCCGACACAACTGTGTGTTGTCACATGATCAGCTCAGGATTTGAGCTTCCTACTATTTTCGAAGCATTTTAAATACTTAAGAATTTTTTTTTTTTTTTTTTTTTGACACTTACTGCTGCCTGTCGTCACAGGATCGTGGGTTGCAGTTTTTTTTTTTTTTATCGGTTCTATGTGCAGTTTGGTTTTATTTGTATTACAACATTAGGAAAACTTATATATGTAATTATAAAGCTTGACATCATTTTTAATATTAAAGGGTTAGTTCACCCCAAAATCAAAATTCTGTCATTAATTGTCCTTAAAAGACTTGTTTATCTTCGGAACAAAAATTAAGATCTTTTTGATGAAATCAGAGCCATCTGATCCTCCATAGACAGCAATACACCTGAAATGATCCCAGATTCAGAAACATAGTAAAAACCTAAAAAATTAAATCATTTCCTACTCATATGAAGACGTCACAAAGCATGCACCTCTTAGAGTCTTTTAATTATTTTCCCATGCAAATTTTCTATTATAGGAAATAATATAGACATTTTATATATTATATATATTTTTGAGCTAAGGCAGATGCTATCCCAAACTTCAAACTTCATGAACACACACAACCATGCAGCTGAGAAGAAGTCACATACAAAGCCTCTACAACACCCACAGCAGCATCATATCCTTCAGCAGGCTAGACCTAATCCTTTTAAATATTCACATGCAGGAAAAGCTCCATTCATAGAGCAAATGAGTCAACGCTCTGCGAAACACTCTGTTACTGAAATAGTGTAGTGTGGGCAGGGGCAACAAGAGAGTGCCGTCATAAACCCAGAGGCGCCGCACCACGTCTTTCTGATCATTGACCATACAAGAAAAGAAGCGGGTCAATCGACTGAGCGTCACTGCCCAAGTAACCAGCGGTATATGGAATCCAGGTCAAGCCTAAAAACCGTGCGGCACGGCGAGTCAGCAAAGCCTAGCTGTTACTATGGTTACTGCTCCTCCAGATGCAGCGGCAGCAGAGCAAAGCCCCCTCGGAGGCAGAATCTGAGCGCCGTATGAGGGGCTGCCACTGTCTTACGAAAGGGAGGATGGGGAAACGGGCAGGGGAGGGGGGAACGGGGGTCTGTTGCTAGACGGAAGCGCTTGCAGAAGACCTCCAGCAGCCAATCAGGGCCCAGCCTTTCATAACATATAATATCAAGCACACTAGCCCTTTCTTCAATGCAGGGAGGTGCGTTACAAGAGGCTGGTGTCGCGCCAGACAATCAGCAAAAATGGAAAACGGAATCATTTATACAATATTAGAAGCTAATATTAACATATCGTTGGGTGCAGTAACAGCGGATGTTGATCGGTTACGCCAGTTATTTGGAGCACGCTTATGAAAGCAGGAGAGTAGTAAATATATCTGACAATATTTGAATGAATACCATTATTCATGAAGTAAGCTGCAGGAAAGCAAACCACAGCGTTTTATGAGCAGAGGGCCAGTCAGCACATAGGCCTGCATGCTGGCTGTGAGCCAGAGATGCCCACATTACCCATTTCTCAAGAACACCTGACAAATTCCTGCCAAAAAAAATGATATAAGGCTCCCGTTGACTGAATGAACATATATACCTTGCATATAATAGGATAGACAGTACAATACAGTACAGAGCAGAACACACCCGCTTTTATTGTAACCGTAATCTTGACAGTGCTGAATATATAACATAAAAAACCTGTAAGAACATTTAACTAGTGGCCAAGGCAACATTTCTCATTTTTGTTTAGAACTATAATAAAAAAACTAAAACCAAAAATAGTAATAATGTAAATAGAAAATTAAAATGACATATTTTGGGAACACAAACTATTCACAATGACACAAAAAAAACACACACACAGAGGAAAAAAATAATTATAATAAAGAAAGATGTAAACAAAAACTATAATTGGACATCAGCAAACACTGGTGTGTATATTTTTAAGACTTTAGTGTTGAAGCAGTCTTAGATCCAGGCTCTACTATTGCAGAAGAATGCATCTCGGTACATGAAAGATGATAGTAAAGAAATAAAAGGGAGATCATGTTAAGTAATCCTGCCTGGTTTGATTTGGGCTGCTTTGGAAGTTCAAATCCTTTTTAGTTTATCTCTGTCACAGCTTATTACAAAACACTTCAAAACATGGTTTAAAAGAGGTGGAGATCTGTTTGATTAACAAACCCAGACAACAAAGAGACCGAGAGACACTACAAACCCCTTTTTAACACTGCAGACTGGCAAGCACCGCTTATAGCTTTGTCAGCAGATCTACACTGCTTTGGTCTGCGGACCCCTTTACTGACATTAATAAGTGCTTACGATCAACTTGTTTGATTCCTATTCATTTTCACAAGTATTTTGAAGTACGCAAAAAGCGTTCTACATCTACAGCACGTTTTACAATACCTAAAAGTCAAACAGTTGAAGACTCATGTCTGTCAGAAACTTAGGATGGTTGTCAGTTGGAATATTAGAACTAAAAACATCTATACAACACACTTTATGGGCTTCAGTCACTTCATTGAATACTAGGAATTAAATAATTATTGCTTTACAATCTATCTGTTTCACCACTGTCTGTCTAAATGAAACATGCACAATACACGGTAGTAAAAAACGGCTTTAAAATATACATCTCCAGCTCAGGAGGAGCACTCAGGAAAATATAAACCCTTTATATCAAACAAACTATTTCAAGTTGAAATTCAGTTTTAACCTCTACACTCAGATGTGATGGATGCCTTATTTAATAAAGCTCTTTGGCATTGGGAGAGGTTTTAAGTAGCGTATGTAAATGAAATGGAGTTGCTTACGGCCTGTCCTCTGAGGCTTGTTTTGGAGACGCTGACCATATAAACAGGCAGCGGGCAAAACCCATTTGTCTGCAGTAGCGAGATACTAAGAGCTTGTTATTGTAATGTCACCCCTGAGATGAAAGTTAGAAATTGAGAATATTATTCAATTCATCAATGACTGGAGACTAAAGATCCAATCATAGCAGACACATGAACGTGGGGGGGCTATATAAGTTGTGCTGTTTAGGGCTGATCTGAGACCAGATTTGTGAATACAAAAATATTCTGTTGCATAAAGAGGCCCTATACAAATATGCTCTTGTTCTTTAATTATAAGCCATTTTCAATTGTTCATGCTAAACTTTAAAAAATGGTAAAAAAAAAAAAATAACAGTGAGAATGCTACAGGGAAAAAAACAGTTAAATGGTTAACAGTAAATTACTGTAAGATTTACAGGGGGGAATTTAAAATGACATTCCCAGAATTCCCTGCATTGAATTTCAAATTTAGTTTGAATTAGATTTTTTTTTTTTTTTTTTTTTTTTTAATAACTCTATTCTACCTATTTTATTAGTTATGTTTATAAGGGTTTTGTGTTACATGCACTGTTTATTGCATATTTGAGTTTGAGTTGAGTCTCACCATGATGGTGTTTAAGGTTTGTGTGAATGACTCTGAGCACCCTCTACATATGATATTATTTAAAAAATGATGGACTTTGGTGCATCATGTGACTCTCTCATCACCACCTCTGTTTGATGCTTATTAGTGTGTTGCAAAGATACATAACGAATATCAGTACTTTAATTAGCTGGTCTAATAACATTATATCAGTCAATGTAATTATGGTATTTAACTGTAAATTGTCAGTGTTTAACTAAAACATTGTCAGCGATTTTTACGATCACATTCCAGAAACCACAGCTGCCAGCTTTTTACTGTAGATTTTACAGAGTATTTTTTTTACAGTGTACTGTTGAATATTTGGGTCATTACAACGTTATTTTGCTCACCGAAGTTGCATTTATTCGATCAAATTGCAGTTAAAACAGTAATACTGTAATGTGACTGTTTTCTGTTTTAAAATGCATTTCTTCCTGTGATCAAAGCAGAATTTACAGCATGATCCTTCTTAAATCATTCTAATTTACTGCTTAAGAAACATTTCCTATTATGTTCAGTGTTAAAAACTGCTGTGCCCCTTAGTATATTTTTGAGTTTTTGCTGAATATAACAACAGCGTTTATTAAAATGTGGTCAGTCTTTTGGTCATTTTGATGCGTCCTTGATGAATAAAAGTATTACTTCCGTACAATCTTACTGCCTCCAAGCTTTTGAACAATACTTTTGTTTTTTTGGGGTTTTTTTATTTATATGCACTCAAAATGAAAATAGCTCAACTGTTACTCTACAATCAAAGTGGTGCAGAGATTCAGATAATTGGGTATAAAATAAAATATTGCATGTACTGCATATTCCGTAGAACAAATTATATTATATTATGTTAGAAAAAAAGAAGAAATCAAAATTATTGCATAAACAACACAGGGAGGAAGCGGTAGAGAAGGTACATTTCAGTCGGTTCTGCTTTTAACAGATCAAAGAGAAAGAAAAACATCATTTATAATGGTTCAAATAGTCGGTCAGAAAAACGCACAGAGTAAAATAATATGCTTTTGATCAACCAAACAGACCAATAAATGCATTTAAGACTCAGAAAGAATCTGACATTATAAAAGATTTTTGTGTACATTTTCTTTAAATGACAGACTAACACATATTAGTCTATATAATCCAAATGAAAATGCAAGCAGTCAGTTTTCAGAAATCATAAGAGCAGGTAGTTTAGTGTGAGAAATGAACAGTTCCTGTCCTCCAACAAAAGAAACCCCATAGTATACCCCCTGGCTCAACAACTGTGCAGCCATCTGTCAGAAGACAACTGCCTGCGGTGTAGCCTCCTCAAGATGCTATAAGTGGAACAGACTAAATAACAAGTCTCTGACGTGGCTTAAAGGGACTCGAGACAACTCCAAGCTTGGGCAGTGTTACCTAGGAAAAGCAACGGTAGCTTCTGACATCTAGTGACTTCTAGGGTTGACACTGACTTACGAGACCAAGCTGTGATGATGCAGTCTCCATGTTGAGACGAGTCACAAAAAAAGAAAGAACACTGACCGGTAAAGCATTCATTTTTCTTTTTTTCCCCACTCTAATTCATGTCCACCAAAAATTCAAATTATGTCGTCACTTACTCAACCTCATGTCATTCCAGAACATTTGAACTGTTTTTAACCATTTAATTAACAACACTGGCCCTCATTGGAGACATTCTACCCATTAGAAATAAACTCCTATGAGTTTGTAATGAAGTGAGAGCAAGTAAACAATGACAGAATCATCCTTTTTGTCCATTAAATGTTCTTTTCTTTGTTTCCACAATTTCTAAGGAAGTCAATAGCGATGGGTCATGATTTATGTGTCACGGGTCACCCAGCTCACCGTGGCTTATATCACTGAATGTTTGATGAAGTCTTACTTGGAAACTCCATAAGCCTCAAGCAAGCCTTTACAACATCAGACAGGTTAATGTTTTGAGAATTTCCATTAATATTCATATAATGACCTTTGGTGCCCACAATCATGATCAACTTATCAAGAAAATCTTTCATCTGTAAAATTTAGTCTTTCCAGATGATTTTCCGCTACAGTCAGGTATGCATTTGGATAATATATTGTGCAAAATTACTGTTTCCCAAGTGGCTCTACACAAGTTAAATATATCCTGAGCATTTTCCTTAAAAACTGCAGTGCACCAAACTAAATATACTGAACTGAGTGACAGCGGAGCAGGTCCGAGCTGGTGTGAATGTGTGGAATTTGCATATTTCTGGGTCCGTGTGTATGCTAAAAGCTATAGTTCAGAGATAGTTCAGCCAAAAATGAAAATTCTGTCATTAACTACTCACCCTTGTGTTGTTCTAAACCCATAAGACCTTCGTTCATCTTCAGAACACAAGTGATAATATTTTGACCCTGCGTAGACTTACACTTTCAAGACTCAAAAAGTTGGTAAAGGCATCATTAAAATAGTCCATGTAACTTCAGTGCGTCAACTTTATGAAGAAATTATTGAATAAAGAGGTCTGTTTTTTTTTCAGAGTCTCATAATGATGTCAAATGGACTATTTTAACAATGTCTTTAGCACCTTTCTAGGCTTTGAACATGTCAGTTATATTGCTGTCCAGGGAGGATTAGCTCTCAGATCTTAATTTGTGTTCTAAAGATAAACAAAGGTCTTAAAGGTTTGTGGAATTAATGTCAGAATTCAATTTTTTGCATGCACTATCCCTTTAATTCTCTTTTCCTGTTGCGCATTTGTAACTGAAATCAACTGGTTTGTGTCTCATACCAAACATAGTTCTATTTATAAACATAACTAATGAAGACACTGCACGGCAAACACAGATAAAACTCAGATTCACTTGATTCATGTTTTGCATGTATTACAACCAAAACCTTTGCATCTTGGTGACTCGCTATCTTAATATTAGCACAGAAACCCAGAAGCCAAAGACATCAGCTAGCTGCGAGAGAGAAGCAACGGCTCTCTGTGCTACACAGTCATTGTTGGGCCTCAGTGAGCGCAGTATCTGAGGCAGTAATCTGTCCCATGTCGCTCTCTATGGTGCTGAAGCCCTGCTTACCCTGCCACTCAAAACCAGCCCACATTACCCACAATGCACAACTAGCTCCCGCAGCGCGTACAGCTTTCAATGCAAAAGCTGTAAGACGGTCATATACGCTAAACATGATTACATACGTCAAGCTAATCACAGAATGACACATGCATTACAAACACGTCTCAAAAAGCACTTCGTAGGCGTTTGATGGTTCAGAATAGAAATATGCCTTAATGTTCGCTGTGAGTATTGCCAAAGAGTGTATTTGCTCTTTAGAGATCCTCATTGACTCTCTGGTGAGTCACTTGAAGTCATTTCCATCCTTCTGTGTCTCTTCATTGTTTTTGCTTTTTTCTCACCTCCCCTCCCCCGTTTCCCCCTTCGCTCACACCCACTCAGTCTCTCTCTTTCTCTATCCGTCCCCTGACTCCGTCCTCTTGCCTTTAAACTGCTTTACAGTCATGGTTTCACTTACCGTTCGACACAAACAGACACTTAGGTAACTTCGTCTCATCGGGCAGCGCTGAAATTCATTGAATCGCGGACAGCACAATAAACTCAGGTTCAGCTGAGCTACGCCATCCATCCAGCTTACGAATGAGAAATGAGCTTATGAAATATTTTAGATGGTTCAGGCATGCCGAGAGTGAGACCTGCTCTTTCCAGCATTGCATTCAATATTAACTAGATTTCCTCGCTCAGTGGCTCAGCAAAAGTAGGGAGCCAAGATCCTCAGATCTGTTGACCGTGCAGAACTGTGATTACAGTTTGATCCCATATTATTCAGTCTAATGGCCTCCCATGGGAAGGACGGATCACTTTTCATTCAAAATTTTGGAGCAGATAACGTTTTTGATGGATACTGTAGGGAAAAAATGACAGTAAAATATTTTTATTGTTGTTTTCTAACTGAATACGTAAGATGTCATTTATTTCTGTGATGCAAAGCTGTATTTTTAGCATCATTACTCCTTCATAAACCAGTATAATATGCTGATTTGCTTCTCAAGAAACATTTCTTCTTATTATTAATGTTATTATCATGCTGCTTCATATTTCTGTGCAAACTATAAAACAGATTGTTTCTGGATTCTAAAACATTATGGATTTATTTATTGTCACTTTTTATCAATTTTATGCATCGTTGCTCAATAAATGTTTTACATATGTACAAATATGATCATACAATTTTTCTGAGACGAATTAATCTGAGCGATGCCATCCATTATTATATGTTAATATTCTTACATCAATAATTGTCTCATGTTTTCTTTTCCCCCCTTTGTTTGTTATTGTTTTAGGAGCACATTTGAGACCATTTTTTATATATAATTTTGCAGTTGGGATTTTTTTGTAGTATTTATTTATTTATTAATTTCCCAAATCATTATTTATTTAATATTATGTGACAAACTTGATTGTAAATTGAAATAGTTTTTTTTTTTTTTTTTACATTTTATTTAGTATTTTTGTTGTTACTACTGTTTTATTAGAAACAAATTAGACAAAGTAAATACTTAAATGGTATATAAATGTGAAGCCTTAAATATATATATATAATTTTTTTATCCTGTTGTTGTTACTGTGCTCTCCGTCATCCTGGAAAATGTTAATACTCTTGAGAATCAATCAGTGAAGCTACTGTCTAATCTAAAAGCTGCATTACTCAAACAGTATGTACTGAACGTCACTAGTTTTCTACAAACTCAGTTCTGAATCCTCCCTTTCTCTTTCACTGTCACACATACAAGCTCAAAAAATACTAAACGTTTTGCCCGAGATATATACACAACTGAAAAGACAGCCTGTCATGTGCCTTATCTACTCTGTGTTGTATCTCTGGGGAGGTCGCTGAGCTTGTTGTTGTGTTCAGTTTTCACGCCTGAGGAGAGCTGGGAGCCTCTGAACTGTGCTTGACAAGGTCTGGTCTTGTCTCCTCTTATACACTATGCAGTGCATATACCTTAGTCTGCATTAAGGAAAGACAATCCCAAGCTGGAACGATACCTAAGGATTTTTACAGGCAGGAGCCACTGGCGTATGCATGAGAGAAATATAGCAATGTTGTTATTACTTATTAGCATCTTTACAGTGGTTAGAACCATTGCTGGTCATACTTAGGGTTAGGGATTTAAATTCCTGATCTTCAGCACATAACAGTCTCACACATTTCAGCAACTGCCACCTCATTATGTGGTTTGTTGTGGAAAGGTGTGATATTATTTTTCACATACTTGCACTGAAGGTGGCACCCAAACCAACAGACCAGAATATCATGAAGCGGTTGTTTTTTTGGTTTCCAGCAAGCCACAATCCAGAACACCCTAGCAACACCCTGGCAACCACTAAATTTGCACAATCACAAACAAGAATTATTTTCACAAACTGGAAACATCTAGTTTTATCTCATTCTTTGAACAGTACATCCAAGATTTTGTGTTTTGTATTTTAAATAATAAATATGTAATATTGTGCTCTAACTGTTTGTATGCACATATTTATTGATTATATATAAATACACACATGCATGTATATATTTAAGAAAAAAAGATTTTGTATATTAAATGTATTTATGTATAAAATATACATTTTATATGTAAAATAAATTATAAATATATATTTATGTATATATACACACGTAAATACATTAAAATATTTTCATAATATGTACTGTATATGTGTGTGTATTTATATATATATACACAATAAATATACACAGTACACACATATATTACATAAATAAAAACTTATTTTTAACTTATTATTTATATTATATATATTTATTTATTTCCTCTAATAACTCTTCATGTTATCAGTATTTGTCAACATTTTTTTCTTTGCATACAATTATGAGAAGAGACCATGATGCAATTGTTAAATGGTAAAAATATAAAGAATCGTTTAAAATAATATGTTGTCTAACACAATATTGTATAATACAAACACACACTGCATAAGAACACATGATTATTGCAGGGTTTTCATTGCAAAACAACACAAAAATTGTTGCTGTTATAAATATTGCTGCAAGTTGCAGTAATATTAAAAATAGAAAATCTGATCAAATCCTGGTGCTAAACTCCTAATCACATTACATGTATTTCTGTGCTGATCTACAGCATGATGCTGCCTATCAAGAAACGGTGCACTGCCTAGATATAATATATAACACAACTATTAATGTCTTGTGAGGATACCAGACAAGTCAAATACATACAAGCAGTCAGGATCAAGATCTGTCAGGTTAAACTCTGAGCTTGTGTTTGCCTTGTACCTTCTACGTTTCATCTAATATTCAGCAGGACTTCATACTGAGAGCCCTTACTCTTAAAAGACAACTGCTCATATCGAGAATGACAGCAGCACAAATGAAAGCAGCTTTAGTGAAACACTGATCCTGCCTTTCAAACCAAACACAGGAGAATTCCACCATCTTCTTTAGAACCCAATCACAGTCTGTCTAAAACAATGCTGTTTTATGCAAATCCAAAGAAGAAGTGAAAGATGTCTTTCTGGGACCTTTTGTTCAGATGCTACACACACCCTGCCGAAGAAACGCTGGCACCAGCAGCACGAGAGAAGCTGATGAGTCATAGCCGAAGGCCTTTGCACCAACCCCAATGTAAGGTTATGTGTTATTTACAAGAAACTTTCAAATATGATTACATAAGTAAAGGATGATTTCTCTTATTTCAAATATTTGTGAGAAAAAACTGAAAAAGATCTTAGTTAAGAGGCATATAAAGTGTCTTGAACACCCCAAAACGTTCATTAATCTTATTTACAAAGTACAAACGTGCTTCATTTTCATCCCATTTTTCTGGGGCACGAGGTCCACCAAACTGTGAAGACACTTTTAATGTGAAAAGAGGTGTGAAGTGAGCAGGGCATGCGGTGCATCATCCAATCTAAATTTAAGACTCGTTTAATGAACTTGTTGATAATCTTAATAATATTTACATTCTTATGTTTTATATATATATACATAAGTTTGAAATATAAACAACATATTATTTCTTAAATATATACATAATGCATATGCACACATATATTATGTAAACAAGATGTATGTATTATTATTTGACAGAACTAGTCACTATATATATATATATATAATATATATTCATGTCAACATGAAATCAAAATAATTGCTTTATTGAGGTTATGGTGGAAAATACCTAATAATATAATATAATATAATATATAAGATGCATTTAATTGACAAAAGTCACAAAGAAATGTATTATGTATTTAATAATTTAAAATACATTTTTAAATATTGTGAACTTTCTACTCATCAAAGTAAAAATGATCACAAAAATATTAAACAGTGATTGTCATCATTGATAATAATAAATGTTGTTGTTTATATTAGAATGATGAGAGGTAGTGATGCTTAAAATACAGCTTTTCATTGCAGGAATAAATTACATTTGGAAATATATTACTATTGAAAACAGATATTTTTTATAGAAATAATAATATTTCACAATATTTGTTTGCGCTATGTTTTTTAACTAATGAACTTGGCCTTTATAAAAAAATAAAAAACGTTTTAAATACAATAACATATATTAGTAAAAATATTGACATATATGTATTACAATTACACAGGAATAACACGTTTTCTCCTTTCTGATGTAATAACTGATGCATCAGGGGTTATTCCCATTAAAAGTTCAGAGTAGGATGCTGACGCAACGACAGATATTCTTATGTAGAAGCAAAGTGCTAAAACTGAAGTGATAACAGGCATCTGTGAGTGGTGTGAATTGCTCATTGTTAAATCGTGATGCAGCAGTCTTCTCCTGGTGTGATGTGCATTACAGAGAACGACCACATATCGCTCAGACATTTAATTAATGAACGCTGAGCTGGAGAAGAGAATGATGCATCACCCACAGCATCAACCAGTCTCTGAGTAACAGAAAGCACTCGTAAAGACTCACTTCAAAACTCTGTCTCAATCTCTCTCTCACACACAGCTCACATATCTTTCTAAGCTCCATTGGTTTTCCCTGTGCATTTTAATGTGAAAGCAATTCTTTGAAAGCGTTATTTTGAAGAAAAACATGAAAGTGCCACTCAAACCAGCTCTTTTTCCTGTTCAGCATCTGCCCAAGATTAATCTAGAAATGTATTTCCTCTGTGTTTAAAGGCCTAAAAATACCTGCACAGTGAATGGTCTCTTGTAGAATTGCACTGCTCCCACACTGCCAGAGTGGAGTGAAAGTACCTGCGGATGTCATGTTACATCTGATTCTTTCATCACTAAAAAGAGAAAAGGTTAACATGACTCTTGGCCTCATTGATTGCTAGCACAGCCATGATGAAAAAGGGGTCCCTACAGAATAAACCAATAAAGCTAAAGGTGACACTGCGAGGGATTCAAAGAAGTCATCTTTATCGCAATAGATTTTATGTTGCGATTGAAAAAGATCAACTGGTATTTTCTCTTATTCCTTCCCCAGGCAGATCGCTTGGTCAGATCGTGCATTATTTCCATTGTGCAAAGCGCTCCCGGTGACAGAAGGTATAGCTCATTAAAGCATGTTTCATATTTTGCTTCATGATTCGTATATAGTCATATTTAACAATAAATTCAAACACACACACACACACACATATATATATACAGTTTTAGGACTATTGGACAAAAATTTTCACATTTTCAATGACAATCAACCAATATAATAAAATGACAATAACAATATGAAATGTGTTGCAATAGTGTGTATGTGTATATTTTATATTATATATTTTGCATTTAACTGTCTCTGTGTGTGTACAATATATATATATATATATATATACAGAGACAGAGAGAGAGATGGTACAGTATATACAGATTTATATTTGTAAAATACATAATTATATACACACAGTAGTAATAATTATTAATATTTTATATTGATTTTATTATATACACTATAAACACACAAACACAGTAACACATAGATATATTTCAAACATTAGTCTACATTCAAAAATGTAAATAATATAAAGAGTTAATTTGCAAAACAAATTAATTCTCAAAAATCATGTTTTTTTCATCCTGCATTTAATCTCTATTAAACTGCAGTTGGTTTATTTTTACTAGGTTAAAAATAACCTAAACAAAACAGCTAACTAACCCAAGAAAACACAATAAAAACATGATAACATATGAAAATGGTTGGAAATGTAATATATTAAATAATATGCCTATATAATAAATGCTCAGCATGTTTTAAGCAACATAACAATGACTTATACATACATAAATAATATTTCACTATTTTTACAGTATAGCTACTGAGAACTGATGTGCTTAACTGTTTTACAAATAAAGTCACAGTGCTAAATAAATAAATTGGGTTATTTTTCTATTTCTTTCTGGTTTCTTATTATAGCACAGTCTTGTGTTTCTTTCCTCTGAATTTGGGGTGTAACATGACCCGGACAGTCTTGACAGGTTATGTTTGATGAGATTCGCCCGTTCTATAATAACAATGAACACAAACCAGTCATTTCAGACCACACGAGATGGGTTTCTGTCCACCATCGAGAAAAGCTGCTTTGCGTCTGGAAAGCAGCGTCTAGAAAGCTCACTACATCAGTTTCTCCAGGAGACACCATTGACCCGCTCTGTTGAATAGACAGGAGCAGTGAATGCGCAGTCTCAGTGCGGAACGAAGCTATCAGACACACCAGCCAATGTTGCCAAAGCAGCAAAAAAATGCATCTCATTTCATCAGGTCCTCCACAGCAAACCTGTATTAAACGATCACAAAGATGCACAAGCAAAGATGTGCATGCACGCGAGACAAAAGACAACGAGGATCCTCCCTCGGTGGAATAAATACCATCTAAACCTTTTTGTCTGCTCATTTTGAACCGTAGCATAAGCCACAGTTGGCACATAATCTCTAGACTGTCTGCTATGCTGTTTGCAGTTATAGCAACCATAACACAGACCCATAGGGGAATATTACAAGATGCTTTTAATCGGGATACAGACTGAGCATCAAATGCGGCGTAATTTGATTGATCTCAATCGCGCAGCGCGCAACACTGAAATGAAAGTGAGGCTATTAACGCAGATTATGGAGCCACTTTCACCTTCATCGCGAGTGCAAATGAAAAGCGCTTATTCTAATGGCATCTCCAGACAATAAATGCATCATCTTACCTGCGCCGTGCGAGAGATCGATGCCAGACTCGCTGAGGATGTTCGGGTCACTTTGAGATCTGCCTCTGTGCAGAAGACATTTGTCTATTCCGTCCGATGAAGCCATGAGGAGCTATGAATAAAATATAGAAATCCCTTTCAGAGGCAGCGGTGAGGCGGATGCGTCTCGGTCTAAGAGCATCCAGCAGCAGGCATGCTGAATTAAAACCCTTTACAGTGACTGTGTGTGTGTGTATGTGTGTGTGTGTGTGCATGAGGGAGCGAGACCGAGTGTGTCTGTCATGAGGGCTGGGGTATTTGTGTGCGTACGCGCGCGCGCAGATGCCACCTTTCTCCACTTCACAATGACCCACTGACAAGCGAGCATCCGCTCTGAATCACAGGATGCTAGGGAATGACGCTTTTACAGTGCCTTCTTAGATTAATTCATTCGGGGTTTTTTTTTTACAGTAGCCGTGTCTCGTTTCGAACGAATCGGTGTCTTTGAAAGGAATTAATCTTTTGAATAATTACAGTTTCGTTTGCTTATGTCTCTCATTTTTTTGGATTTTCTGCCTTTTGGACTTTCTGAGTTCTGGGACGTTTCATTTATAGTGATTTTCATTCGTTCTCTGCATAGGGGTCCATTTGGAAGGAATCCGTGTTTTTTCACTGTGTGAATCTGAAGAGTCATATTTAGCTCTCTGAAGTGTCTTGTTTTTGAGGTGCTTGACAAATTTCGTACCTTTAAAGACGCATAGTTCAAGAAAATACTCTGAAAACCCTAATAAGTTGACTGAACTAAACTGATTGAGTAAACTCGTTGCCTCAATTTAATTGAGTAAGGTAGTCTCCCAAAACTTGCATATTTAAGTTTAGTTAACTTCACAGTAAAATCTAAGTAGTTGGGCTTACTTAGGCTACGTCTACACTAATCCGGATAAATTTGAAAATGGCGTTTTTGTCTAAAAACGCTCCACGTCCACACTATCGTTTTCAATCGTTTCCGAAGAGTTGATCATCGACAATGAAACAATGGAAAACGCCTCTGTACTGTGCATGCGTGAAACATTATTCAATCTGCGTCATTTCCGTCTGCCGTTTATTTACTTTCCGGCTCTTTAAATGGAGTTTTTTAAATGGACTGACAATGAGCTGGAGCATGTACAAACTGATATTAATCTTTAATAGGGCTGTCAAAATTGAGAGCAAACAAAACAACTGCTGTACAATGCAATCCGCCATCTCAGTTGAGTTGGTCACATGACTGCATCATATGACTAAAATGCGTCATCGTTTTCGAAAGCCTCCATTTTCACAGTCCACGCTGCGACGCGAAAACGGCGTTTTCAAAAAGCTCAGTTTTCCTTGACCAGAAAAACAGTCTAAGTGTGGATGGAAGGCCAAAACGGAGAGAAAAAGATGCGTTTTCAAATGAAAACGTATTAGTGTGGACATGGCCTTAAAAACAGCATGCAAAGTAAAAAACGAAATAAAGTGAAAGAGAAGGAATATGTTGTACTGACAAATGCTTAGTTAGTATAGTTTACTTAAACGAGAGTTATAGTAACTAAAAAGGAACTGTAGTTGATCCTTTACTTTAGGTTTACTCACTTAGTATAGCTACTCGCTGACTCCCAGAGTGCATTGCGGCAGAATAAATTATGCAATTTTTTTGTTTTGTTTTTCAGTTGTTGTTGTTTTAATTTGCTGTCTTGTATCAGTAGTAGCACAGCAAAAAGAGCAAATAAAATGGTTATACAATGAATAAAAATCAGTTTAATTGTTACCATTGTTGTGATTCATGTGCTGAATGATTAAGTCAGTATGTGGCATCTGCATATTACCAAACAAATCTAAATATTATACCATCCAAATTAAAGCTTAAGAGGTTTATAAAAAATATTTAAACTGTGAAAATTTATTAATAAACACACAAAAAGATTACACTACTCCAAAAAAGTTGGGACACTAAACAGATTGTGAATAAAACCTGAATGCAATGATGTGGAGACAGCAAATGTCAATATTTTATTTGTAATAGAACGTAGATGACAGAACAAAAGTTTAATTCAAGAAAATGTATCATTTTAAAGGAAAAATATGTTGATTCAAAATTTCACGGTGTCAACAAATCCCAAAAAAGTTGG
>JAUCMU010000048.1:4651506-4677627 GCA_032275025.1 Enteromius treurensis | reverse complement strand
AATGCCGCGGGTGATAGTTTGTAATGTGTGTGTTTCTGGTTCTCGTCTGTTTGGGGGTGGGAGGAGCAGACGCGGGTCCCCTGTCCCGTCCTTTGCGCTGCCTTGTTGAGCGTAGCACTGAAAACATTATATTTTACACACTTTATTCTCTTTTTTTTTTTTTTTTTTTTTGAATCGTTCAGTTCGTATGCGTACCGAAAGCCTCGTACCGAACGGGTTCAATACGATTACGTGTATCGTTACTCCTCTAATATCTATCCCTTGTTTTAGGGAAAGGCCTTTTTGACTTCTAGTACTTAAATCATGATAAATGCCATATTTACTTTAATATTAATTTACTTAAAATGACTAAATATTTCTTATGGTTAAATGTACATGCTGCTGTTCTGGCCTTTTCATTTTACATCGGCAAATTAAAACCTATTTATTCATTGGGAAAAAATAATGTTAGTTCTTAAAAATTCTCGGTCTGATCTGTACATATTACTTATTACTGACATTGTTATTACTGTACATGTTTTTGAAGCATGTGTTTATCTGAGAAAGCAAAAATACAGTGCAACAGTAGCATTGTGAAATATGATTACATTTCAATTAAAATCTATTAAAAGGTTGATTATGGTTATTTTGTGGTTAATATTTTTGTGACATTTTAGGTCTTTTTTTCTTGATCCTTTATAAATATAGCAGTATTGAATATATATACATATATTTAAACAAATTATTTACACTGAAATGCCAGCTGTATTAAGCAGAATGTATTTAATTTAAATTAATTAACTGTAAAGGAGAAGTTGAAATGTCTGGGTAGAGAACATGCCCAAAATAGAGAATTCTTGGCAAATGTTTCAACACTCTTCAAAATGAGGAAGCATTTCCTTTGTGGACGGAGCAAGACCAATGCTTGTGAACACTGAGAATACAGCTTTTACAGACCTTGTGCCTTCTCCTGTAGGTTACATTCACTACCAGCCTGCTAAAGACCGCCATCGTCCTCATCTGCTGGAGATGCTGATCCAGTTACCCCCTCACTCTATGACAGAGGTAACTGTACAGTTTGAGAGGGCCCTGCTCAAATGGACCGAGTACACGCCTGATCCTAATCACGGCTTCTATGTTGGGTAAGATGCTTGCTTATCAAGTATTTTGAAAGATCTTACCTGTCCAGAACACCGTCTTCTCCTGCCATCCTTGACTAAATATAATTGTTTTATATACAGATTTTATCTTGTGTGTCACTCCCTGCATCTGATTGGAGTAATATAATATGTTATTGCAGGTCATCTGTGGTCAGCGCCCTTGTGCCAAGTATGGTTGCAATGAACACCAACTTCACACAAGGCCAGCCGCTGTTTAGCAGTTTGTAAGTATAAATTGGCTTTGGTTTTAAAAGAGTAGCTCCACCAAAAAAGGAAAATATGCTGAAAATACACCCAGCCTCAGGCGATTCAAGATGTAGATGTGTTTCTTCATCAGAACAGACGTGTAGAAATTACATTAACTAATGGATCCTCTGCAGTGAATCGGTGCCAGAATAAGACCAAGTCCAAACAGCTCATAAAAACACATCTCTCCTCATGGATCATGCACCATTTACAAGCAAAATCAGTTCTAAAAGTTCTGGATTTTGATGTGAGAGGACTGCATGAAGTGCTTTTATAGGTTAATTAAGAAATTAAGAGATTTTTAATAACAGAGGTAAGTCAAAAAAAAGTGTTGGAGTTAAAAAAAACAAATTCACTTAGAATATTTCGTGCCACAAAAGTAGCCACCGAAACTGCAATCAAACAAACAGACATGATAGGTTATGGACACAATTTGAGGTTAATCTCAAAACATCTTGATGGATTTGTTTCCTTCAGATATGCTGCATTTTTACTTTACAAAACATTAATTGATGTACTGGAGTGGTGTGAATTATTTGTGGATGGAGATGTTTTATCAGCTGTTCTGACGGCACCATTTACTGCTGAGGATCTAGTGATCCTACAGTATAATGCTAAAATCCTCCAAATCTGTTCTGATCAAGAAACAAACTCCTCTACATCTTGCATGACCTCAGGGTATTGCTCCAACAGTAAAAAAGTGCTTTCTTTCTTTATAACGCTTCCAGTGTCCCAGTCAAAGAAGAATCAAGCTACTTTGCGCGAGTGTACACCGAACCGCTGCTGGTTAATCTACCCACTCCTGACTTCAGCATGCCCTACAACGTCATCTGCCTCACCTGCACGGTGGTCGCGGTGGGCTACGGCTCCTTTTACAACCTCCTGACCCGTACCTTCCAGGTGGATGAACCGAGCCTGCCGCTGGCGAAGCGATTGGCCAACTTCATCCGGCGCATAAGGGGAGTGCCGCTGCTGACCTAAACTGCCGAGAGCAGACCAGACGCCTGAAAAGTCCATATTGGGAAGCAGAGAGCGTTATAATGCTTAAACGGCAGCTGCTGGAGTTTTAAGATGCTTTCAGCCCTGAAAGACTTGATGCCAAGAACTTCTGTTGAACAAATGAGCTACCAAGATGGATTAGCCTCCTTATGTTTTGTTTTGTTTGTTTTTTGAGTCAACAGGCAAAAGTTAGCCGCCGTTGGTTTTGCTTTGTTTTTTGTTGATCTAAATCATGAAAAACACCACTGTTTTGCTTTTCTCGTTTTGTTTGTTTTCTGAGTCACATTAAGTAAAGATTAGCCACCGTTTTGTACGAGTAACACGTAGCTCGCAACAGTTTTGTTTTGTGAATCACATAAGCAAAGACATTTTTTGCCATGTTGCTTTAGAAAATGATAGTTTGCGGTCACGTGAGCATTTCTCAGAGGAACTGCGTGGTTTGGGCATCTGGGGAGAAATATAGGTGGAAGAGTGATGCTAAGTAAAGTTAAGATGCTAAGCGTGACCAGGCTTTACAGAGAAACAGACACTACAAGCCAACTACTGAAAATGGATGTCTTAAATATTTTCCATGTTCTGTAATGCACTGATATTTAAATATGTGTTGTTTTGAGGGATTGCATTTTTTTTTAAAGCATTTTGTTTTTATTCTGTGCTTTTGCCTGTGGGCTGACCACATAATGACCTCCAGACTGGGTGTTATTGAATTCAAACTCTGAAGACTGGTTAACTTTCCCATAATAAACCGACTAGAAACCCATAACGTGTTAAGAACAGTTTGACTCTTTAGTGCAGCATTTTTTTGTTCGTGCCTCAAGGGATTTTGCAGAAGAATGTAATGTTTTTTTGCAGGGTTTAGGAAACTATGTCGCATCCCATTCAGCCGCGCCATCCTGTTTGAATTACTGTATGTGAAAGAGCCTCAGCATCGGCTGATTGGGAATCTCTATTATATGACATGGAGTTTTGTAATATATAAATGCACTTAAATGTAGATGCACTGATTTCCGTTAACTTACTGGTTGTTAAACTAAAAAGTGTCACTGATCAGATCAGACTGCCCAAGCACCACATATCAGCTAACCTATTTTTTCCCACCACTGCTGACTCAAGTATGTTGGCTACAATGTGTCCTAACTTGGCACAATACAAAACAAATTTCCGGAGACAAGCAATCTGAATGTCCACAATGAATGTGAAACTGCTGTGCAACATGATATGTGATGTTTACTGCATAGTTATGGAAGCGACTCCTGGGATCTGGAGTGGACAGAAATGAAAGCCAGTGATATATGGCTTTTTTCTAAATACTTCTAGTTTCCAGTATTTTGATTCAGTAACCTCAAACACACACACACACACATATGTATGTATGTGTGTGTATATATATATATATATATATATATATATATATATATATATGAATCATGCTATAATTGCGGGTACATTTGTTTTTTCCGCTTATCACCGTCAAACTCTGTTACCTGACAGTGCTGTAACAACAGTGTAACAAAATTGACATTTTATTTTATTTTTTCCAAAAACTACTTGCTAGCAAAATGAAACTAATGAAAACATGATCAAGAGACCTTTTACCCAATCTAAGATCTGTAATAAATTCAATTTTGCTTTTGATATTGTGGTAACAGAGTTGATGTTCTAAAAATTACGCTTGGTGTACAGTAAGAAGTTTTTAGATTAAAATATTTTCTCAGAGAGAGCACAGATACTTTTCAGATCTTAGCAGTAAGGGAAAGTGACATCATTTCCTGTAACTTACACAGTTCTGAGAGATCATTTCACCAATTCTAAGGGAAAATATGGTTTGGTAACAAGAGTTGACGCCAGATTTAGGGACACGCGTTTCTTTAAGAAAAATATAATGTAATAATAAAAGAACAACATTTATTATAAATATCTAAAGTTTATAGGTTATACCTTTTGATCAAATTAATGTGTCCTTGCTGATTTAAAAAAAAAAAAGCTTTAGAAAAATCGGGCCGAGTACCAAAACAAACTTGTAGCCAATCAGCAGTAAGGGGCGTGTCGACTTAAGCCCCGTTCACACTACACGCCACACGCTAATAGGATGTAAAATTACATTATTAGATATATCCAAAACGTGATAAATGTATGACGACAGACAAAATCATTAAAGATTAGATGGCAAATAAACGTACCTTATTAAAATAATTTTAACTGCATTCAAAGGTATTGTAACTTGTTTTGTTTCTAAAGTTGCTTTGGATAAAAAATATGTCTACTAAATTATTACATTTTAAATGTTATGTAATTGTATAGAAACACTAAGGTTTACACTATAAAATGTATGCAATTGTTATGTATGCTAAAATTAATGCAATTATACTAATACTGTAGTAATGCATTGTGTAGGTAAACAAACTTTATATTAATACAATAGCCTACGTTACTAAGCAACCAGAAATGAGAACGCCCACTAGCGACGTCATCGCCAGCCTCTGGCAGAAGTAGTAGTGTGAACGGGGCTTGTGAAGGAAAGTGCCCCCAATGAACAGCTGAGCTGAGCAACAGAAAAAAGCAAAGTCCGATGAACAATAAGGCAAGAAGTAGGACCCTAGTAAATATCAGCTTTCCAGCGCTGGAGAGATGTCAACAAGCGGAAGGCCTGCGATCAGACGCCGAGATTGTTTTGGTTCTCGAGGTGAGTAACACCGTGTACACCAGATACCAACAGCTAGGGGTGGGCGATATGATGATTTTTGATCGTGGACAATAAATATTTATGCTATTTTATCATCTCCGTCTCAATATGCTGTACAACACGACATAACCTTACATTCACATCAGTGTTACCTCAGAAGTAACGTTAGGATTACACTCACCGGACAATGCACTTACTTGCAATCACAAAATTAAATTATTTGCTTTAAAGTCTTGCCGATTAAACATTTCATATGTGTGCTGTCCGGATCTCGTACACCTGAAGCGCGCGCACTAAAAGCCTGTCAAATAGCGTCGAATAACTGAACTAATATATTTATCACATGCGATTGTAGTAATACTGTCAAAAACACACAGCATTAAACACAGGCGCTTGTGTCTAAAGTGAAAGTAAACAATCAAGAGAAAAACGTGCCAGTGATGCGTGCAGCTCTTAAAGGGACAGAACTAAACATGCGCTGCTTGTCATTAAAGGGATAGTTCACTCAAATATTATAATTGTGTCATTATTTACTCACTTACATGTTGTCCCAATTATTTCTTGTGCTGAACACAAAATAAGATATTTTGAGTAAGCAAACAGTAGCTGCTCCTCGTTGAATTTAATACAATGTTCAACAGAAATAAGAAACTCATTCAGATAAAAACGAGCTGAGTGAGTAAATGATGGATGTAGTGTAGTAGAAGTATATAGTGTTTCACCTTTCAATACTGCTGAATACACCTACTCTTCCTGAAAAATAAAAGCACTTTTTGTTTTTTTTCATATTATGTTTATTTGTAATGTGTATCTATTCGAATAACAAAGATAAAATGACAACGATTTTTTGTCTTCTTTATTTTATACTTTGTTACCTTAAAAGGCTTTGTTTTTATACAAAAGGCAAATTAGTTTATCTGTACTGCTCAGACAACTTACAAAATAGTAAAATCAATGACAAAGAGCCATAATAAAAAAAAAAAAAAATTGTGATATGATATTGTTGCCATAGCTCCCACCCCTACCGACAGCTAAAGTCTGCCTACGCTGGACGCGATAAAGCAACCGTTGAAAATCATTTGAAAAATGTCGGCACGTCATAAATCGGCATCGGTTTTCTGCCAGAGATTTCTTGCACCGCTCGCGTCCCGTGCAGACGGTTCTGCTTTGTTTCACAGAACTAATGCTGCCTGGGTTCTTGTGGGGCGCAGCTATTATTTTGGTGATTTCAAATATCAACACTGCCTTCTAGAAATCGCTTACCCTGACTTTAATCCATACTAACACCCAAAACTTCTTACAAAAAAGAGGCAAACTTTGCCCTGTTTCCCTCTGGACAAAACTAACAGTCTGTTCCCATTCCTGGAAGATGATGCACACTAACCTTCATTTTGCTCAAATATTCATTTTTGCACGTTCTTTTCTCTTAACGTGACTAAATTGCCAAAATGCTTTTTGACTGTGCAATTTGTGGTAATTTAGTAATTTAGTTTAAGGCTTTTCCATCACTGTCATATTTTTGCTGACAAATGTCTTGACCCTTTTGCTGCCAAGCTCCTGGAGAGGATGGAAACAGAGGTCTCTTTCATTACAAGATGTTTTGCATGTGTTTGAGTCTTGGGGAGGGAAACTTGTGCATTCCTAAGCACTGATGCCAATGAGCTGTTATGTGAGAAAAGAAGAGCCAAACGAACACTGGCATACCAAAAATACCAACGCCTCAATGAAGCAATTTTCTTGATTATTTTGTGCCCCCCCCCATCCCCCCCCAAAAAAACCCCGCAACCCCTGAAAGAAGGTTTACTGAAACTATGAGGTTTATTAGGTGGTTATAAACAGGGAAAACCTATGAATAAACCATTAAATGGTACAAAAAAAACCTCAAGTATGGATTATGCAAAATCAATCATTCCGGTGACTTTCTTCCTATGGGTAAATCAGCATGGTTCGCTGCATGCATGACCGCAGGTGGTTGGGCAACATTTCTGTTCGGCAGGACACTGCCCATCATGGTAACAGTATTCTGCACACATTGGGGTCCCCTTCGGTAGGCCACATCGTCCAGGCTTTACTGCACGGACACAGACAAACAGTTTGTCCCCTCAGCAGCATATACTGCACAAAACACTCAAAGCAACATCATTTCACGTAAATCCATCTTGTAAAGCCACCCTGTGCCTGGAGCAGTGCTATATAATATAATATATGTAATAATTATTGGGGAAAAGCTTAAAATAAAATTAAAATAATACATTAAAATAATATTCATATCTGTACTTAACATTAAATGTAACTCAGATATAGAATTTATAATAATTATTATAAGACACAAACTGAAAGAAAGCTGACCCAACCATATGTAATATGATATTATGTAATATAAATATCTGTATAACACCATAATAACAAGAAATGTTGCTCATATAGAATTTATAATAATTATTATAATAAAATAAGACACAAACTGAAAGATGACCCAAACATAACATAAAAATAATAAAAATAAAATAATATTCCTACCTAAATAACATTAAATAATACTTATTACAAAATAACTAAAACAAACAAAACAGAATAACTTCCTTGCCTGTAAAACATTAAATAATACTTATTATTACAAAATAAAACATAAATTGAGAGGAAATTAGATAGCTGACCCATATATAATGTGATCTAATAATAATTAGTGTTGTCTAACAATTAATCGCAATTAATCAATTATTTTGCATTCAAAATAAGTTTTATTTACAAAATATATGTGTATATTGTATAAATACTAACACATACAGTATATATTATAAAAATGTATTTACATTCATATAATTTGTATTATATATGAATATTTTTAATATATATACAACACTTTTTTTATTCAATATATACATAATAAATATACACAGTACACACTCGTATACGCTATGTAAACAAAAACTACTTTGGATGCGATTAATCATTGATATAATTATAATACAATATAATGTACTATTCATACCAGTATATGGAGCCGTGCATTCATGTCCACATCCATTGCTGCAGCATTTCTCATTGTTCGGACAGTCACTGTCATTGACACAGAACTCGGCACACATTCCTGCTCCAAACTTTCTGCGTGGACACACTCCTGGCTTTGCTGTAATGCAGACACACCATAACACTGCATGCTGAATGCATTGCTGTGTAAAATGTTTTTGAGGTTGCATACTATTTATACTATTCCAAACTTTCTACTTGAAAATTTCACATTTAAATCAAGGTTTTGTAATTACTTTTACGTTACAATGGTTTTACCTCCAAATTTAGTGAATACAGAAATACATACATTTGGTGGCATGCATATACGGTTAAAAAGTTTCATAACCATGTCAGTATTCATGTTTTTCTGTAAAAATAATAATAATTAAAAAAAAGTATATAAATATGGAATAATGCGAAATGACATGGTAAAATTAATCAACTTCATCAAGTCATAATTCAAATGAAAATGAGCCTACTGTGTTTATTAGTAGTTGATGCAATGCTGCAAACACTTTTTTTTTGTAAATACGATGGTGTGAACTACATGACTGGTAAAGACAGATAAGAGGAATTATGGAAATTATGTGAAGTGATCATTTGTCTTCATCTCGTGATTAAGTTATAAGAACATGGATCTTCTCACCTGTGCAGTTTGGTCCTGGAGCCGCGTCTGCTGTGCTCAAGCATCCAGACACACACAATAATAACAGCACACTCGCCAAACAACACCTTCGAGCCGTCATCCTCTCGAGCTGCGGTCACACAATGAACTGATGCAAGAGTCAGCGAGTCAGGAGGAGCTTTGAGATCCTTAAGCGGAAAAAAAACATCTACTGAACCCCGCGACATGCGGTTCTGATTATAACTTTAGAATAATTTTACCATCGTGTGTATAAAAAGTAACAGCAAACACTCCCGTTTGTTTTCGTTTTCGTTTTTAAAACGATGTTTTAAATAGTGTGCATACACGCCCTACTGTTCGTCAAATATTACCAAAAAGTTGCCCCCCAAAATATTACTTTTCTGCAGACTAGACAGTAGTATTGACTGTTGGCCGCGCCAGTCAGCCAATCAGAGCACTTGAAGCTCACTCTCAACCAATAGCGTGAGTTTGTGGGCGGGATGATTTCTTCTGGCAAACAATAAAATGTTATGTAAATGTTAGCATCTAAAGTGGTGCTTGCTTGTCTGGCACGTGAAGTCAGAACATATTCCAGAACGATGCCAACTTAACCTTTTATAGACTCTCAGTACATATGTGCAATTTGAATCACTAATCGTTATAGCCAAATATATGTGCAATATGTTATTCCAAAAAGTTAGTTTTTTTCATAATACACTGAAAATAAAAAAGGCGTAGGAACCCTTTTAACTCCGAAATTGCTAGTTAAAACAAACATCAACTGACACATAAAATTCAATTAAAATTTGTAATAAATATATGACGTATAACATATATAGGCTGTATTTAAAAAAAAAAATCATACACTAGTAAGCTTTATTCACAGTGAAAGTTTGAATGAAGTACTTGATTGTGAAAAACACTAGCATTCCAGACTAGTATCTTATGGCAGTGTGTAAGCTGATCTGAAACGGCTCTTACACACTGGACAATTAGCACACTACAGCACGGCTTTCCCCCCTCTTTTTGACATTTTCTCTGTAGATGAGACACATACGGCATCAGTCATGCATGTTAGCAGATTTATATTGCTGTATTAATTCAAGTGAGCTCAGCTCTTTGCATATAATATACTGTATGCATTGTTTTGGAACTTATTGTGCATCGACACATTAAGGTGCATTTACAAAGTTTTATGTGACCACTAGGTGGCGTAAAACGAGCTGTATGTGTTTGTGGTGCTTTAAAAGAAAACCACATTGTGTGCTTTTAGAGAACAATGTCATTAATTAACACTATGTCATTAATTTATAAAAACAAAAAAAAAGTCCATAGGTTTAAAACTAGTCTAACCACACAGTAGCTAATCAGTCTAGACCTGTTTTTTTTTCTGTAACTGACTTGTCTTAACGAAAGAAAAAAAATGTGATGACTAACTGGTGGGACTAGTCTAAGGAGTTTATGAAATTGTCGCCTGGAGGCTGAGACTGTCTTTAAACATGGATTAAATATTATTAGAAAAGACAGATAGAACTTAATCATTTACTAAATAAAAACTAAAACTCACAGTCCACTCTCTGTAAGTTTGGGTTAGAGGAACCAATACAACACAAATGAAAGAGTTTCAATTCAAATTCAATTCATCTCTTTATTGACCTTCTGTAAATTCAAATGGAATTTTCCTTGAACAATTTCAGTGCATAAAATAGTTTGAAATACACAATTTGAATAGAAACCTGGAAGCGTTCTGTTATTGCACAGGCTTTTTAGTTTACCAACACACACCTTATTACCAAATATGTGAAAACTTGTAAAACAGCTTTGCAAAGAGTTTATTGCTTTATTGATTCTATACCCCCAAAACAATAAATAAATACATAAATAAATATCTTCAAGTTAAAATTTTGTAGGTAACGTATGGACAAACGGTCATCTGTTTAACCGGTATACAAAAATATCCAAATTTGTGTGCAAGGGACAATGATTTGTAAAACAATTTGTAAGATCACACATAAAAAAATGGGCTCAGATATTAAAAACTTTACATTTCTGAGTGTATTCTGATATATAAAGGCATCAATCATATTATTTTGAGAAAAAAAAATATATATATAGTGTTATTTGCACTAGCTAAATAAACTGTTGTGAAGTTTTAAAAGCACTCTGAGGTCAGTAACAAAAATTGTGAAATTCAAAAATTAAAATTGTAGTTCACGTCACCAAAAGGCTGTTGTAGCAATATCATTCATAATTTACATCGAAAAAAGAAAATTCCCTTTACTTTAATAATTCATACTGCATTCTTCACCAAAAAGGCAAATCAGTCCAAGGCAGCTGAATGTAAACAGCAGAGTTTCGAGTAGACAGGCTCGCTAAAACCTTTCCATTGTCCACTCTAAATAATGTGTGCTAGAGGTGCTCAAATGAAGCTCGATAGTTTGTGTAACTAAAGACTATTACATATAAGACACAAAACAACTTGTGACAGCTGAAAATAAGGACTTAAGTGGTTCAAAAGTTTCGTGTCATGCCAAAACACGATTCCCAGGTGAGCATTTTACAGGATACAAAAATAAAAGGTAACAATATACAAGTTTAATTTGTTAACACCACGTCCAGCCCTGGGGCTATAATAAACGAATATATCATTCATCATTTATTAACGCTGAGTGCATTAAAGGAATAGTTTAAATAATTGTAATTTTTGGTCTACTATGACTTTAAGTAATGCTAACAAATGTAATCATATAGTAAAGAGTTACCAAATAAAGAATAAGTCTATCATAAATGCTTTTGAAATGTGCCCATGAAATGCATGTGTCATTTGCACGTTGTGCATTATACAAGTTAGCACAAGTTTCCCTAGTAAACCATCATACGTATTGCTATCACAATCATCCCTCATAACTTCTAATACTCATTAAAAATCAAAACAGTCCTGAATGCTTACGGGACATCTTCACTTTTGCTCTTAGCCCTGACCAGCCCCTCGCTGTCCTCGATGCTTTCTTTAATCAGACACTCCTTAAGGTTGGGCTGACTCCCGATATCAATCCCCCGCTCCTGGATCTCCTGCAGAAGAGCCTCCCAGCGCCTCTTGTCCTTTGAGATCTTCCAGGACAGCCTGACGTTGGATTGGAGGAGCGGGATGAGCAGAGGGTGCAGCTGGTGCTGCTGCAAAGCCTCCTGGGAAGGCGCTAGGTCCTGCAGGGCTCGGTCGCAGTGTTCCTGAGCCTCGCTGAGCTGTTCTAGTTCTTGAAAGCAGGCGACCAAAGCGGAGAGCGTGAAGAACCAATGAACCCTCTGGAGCTGGTTGAGCTGCAGAAGCTGGTGGCATCCTAACTTCTCCTGGAGTCGCAGGGCATTGAGAAGAGAGCCCAGGGCCTCTTGGTAGAGGCCCACTCTCATCAGCATCTGGCCGGCGCGCAGATCACCCAGGTAGAAGAACTCAAGAAACGTAGGTGTGCTCCGGAGTTCAGGAAGGGAGTGAAGGTGGCTCAGGTACTGCTCGAATGCCCGGCTGCGCTTGGCAATGGTCTCGGCGGCGAAGTTCTTGCGCAGCTTCTTGCGAGGGAAGAAAACGCCATCCATCTCGTCCCCGTGACGCCGGCGCAAGCGGCTGTGCAGACGCTCGAAGTCAGTGTAGCGCCGTGTTATGACCGCCGGAGTTTTGTCAAACGTCCCAGAATGGATGACGTGAATTGTGTAGAGCTAATGAGAAAGAGCACAAATGCATTTCATTTCATGTGAAATTAGAAAAGCAAAACCTAAAGATGGTAAATGGGTCAACGATGCCACATTTCCTTTGTCCAAAGTTTACAAGGACTGTCGAAATGTATATTTTTTTAGTTTAACAAGTTACATTTTTTAACTCAAGTAAAGCCACATCCCGATTCATCAAGATTAATTGCAGAAAAATGTGCAAACAATTAGTTAATATTTACATTTTTTTAAATCAACCTAATGCATAAAGAAGAATTCAGTTTATGAACCCAATAGCCTGAATTATTTTAATGAGCACATTTTTAATATCTGAATTAAAATTAATTTGGGGGGATACAACATTCTTGATATATTAATAAAGAAGAATAATAATAATTTAAAAAAATTATAAGTTGTTTACATAATGTTTATTTATTGTGTATATTTATTATGCATATATAAATACACACACATACAGTGATATTTACAAGTATATATTTATAGTCATCCAAATTATATATAAATATATTTAATACATAAAGGTTACATTTTTCTTAAATACATACATGAATTTGTGTTTATTTATATATACATACTAATAGTTGGCCAATAAATTGACGTTATGCTGTGCGACCAATAAAAAATGTGCAAACAATTAGTTAATATTAAAATTTTTTAAATCAACCTAATGCATAAAGAAGAATTCAGTTCATGAACCCAATAGCCTAAATTATTTTAATGAGCACATTTTTAATATCTGAATTAAAATTACTTTGGGGTGATACAACAATCTTGATATATTAATAAAGAAAAATAATAATAATTTAAAAAAATTATACATATATATATATATATATATATATATTAGTCCTTTCAGATGATTTATCGCCTCCAAAATAAGTTGTTTACATAATGTGTATTTATTATGTATATTTATTATGCATATATATACAAGTATAAATTTATATTCATACAATTTATATATAAATATATTTAATACATTAAGGTTCAATTTTCTTAAATACATACATGAATTCGTGTTTATTTATATATACATACTAATAGTTGCCCAAGTTTTATGGCGACATTTTTAAAGCAATTAAATTAATATGATAGTTTTTCTAATCCAGACGAAACCAGTATTCATACAAAGAGTTAATTTCTGTACGTTGTCTTTTCCTTTTCTTTGGTGTCAACAGTCTAATTTGCATTTTCCCCAAATTTAAAATGCTCGGTGATGAATGTTTTTGTGATTCTTGAAGCTTGACTGAAATGGCTCACAGCAGGTGTTAGTGTACTCACCACATACTTGGAATTCGTTTCATGCACAACACTGGCGTCGGTCACCTCAAAAATGAGTTTTTCGGGAATGCAACGAGTTTTTGAGCTGCGCCAGTTTTCTTGTAGCTGTCTGGTGATCATGTTGGAGGTTTTTGGGGAAGGACCAATTGGGCTGGTATCTATGAACCAAAGACAAAATTAACTGCAACTGTGAAGCATCGAGTGAACTAAAAGTGAACTAAAAAAGAAGAAGTGAAATCTGCCTACAAATAGATTCTTTTAAATTCACAAGAACCATAACAAATGTGTTCAAGATGAGCTCGTTCCAAAAAAACAAGCTGAGGATTTTCCCCTGCAAGCTTTTTTCCGGCAGCTCACAGCTTACAGATTTTACATCATTGACACCAAAAGCCACTGCTCTCCAGTTTTTTTTTTTTAGTGACACGTGATTTTGAATACACAACTACTAAGTGCTGAGATGACCCAAATTTGAATCTAGCCTATTCGTAAAACACATGTTACTGATGACTACCTGTGCTGCTGCATGCGTTATCTACGGACTCTCCAAAGAAGTCCGAGTCGCTGTCTGGCCCCGACACCTCTCCTGCATCCTCAGAGTCCAGGACCCCATCGCCCTCGAAGCACAGGGTTCCTCCGAGTCGGGCCGACACGCAATCTGTGTCATCCTCGAGCTCAGAGCTTTCTGGAAAATCATCCGCTCCGTGACCGTCCGCCTCGGAAGAAAGCTCCCCTTCTTTGAACAGTGTACGTCGAAGTCTGTCGAACAGTTTAGAGGCCATTCCAGCTTTTCTCCAACCCTGAAGAGCACAAAAGACACATGATCCCACCACGACCTTGAGAAGCATTCCTGAATACAACACTAAGCGTTTAAATCATGACATTACTTCTGGCAGATCCTTTAAAATCCTGTAAAGCTACTGACTAAGTGAGCAAAAGTATGAAACATGAGTCAGTGGATGGAAAGACTGGACTTTCATTGAGCTGTGAAACGAGAGAGAGCAGGGAAACCGATCTGTCACGTAAAGGTGTATTATTTATTGAAGGGTTTGGTGAAAAGAGCCTCACAGCAGCATTGCATTGCTGTTATTTCCATAGGATAAAGCAGGTTAAAGGTTAAAGCAGATGCCGTAAGTGTTTATCGTAACAGAAGTTTCTACACATGGTACACTGAATATATAGTGTACCCATAACCAAACTATATTCATCAGCACCTTTTGCACATGGAGAAACTTTTGGAAACATCCAGGAAAGTGGGAGCGTCTCTGATTCACTCCTAGCTTGCTAACTTAACTTACGTGCTAATAATAACAACACCGCGCTGAATCAGCGGCGCTTTCGCAAATTATAAGAAATCTGACGATGATTACGTAAATTAATCTATCAAATCCGTCAAATATCTGGTAAGCAGAAGTAAAAAAGCTGTCAGACGCAATTTTTGAGCTTAACTCACCTAACTTTTCTTGCTAACTATGGCTAATCCTAACATTTCGACTCCAAAGGGATGACCGAACATATGAAACGCATGGGTATCTGCACTTACCCGAGTTAAAGACCTCAAAACTACATGCGATCAGCTCTTCGTGGTGCTGGATAGATCATTTTCATGCGCAAATAAACAGACGGAGCGGTGTTGAGATGGATGGGAGTTATTCACTGACCATTAAGTTACTTGGAAGTGGGCGGACATTCACTCGCTTGGCAACCGACTAACATTAGAAAACATTTCAAATACATTCGTAAAATATATTTCAGTATGCATTTATAAATAATTTTGTGCTTTTATCTTTAAACTATATATGATTTTCGTTTATCATGACATGAAAATCGTTTTAAATTGAAACAATAAAAATTGTTTCAGTAAAACGTTTTATTATTATTATTATTATATGATTTATCTGTCATACATGTGACAAGTAATGAGCATATGAATGTATATTAAAGATATACATATTAATAATATAAATATTAATATTAATACGTCTTTTTATTATAAAATGGCTTTTTGTCACAGGAAATTGATTACTCTCACTATAAATAATTCATTACAAAAAAACAAAACAAAACAAAATAAAAACATTGCATCATTTTGCATTTTACAGGAAAATTTTGAAAAAGTGCGCAGGTTGGGTTACTTTTGATTACACTAGAGACTGACAGGAGGCGCTGGAGGCAGCTCGTGTTAGCGCTTCAGACACAGAGGAAGACAGTCAATGGATCGCGCGGTATAAAAACATCGTAACAGTCATAGCGTTGATTTGGTTTTGGGTACGTAATGGCATCCAAAAAGCCGGTGAATGCACATAAACTAGACGAAACAGCTTCAAGTGACTCGAAAGTAAGGTAAGTAAGTTTTCATATTTAATGTAAAATTCAAGTAAAGTTAACTGTTATCCAGAAATGTTAACTTGTTGCTCGAGTAATGTGAACATCAATCTGGCTCACTTGTTTTTACATGGTTTTCTTTGAAATGTTAATGCATTACTTCATGTGAAAATACTTGTGCTAATGTTTGTTTTGTGAAATGTTTTTGTTTACAGGTTGAAGCGTTTTGTCACCTTAAAGTTAGGCGGCATTAGTTTGAAAATGGCAGTAACGTTAAATAAATCAACCTGACTTGATTAAAAAAAAATAAAACGCGAATAAAATAAGTTATACACTGCAGAAAAACACTATAACCGCTAAATAATTATTTGGCCTAATAATTAAAAGGCAAAACGAATCTCCTTTAGACATCACAAAAGAGTGTCTAGTTGTCATTTAACTCGTTTGTTCTTAATCATGTATGCAGATATTGTATGCTGTCAGCATCTCTTTTTCCTTTTTAGTTTATCCACTGAAAATGAAGCAAGCGGCGGAAATGACAGTGGTACAAGGAGAAAAACCAAAGGTGAGCGCGCACACACAATTGATTCAGTGTCGTAACTCATTTATGTTATGCTTACAGCTTCATCTGATATTGATTTTTATCACCAGGCACGTTTGTGAAGCCTAGATACATGCAAACTTCAACAAAGGTTTCAACAAAGGTAACTGTCCGCAAAATAATGCGACCAAGCTGTATGTTAAGTCTCATAATAATGTTATCGCTTAACATCTGTGCTGCTGGATCTGGTTTTTCTGTGTGTTTTTTATATCAATATGAGTTGTGTTCTGTGCAGCAGCAGTCAGTGCTGATGCCACCAAGACCTTCCTCCCCCAGGTCAGGCAACCTGGGAAAGCCAAGAGAAGGCAAACCTTCGAGGCGTACAACAAGCTGTCTGGCAGACAATGACTCCACCTGTGAGTGTTTGGTTAGACTATAGATGTTACAAATTAAATATTCACTGTTGCACTTGCTTGCGTCTAGGTTGTCGAATAAGCTCTGTTTTATTAGAAGAGTTTATGTTGCTTACAGAGTAATTGGTGCATGTGATATTGAGCATGTAATGTTTTCCCACAGTGGTTGCAAGCATTCTGGAGTCCTCAAATGTGGGAGGAAATGTCTTTCAGTCGACAGTTTTGGATGGTCACTGCATTAGACCAGATTTTGATGTCTCTGTCATTAACGGTGTGGTGAAGTCTAGAGTAATGTGTTTTTTTTTTTTTTTTCTTTCATCAGACCCGTTTGCTTAACATCTTTGTTTATATTCTCTAGATAAAGTTGCACAGCCAAACTCAGTGGAGCTGGATAACGAGGAAAGGGACATTGGGATGGATACTTTTATTTTGGCCTTCCTCACTGCTAAGGTCTGAGGTTAAGTTAATCTAATTTATTGAAAGTGCCTCACTGATTTACCTATGATTTGTTTTTTCTTTCAATTTAATCAACATTGTCACTAGAATCTGCAACCCTTCTGCCTTCCTATTTTGGTAGTCACACTCATGGTCCTAGCGGTCAAAAGTGACCGAACACCTGAAATGAAAAGCACTACCCCCCAATTAAAATCAATGTAATTTTTTTTTTTTTTTTTTTTTTTTTTTTAATTTTATATTAATAATATTAATGCAATATTAATTAGATTTTTCCCATTGAAAATAGTAAATTTTTTTTCTCCCCCAATATTTTTAACATTGTTTCATGTTAATGTAGCATTTCTCATTAAAATACACACTAGACCTTTTAAATAAATCTTTAGCGCCCCCTAGTCAAAGCAAAGAAAAAAAAGCGTGTAATTGCATGGTGTAACTAATAGACGGCTTTATAGGAATCTATAGAGGCTTATGAACTCCCTAATTGTTTTTAGTCATAATTACTTACTGGCATTTAGTGGTAGACTTGAATATATATTAAGACGTTCCCAAAGAGTACTTTTTGCTAACTTTTTTTAAATTTATTTTTTTATATATATATTTATAAATATCGATTTTAAATAAGTTTTTGCATTATGATTAGTCAAACCTGAACATTGCATAAGAAAGAGAAAGCAAGCATCCATTTTTTTAAATTTAGAGTTTATTTTTAAAATGCAGTTAATTCAAACATAATGATTTATGCAAACAACTTGCAATGAACGTCTATTTTAGGTGTAGGGTTTGTGTATGGCAATAGCACATGTATTTTGTACAGTACAAAAACCACTGTGTGTGTATTTATTTTACAATCTTGATGATTCGGTGTCACACCTTCACTGCTCTAAGGTTTTTCTGTATTATGATTGAATTATTAAATGGATTTCACATTCTCAAAACTTTGCTCTGTGTTGCAGACATAGGAGTAAGTGTGTGTGTGTGTGTGCGCGCGCATTTGTGATTGACTGAATGTCTATCACACTCTTGATGTTTTATAGTGTCATCCCTTCACTACTGTGTAGTTCAGTTTTGTGATTGATTTGTAGATTGTGTATGTTCTCTGAATTGGTGTGTTTTTGTCCATTTCCCATATTTTCTATGGTCTGTCATTTCTGACTGAGGACCATAAGTGTAAAACACTTTATTTTTTTATTTTTATTTTTTCTCACGCGCACTTAGCCTGCTCGAATCATGTCCTCAATTTTTTTTTTTTCTGTGTTCGCATTCCAAGTGCCATAAAAGTCAACAAATTACATATCATTCAGATGAAGCTGTTGTTTTTTTTTTTTTTTTTTTTTTTTTTATTAAAAAAAATAAAAATCGATCACAAATGACTTAGGAAGGCTCAAAGGTTAAACATACCTTTTTGATTTTATTTTATCCATTTAAATTATGATGACATTAGTACTTACTGCTCCTGATGATCTTCAAACCTCAGTACTTAACTAGATAAAAAGTTTGTCTGTTGTAAGTTGGCTAGAAGCAGTGGCTTAAAGTTTTAAAAAGTTTAGGAAGTTACTAGCATGATTGGCAAGTGACTAACATGTTGCTAGAATGATTAGAATGTGACTAGCATGTTACTAGCATGATTAGTAAGTTACTGTCATGTTGCTAGCATGATTCACATGTTACTAGCATGTTGTTAGCATGATTAGCAAGTTACTAGCATGTTGCTGGGATTACTGCAGGGTGTTTAGATTTAAATTTGTTTATTTATGTATTATAAAAATGTATAAGGAAAAGCTATTTAAATATGTTTTTGTAACTACAATTTTTTATTTTTTTATTTTTACAAAAAGCCAGTGAAATTACGGTTTTACATCCAGGGTTATTATAGTTGACAAATTAAAAACGAAAATTAAAGCCATATAAAGAGAATATTTTTATAACCAGAAATTTAAAAATTATAATATAATTATAATATATTTAAATAATAATATAATTTTATTAAATGCTTTTCAGGTTTTTGCAAGGGCAACATTTCACATTTTAACTGTTTAACTTGATGTACTTAAATAACTGAAATAAAAAAAAAAAAAAAACCATATAGATGTGTTAAAAAAAACTATAAAAATGACTAAAACAACAAAAGTACTAAAATTTAAAATGGAAAAATACTTTCCATGTTTTCTCTGTATTGAAATAAGGAGAGCTAGCAGCACCAACGGAAAGAAATGGCTACTAATGCATGTGTGATATGCAAATTATCAACATTAATCTCAAATATTCTAATGCATGAATCATATACGTGTTTCTTTTAGGTTTATGGGCTTTTTTTGTCTTTAATATTCTATTTGGTGTTTCTCTGTCTAGATTGAACATAATACCCGTAAATTAAAAGAGGAGGCTGAGAGGGACATTCTGTCTGTGATGGTGAAAAAGCAGCAGTTATCCGCTCAAGTTAATTGCAAGAAACGTCAGTATCTCCTGCTGGAGAAGCAGAAAGAGATAAACAGTTTACTGGACTTACAGGTCATCTTCACACATTTAACGCTGCTGCTTAAATCTCCCGTGTTGACACATCTCACGTTTGAGTCGCTCTTCTTTTATGCAGATGGAGATTTTCGGTCCCGTTGCTGCTGCAGCTAACACATTTGCAGAGGACTACAAGTCATTTGCCACTGCCATTGATGCCACGAGACACAAGCTTCCTGTGAAGAACGTGGACGTTGGAGAGGACGCAGACCAGTTTTTAGGTGAGATGTGCTTACTGGTTTTTTTTTTTTTTCTTTTTTTTTTTTTTTATGATACTTTATAGTTGTAAAACTCTTACACAATAATTAAATTGTTGATTATTCACAGACAGGGTCACCTCTGTATTTTAAATAGAATAGTAAGTGTAAAAAAAACTCAGAGAAGGAGAGACAGACAGACAGACAGACAGACAGATCACATTTCCATTGTCTTTTTATTTTTTAAAGATAGGGTTAAAACCTGGAACCAGTAACGTCAGAATCTTCTCTATCCACTTTGTCATCCCTGTCTTAGAAATCTAAAATGAAATTAACGTCTTTCTATTATCGCCAATGGCCTGTCTTTCACTATTCGTGTTGTTTAAAAACTAAGCTTTTTGAAGGGAAGTCCTCCTTCAAATCAAAGCAACACATTGTACTATAACTGATGAGATTCCATCAGATCTGTGTTAAAAGCTTTAGGCAATCTTTATGAACTCTCAAAGAGCTGCCAGGCATATAATTAAAATCATTTCTATAAAAGTCAATTAGGGCTCTTACCCGCTCATTGTTAAAAGCAGGCTTGTGGCACGGCCTCCAGAGATAAATGGATTGGAGGGAGTCGGACACTCAGTTGGGTTTGGGGCGACGGGATCGGGGGTGGTCATTCATCACTCCCCATCTTACATGGAAGTTGTGACAGGCAGAGGTCAAGCCAATATGGCAGCAGTGAGCAAGATGGATGCCTTTAATTTGGGTAATGAAGAGTTAACTATCTTGGGGAAAAGTAGCGATGGCATTAAATAGGAAAGCTGTCGACATCAAAGAAAGTCTTATTTAATTCCTCTCGTTTAATGGAAGACATCGAGAACACAATCTGTGATTGACAACGCAGCCCCCAGACATAATTCCCCACAGACACTTCACTTAGAATCTATCCCTTGTTAATCTCAAATATAATGAATTGCAAAAGTAAGGTTAAACTGCCAATGTGAATTCATTATCACTAATAGATTAGTTCATAGATGATTTACAGTGTTTGGGGATGGGATTTTATTAACATGGATTCGCTTTGATTTAGCTGGGATTTTGCTGGCCTTTTCTGGACCATCAATCTCACCGCAGTGGTCATTGTCCCTCTTTGGGTGACCTCTACACTTTATTACTCGGCTGAGAGATGAATATTGCCGGTGGCTGATGACCCACTAGTGAAACAGAATGATTATTGTGTTTTTCATTGCAAGTACAAGACTCCATTTATCTGTTCTGGTGGAATAATAGGAAAAGAGAGCTGTCTGTCAAATATATCCTTGACCCTGGGAGTTCTTACGGCTGACTTTATGGCTATCTTCAGCAAAGATAACCTGGGATGTAGCCCTAATAATCGCCGAACAAAGAAATTTTAATAGCAGAATTTGAATGTTATTGTAGGTGAACGCATACATTCCTGTGGTGTCCTCCGAGTTCTTTCTTTGTACGTTTTGATGGATGGAACTCCAGGAGAAGCCATTATAAGGAAATGTTAGCTATGTGTTCTTTATTTAGACAAGCAAGTTGCGTCTAGATGATTTTAATGCTTGACTTTCCTTTTATCGCTCTACTTTTAGGTCAAAGTTTTTTAATGGCTTTGACATTGTTTGCTTTTTGTTTTAAACGATCAAAGTTGTGGTTGCACTAGGAGGGTAATGCTCTGCTAACAAAAATAGCTAAGTGTCGTCCTTGAGAAGGTTGTAGGAGTGGTAGAAAGATATAATTAAACTGAAAATTGTGCTCTGATGGTTTACGTCTTACATTAAAGTCATCAATCTAGATCGATATCTCAAAATGATGAGAAACAAATTGAGTTTTCTTATAAAGATCTTTCAGCGACTTTCAAAGTCAACACATACGGTGATTTTCAAAGCTGTAATTATTTTTACATTTGCAGGGCACCTTTCACAAATAGAGTACAAAACAGGATCTGAAACGAAGTGATTAGTTTTCTTTTTCAAGAAATAATCAATGAAATAAGACATTAACTTGTAGAAACTGTTTTTTTTTTTCTTTTACCATCAGCTATATTATATAAGCTGTTTATTTTATAAATATTTTTTATAAATATTCTTTTTTTTTTTTTTTTTTTTTTTTTTACAAATATCGGTTTGTAGTTATTCCTAAACCCATAAATCAAATAAATTACTTATTTAATTATTTATTTGTTAGATACGCTTGGTAACTGCGTTGAACTTTGATCTTTTCATCATGCTGCAGAAAAACAGTCCAATACAAAAATATTTAATGTATTTATGTAAACTACTTCTTTGTCTATCAATTGTTTATAGTTTATCTAACATATGTTATAGTAATGTTAGGTAAACTATAAAATATCCATGTCCACAAAACATATGGGATTTGAGCCCTAAATGTGCTTTTAAAAAGTAATGGGAAACTAATTTTTTTTACCCTATTCGTGGAAAGTGCCATAGAAAAACACATTATCACCTAACTACGGCCTGAAGACATGTGTCTCTCAATCAGAGGAACATTCCCACACGCTTGAAAAAAAGTTCTGAGCGAAACCTGGATAATAAGCAAATGAAAACTCAAACATTTCTTTGGTGCAGATGTTTATTGCCCTTTTTTCCAGGAAGACAGCTGCCAGCACCAACTAAAAGCTCCTGGGTCATTACTCTATTAAACAGAGCCATGGCCACATTGAACAGATTTACTGTGAAAACACGCTCACTTTTAAACAATTTCCGCCCTTGCTTCTCAGAATGATCAAAAGTGCTGAAGCTGATCCCTTTTCCCTTGTTTTTTTTAAAGATGTGTGCTCTACAAAACCTTCTCATGTGTTTCCAGTCGAAAGTGAAGGAACTGGGGCAGGAAGCTGAATCTTTTTAAAGAAATTGTTTTGTTTCTTCTAGTTTACTGACATGATATAATGAGGTTATTGCCTGAGTACCAGGTGAGAAAGGTACAAAATTAAGTTCCACGTTGACTTAATTATTCTTTCATTTAAAGGAATAGGGAAAAGTAATGACACATTTTATCCATAATATGTCTTTCTTTGGTTAATAATAAATAAATCAGGGGATAAATATGCTTGTATCCAGTCCTGGTTACAGCCTAAAACAGTTCTGTGATGTGAGAGGACAACCGGGGATAGACTTTTTCATTAGAGGTATTGATGTTATGAATTATGGACTTGGTCCAAATGGTTTAAAGTTGAAATTCCTTAATGATGGATTTGTTTCTTCCAAACATTTCATTTCACAAGACATTAACTGATGAACTGAAGTCATGTGGATTATTTGTTGAATGTTGTGATGGTCTCATTTTGATGCCACCCATTCACTGCAGAGGATTTCTTGGTTAGCAAGTGGTATAATGCAAAATTTCAGTTATGATGAAAAAACATACACATCTATCTATCTTGGGTAGCCTGTGGGTGAGCACTTTTTCAGGATGTTTTTCCCCCTTAAACATCACAGATAAGGCAGTTTGTCTGAAGCTTTTTCTCTAAATGTTTTAATTTCTATGCTAAAGTCATCTAGTTTGATAACATTCATTAAAAAACCATAAAAACTGTAGAGCCCTTTAGAACTTCTATTTTGAAGAATTCATATTTGCAGTAAATTACATGTAAAACACACTGGGAGTGTGCAAGTAAATGCTTTTGTCTCCTTGTAAACTAAACATGTCCTGTCCTTTTTATGCACTTGCTGTTTTGCTGTTTAATTAGACAGCACTACAGCACCCAGCAATAACACTTCCCAAAAAAAAAATACATTAAATTTCAAACTTTCCATATATACGCATTGTGGTCATTGTGGACTGTGGCCTGTCAGAGCTATGAAACTAAATACAATGTTGTTTATTGTGAAACAATATTGTTTTGAGGTTTAAAAAAATAAATTTTAATGGTATTTTGGAGGAATGAGCTCATAGAGGTTAACTTACAATTAGTCATAAACAGACATTTACTGAATATGACCAACAAGAAGCTGTGCAAGTTGATTTATTAAATGGTTACTTATAGGTTTGTAAGATATTCTGATGAAAATAATCTATCAAGAGAAACATATCATATTTTAAGTAAATCTAACCTTTAATTTTGGATTGTGTAAAGTTGCTAATTACAGAGGGTGAGTTCTCTCCATAAGACTGCTGAGCCCGAAGGCCATGTATTCTGCGAGGCGTCTTTGAACTGTCACAATTGGGCTTGTGGTGCAAAGATCATAAACGGAAACTTCAGAGTGCAGGATACGTCTGAGAGTGACTAACAGTACACCCTGACTCCATCAGAGCTCATCATGTTCTTTCTTTTTACATGAAAGAGCAAGTTCGTGCTCGTTGGACACGGCAGACCATTTCACTAAACATGTGCTTTCACAACGAAGCGAGAAAAGCCTTGATTTATTGTGCTTTTTGCTTGCCGAGATCTCTTTGGCAGCATAGGCTATTTTCATTTCAGCCTTCCGTCGAATATACATCTTACTTCAGAAATTGTGAGAGTATCTTGGAACCTGATTTAATCTATTTCCCGAGTAACATTTGAAAAAGTGAAAGTGTGCAGAACTCACTCTCTCTGTGCTTTAGTGTGTATTAGAGAAGGTTAAGTCGTGGCCATGCAATCCATCAGAATTTGTCCCAGCTTCCCCAGACTAAACATACTCTCATTACCCGGCCTCGTCGCCCCCGAGGGCTCTCTCAGACCATGTTTATTAGCCCAAGACCGAGTGCACACAAACACTCAGGAGCTAGTTGTACAGTGAAAATGTTTCCCTGAATGCAGTGGCACACTCAGACAGACTGGGAGTGCGGACGTAGAAATGACAACAGGTGAAATGTTACCATGTCGAGACGCCAGGGGCCTTTGAGAGCAAGGTGATGACATCATTACACCCGAGCAAAGCATTCCCACGTTTCCTTCGCCCCGGTGAAAAGCGAGGCGGTGAGCTAAAACAGAAGCTTTGACTTGATTTCTCTTGATTGAATTTCAGTGCTCCTGAAGTTCACACATCTATATATTGCATATTCTTTTTGCTGCTTTGTGGCTCAACTCTAGAAGATGGACAGTAGTGGTTTGTGACCACTCTTCTGGGGTGTTTTACTAAACAGTGGCGCTTTTTAGGGGTAGACAAGGGAGCTGTTGATTGTGTTAGTGTGTCATGTGATAGACATTCCTGAGAAGTGTCAGGCGTTAATGACAAGTACTTGGGTGTCAAATGTCTGTTAAACATCAGAATCTTGAGCGAGCGAAAGAAGTTTGACAGCCTACAGCCGCATTACCATTGGTCTGTGAGTGTGAAACAATAACGTTGTAGATGTCTGCCGTGAGGAAGAAAGTTTGAAACTGTTGCTTTTGAAATTATTTTGAAAACATTTACTTTGAAGCTAGTTGTTTTAGAAAATATGACACACTGTTTATTCAGAGATAGATTTTCTAGCATGAGGAAAGTTTTTAAACTAATGCATTGTTAAATAGAGCTAAAACTAAATACGCTCTACACAGCTAAATACACTCCAAGGGGGGTTCGACTAAAAAATTGTTTTTTACATATTTTAGCCATTCATTTACACAACAATGGCATTTAATTATTGAAAACAATACCATTATCATGTTTGTGAAAACTATGAATGTGTGATATCAGTGATGTCATCCACATGCATTTTACATGTTCTATGGAGATACATAAGTTTTTTTTTTTTTTTTTTTTTTTTGAAAATGTCATTACCAAATACTGGCCTGACATGCATAATATGTTTTTAGTTGTTTAAGTGGATCTGAGTTAATCGACAACATTTACATCTGTACGTGAAACATTTCAAAAACACAAGTTTTGAATTTTCTTGTAAACATACCCTAATTTAATAATAATAATAATGAAATGCCAGCTGAATTTAACTAAAACATTTAATTTAATTTAATTTAATTTAATTTAATTTAATTTAATTTAATTTAATTTAATTTAATTTAATTTAATTTAA
>JAUCMU010000048.1:4631243-4651406 GCA_032275025.1 Enteromius treurensis | reverse complement strand
GCCTCGCTCCGAGCTCTGCCCTCGCTAGGGTTCCAACCAGCAGGGCTCGGGGTCCTCTGAGCTCCCGGCTCGCTCCCTGGACAGCTCGCCAAATTTGCTTTTTAATTTAATGAAGAAGTGCGAATTCGTGAATGAGATTCACTGCAGTTGATGTCAGGTTAAAGGTCTGACTCATCAATGATGTGATGACTGTGGTTAAGTTTAACTCTTTAGTTGGGTCACAAACACTCCAGGAAAAAGACAAAAAAGCAATTGTCATGCTTTGTGTTTTTGTTTTCCCAGGACGTTTTGCTGTCAGAGATATGAGACAGACTGTTGCAGTCGGCGTCATCAAAAGTGTGGACAAGAAGATCGGCGGCAGCGGGAAAGTAACCAAATCTGCCCAGAAAGCTCAAAAATCTGCCAAATGAATCTCAATCTCCAAGTTACCTTTGTCACTTCAGGCCCCGCCCCCAGCTTACATGCCCCTTCTTATCTGGGCATGCTCAGTCTGTTCCCCCTGTGTGCTTGAAATATACATTTGATCCAACTGGAGCTTGAAGGACTTGAAGGACATTATTACTTTGTGACTGGTTGCACTGTATATTCACTTTTAGAAGACCGGCACACATGTTGCATGGATGTCTGCCTTGATATATGCACGACATCTGCTAAATGAATGTAGCTGGTATTGCTAATTGATGTGTGTGTGTGAGTGTGAGTGAGTGAGTGTGGTGTGCAGCTGAAAGAAATCCAAGTGGAAGCTGCTCTTTGACCAGAACAATAATGACGATGTACAAAGGAAATGTACTGCTGAGGTTTTGTATAGTTTATAACTGAGCATTAATTGATCCAAAGCACCATTTATCTCCTTTCAGACCCTTGCAGCTGAAACCTGTGATGAGTAAATAAAATATTGCCCAAGTAATCAAGTTTATAAATTAAATGTGTTTTTGTTTTCTCTGAAGAACATGTAATCGGATATTAGTTTCAAAATTGTATTCGTTCACATGGATATTATGCATAAAAGAGATAAGGAAGAGACAGACTGGTCTGGTTGCTGTCTGCAATGAGGAGCCTTGAGCTAAGATTGGATTCTGAGCTTTACTGTGCCCTCTGGGCATGACTACAGCAGAAGCAGGTCGTCAGATGAAGGATGCACACACAGTTCCTGGATGGACTGAGATAAGTGGCGGTTCATGTAGATGTTGTGTTTTAATGAACTTAAGGTTCTAGTAATGGAGGGAGAACGTGAAACCATCAGTCAAATTAACTAAAAGAATCCAAGTGGTGACAGTGGTATTACCTTTAAAAAAGATTTTACTATAAAAACTAAAAATCTTGGGTCTTTTGGGTTTGCATTTACACCGTTCACACATTTTTAGTACATCAGAAAGCCTCTATTTCTCACCATGACTGCATTTTATTTGATAATGATATAAAATACAGTATTGTGACATATATTCTCCAGTCTTCTTCAATGTCACATGGTACTTTAAGAATAATTATGTGTTGAGTTGGTGCTCAAAAACATTATTAGTAATGCTGAAAACAGAGAATTAGTTAACAGCATTTTTTTGATAAAGATGTTTTTGCAACAGCATAAAAATCACGACTATAATAAATGTAATGTTTTTTTTTATTATTATGATGGTGCTCCAGAAATCTGAATCATATACCATGCTCTTTTAAGTCATAAAATGTGACCTTGTTCTGGGTGAAGGGCTCGTGACTGACTATGACTGAGTCTTAAAACCAATGTAAAATGAATAGTTTCTCCATATTTTATGTTAAGTTATTTAAAATTGATAGTCTGGTCCTTGGATCTTAATTTTGGGGTCCTAAATTGTCCTTAGACTTTGAGAGAACTAGGTCTTAGCTTAAGGCAGCTGTTATGCTCTCGGTCTGGGTTTTAGGGTCTGGTCTTGTTCTTTGGATGACTCAGTACAGCCACAAGATGTCACTAGTGTATTTGCCTGGAGATGACGTGCGCTTCTGTTCTGATCTCGCGCTCTGAAGGTAAATGTTTGTTCTTAAATCAAAAGTTGGAAGTGCTGAAAGTCTATGGAGGGAAAACGAAATTTCTCATTTTATAATGTTTGGGATTTAAGTTCATGCATAGACTACGCAAGCCACACGTTCTTTCTTTATTATTTATTATAACTCTTTACGATACTTAAAGGCTTTTTAAAAAGCAAAGTCTTTAAAATGGTTGTCTTCACAGAAGAAGTGCATTCTGGTTAGAGTTGCACATAGTGCAGCAGAGTTATTTAAGTGAGAGTTTTGTGCATTGAAAAGCTTTCTCTCTTTTTTCTTGTCAACATCTTATCATTAACCATTCCACTCAATGCTTTTTAAATGAAGTTTTAAATGAATCTGAGGCTGAATCACAGCAGTTAATGTCGGTCAGCTCTTTCTCTGTTGTGGTATGAAAGGCGATGGAGGCCAGAAGCTGTCTTTTGAAATGATAAGTGAAATAATTACGGTGTGTGAGTAGAAATGCGGGGTTGGGGTGTTGTGTTTGGTGCGATGAATTAAATCGTCAAGCCTTTTGTCCAGCCTTTCAACGTAGGGACATGAATCATACCCCTGCTGAGGCCACGAAAACAGTCATAGGGATCGACAGGAATACTAACTTACTGCCTACAACACGATATAAAAGCAAAACAGTATTTTTAATGCTGCTGGTAGGTTGTTGTGAAGACGACGGATCTTTTTTGGATTATTAGATGTATCTGTTTGTTATTTATATTCGTTATATTTTTTTTATTAACTTTTATTTTTAGTTTATTTTTTTCCCCCTAACTTGAATTAATTTTGTTTTTTTTTTATGTATTTTTTTATTTGCTTTAGTTAAGCTATTAGCTTGAAATAAGGCGCTGTGTTATTGTAAATACGGATAATTATTATTATTATTTACATATATTCTACCTATATTTTAAATAACACGTCACATTGCATTGTGTTTTAGGGTTAAAGCAATTGCTATTGTACATTTAAGTAAACAGCAACAACAATAATACCACTATGTTTTTCTATACTAGAAATATTAATATATTATTATTATACTAGTATGCCATTCTATACAGAGCCCTTGCATTCATAGGTCATAAGAGTATGAGTATGCACAGAGAAATTGTACAGTACAGTACAGTATTGCCAACTCTATATGGAAATATGACATTAATACTATGAAAATAGCCACAGGGTGATGCATAGGAATGCATGGAGACAGAATATGCTGTACATCCAGATTTTAAGGCGTGAGCTAAAAACAACATTTCTGCAAAGCTGTTGTCTAGTATAACGTTATAAGTATAAGAAAGATTCAGGTGTGTGTTTATGCATTTAAATTGTGGGAATTTGAAAAAGGTGCATGTGGCCTTATTCAGTGGTCTTCTACTTTGCACTGACATTCACAGGATGTAATTGGCCGTGGAGAGCAGAGAGACCTTGTTGGCCTAAGGAATCCTTTTCTTTTGTGGACATACTCAGTCCTCGGGGAAGCAAGTGCGAACAGGAAGCTATAACAAGAGATTTCTGCTTGGTAAATATGTGGACGGTACTAGAGAAACTGTAGTGTTTACTGCTACCACTTATGACTCTTTAGCATTATTTCCTTTAGTTAATTTCATCAAGGCACATTTTCTAGTAAACCAGCTTTACTTAATTATGAGGACTCCACTAATGGATTCATCACACATGGACAGTTGCATTGAAGAGGTGAAAACTTGCATTACTGCTAATGGATATGCACTGTCACAGCTCAGTCTGACTTGCTGCCAAAACCGACAGTATTACACACTCTGTTTGCTTGCAGATGGAATCTTTGAGGGAAAAATCTGCAGAATAGATTGAGCCGAGCGTGCTCTACTCTTACGGGGAGCTAAAGCTATCACTGTACTGAAGAGCTGTACTGAAAATCCTGTGTCAGCAAATGATATGTTTTCCTGCCTTAATGGACAGTTTTGTTGATACTGTTGTCAAAAGAGCTACGAACTTGTATCTTCTGCATAGTGTTCATGGATGGCCCACTATTACATCCAGCAGACTCTTAACAAACGATCCAAATATACCAGACTGATAAATAATTGAGCGTGAGCTTTGAATAATTCACCGCACATGTTAAAGTCTGGTCGCTGGGATGGTTTTGGCGAGGGGATGTAAAAGAGATAAATGTTTAGTAAGAGAAGAAGAGGGCCCAGGTTTGTCCCGTAGAGAACACCTTTTGACCCTCCACTAAGCGACAGATTTAATTTGCATATGTTAAAATTGGAGTTGCTTGTAGTAGCAACCCTTTGCAAGCATTCAAAATTGCTTTGATAAAAAAGAGCTTTTTTTCTTCCTATTTTTGACTTTTTTGTTCTTTTTTTTCAGTCTTTGTTGGGGATGTGTCATCTGTGTGTTATCTTAACTCACTGTGAGGAGGTCAGAAAGGAATTCGCTGTGAGCCTCCTGCGGGGTTGAGGAAGTCGTCTTGGAGTTAGCCTAGTTTTCAGCCCAGTTAGAATAACACAGTGGTCATCACTCAGTCCGCTAAGAATAGCGACGGATGATGGAGGCTCAATGGAGCTGGAGTTACAGGTCAGTGCTGAGCTTTCAGAGCCACGCAGGTGCCCTGTCAATAATAATAATAAAAAAAATGCAATTAAGTTTGAATGATCCTCCACAGAGACTACATGTAGAGTACATTTACATGATAATTATGTACTAAAAATAAACGACAATGTTGTTGCGTAAAAATAGGTGGATTGAAACATAATGTTTTTAGCTATTTGTTCCATCCACCTATTTTTATGCACGTTTTTTAATAATATCGCATAAAGAAAAACACCAAGATGCGCATAAATTCTAAAAATGCACATAAAAAAACTTGTGTGCACAGTGGAGTAGGATAAACTTTTAGTTGTCCAGTCCTGATCCGTTCACACAGCGCCTGTTTTCCGAGAATGCAGTCAAAAATCATGCGTGCGAGCTTGGTTAAAGAATGTGGTTGTCACGCCTTTGAATAACCGTACTATGTGTGAACCTAATCGTATTAAGGACTCAAATGGACTGACAGCAAAATTTAGCTGATGTGTGAATGTGGCCTTTGTAACCAGTTTTCAGGCCTCCAAAACCCTATTTTCGTATCAATGAAGGGCCAAAATGCAAGAAGTTTTCTGTTTAGCTGAAAATGACATTGTGTAAACAGCCCCTTAATTTTGCCATTGTTTAGAAAGAATAGCCATTGAAAGGAAGGGAAACAAAGTATTGTGAGAGACAGGGGATCGAGGCTGGGTTTGAGACAGGATCACTTAGCCAGGACTCAAACTCAAGTTGCTTGAAGCACAGTTGGACTAGATGCTGGAGCACTGGCCACTAGCTTGCTGCCTCCAGCTTTCATTGATTGTTTTAACAGAAATCCACACAACTGGGAATTTTGTGGCAAAAGATTTCTGCAAACTGATTTAACAATGTTAGCGAGTTTTAAAATAGATTTTTGACAGAGTTTGAAAGTGACTCAAATGCAGAATCAATGCTTACGAGCAATTTGTATGTATTTGACAAGGTGGCTAATTTGTACAAATGCATACGTTCCCTCTTGTGTGATTTTGTGTGATTCATTCATGCCATTTGTACACATTTTCCACCACGTAAAATATTTATGAGTTGCCATGAGGCTGGCTTAATCAACCACTATGAAATTTGAGAATTGAAACCTTTAGTATTACATGTCAAATACAAAATATGTATACTTTTTGGCTCATAACATATGTTGTGACTTAAATTAGCCATGAATGCTTGGTATAATGCTTAGTTCATTGTTTTCAATGATAAGAACTGAGATAGTTAAAGTATTCATTTATTGGGCTTTTCCCCTTTAAGAAGTCATTGCCCATCATGCTGTTAAGAATGTGTGTGTGCGCCAAGAGAAAACGGTAAATCATCCCTGTAAAAACTACCAATCCGAAACTCCAGTAAATCAGTTCCTTCGTTTCAATTCAGATCGTCATGAGTCATTATTGCTTGTTAAGAGAACACACGACAACATATTATCAACACATCTTTAAAATATGTGTCACAAAAGGCCTTGTTAAATTTGATATGAATTGGTAAATAGTCTTGCTTCATTTCCTTTGCTGTAATCATGGTCATACCCCACGGCCTCAACTGATTAAATAGACAATTTAGGAAAATGAATTCAGCATGACTTCTCTGTCTTGATCACTGATGCTGCATTGTACGTCTCAGACGGAAATGCAGCTTTCAACTAATTACTTTCATTAAATCGTAAATAAAGGCCCCGGAATGTTTCTTTAAATGTGACCCCATAGTCAGCATAGTTTGACTTTTTGCTAAATCTGTTTTGAGTTTCATTAAATGAACAATTTGATGTAACATCATAGCGTTTTCCCTAATGCTGTCACATTAAGTGACACTCTTGTTCCCATAACGTTTTGTTATTGAAATATATGTTTATAGCATAGTAGTATATTCAAGTTGGATGAAATTAAATGAAGAAGAAAGGTTTATAGCATCAGTACATGAACCACCCAGTGTGCCATTTCTCAAACCTTTTTTTTTGTTTTAGAGAGAGAGAGAGAGAGAGAGGGAAAAAAGAGTTTGAATTTGAGGTTTTAAACTATTCTTTTAGTTGTTTTTAAGTTCTGGTTCTTGTCAGACTTTGTTCTTCTTCTGGCAGTCTGGATGTAAGTTGAATGGGAGAGCTTAATAGCTTGAGAGGAGAAATGTGACTGCAAAACAGTGGATCAATATAAAGCAATTATGACAAATGTCAGAGGTCTTTGTGAGGCATCAGCGCTCGCAATGACTGATCATAGTGCTGTCATCCCCTTAATGTTCTCTTTTTAGACTTCTTACTTTCCACTGTAGAGAATCCACTGGTAAAAAAAAATACTCACAATATGAATTTCATATTAGTTTTAGGTGGGCCATACCAGTAAGTAAAACACAGGACAGTTTCATACCCATATTTAATATGAAAATACAATATATTCAATAAGCAAGATGTTAATAATCATTAACTTACATTTTATACACAATATCCTCAGGTATGTATTTTTGCTCTTTAAACATAGTCGAAATCTGCATTAGCAACACATTAGTGTGTTTGAACAAATCAGTTGAATGAATGACTCAAATGAATGATTCTAGGGGTGTCCCCGACTAAGGATTTTCACAGTCGAATCTGAATTTTCGAATCTTGCCAATAGTCGACTGATGAATGAATCATATGTTTGGGGGCGGGGCAAAATAGGAGTCATGTCAATCATTGGACAGTCATAATTACTGATGTTAACACACTGGGAAAATGGGTAACAGAAGCCTCACAGATACAAACGGTGTAAATAAAGTTGCATGTTTCCATTGAAAGTCGTCAAAACCCTAAGAATTCACGAATATTATTTTTACAGTAGTGCTCTCATTATAACCTTATGTATGTGACAATAGTTAATAATGTTATGGATTTCTGTTTTGAGCTGCGCGCTCTGAAGATGATCAGTAGAATGAAGCATGGTAGCAGGATTTTAGTCAGTGGGATTTCATTTGTCTTATATAGAAAACGCTTCCTTATTTATACAACATAATGTTAATATTACGACTCGTAGGCTATCTGCACAAAGTGCCCTGAATGCAGAAATGAACATGTCTGTGCGGCTCTGAATTAAATCCTTTTGTGGACGCGTTCTTCACGCAACAGTGTGCAGAAACACGACAGCTAAACTCTTTTATTATGATAGTGTTCTCTCTATAATGTTATGTAAATGAGAGTCAGACTATTCTTAATTGTTTGTCCTTGCTAAGGGCTTTACTGCAGCGTAACTCAACCAAATCTTATACGACATAAATAATATACACAATATATATAAAGCAGCTGAAGAGTTTTGAAATCACTTGTACTCTACCTGTTTGAAAAAAACAAACAAACAATCTTTCACTTTGCCTCAATTTGAGTCTGGTTAAAAATTGTACATCCTTGCCTCTTTGCACCTTTGTCGGTCACAGATTAAGAAAAATTATATTAAACGTATATATTATATAGGGGTGGTTGGATTTATTCACACAGGTTAAAATATTTATTTATTTTCAGATTCTTATTTACAACACTATTTTAAGCATTAAATCGTTGACTATTCGAGGACCCCCCTAAATAATTCACAAAAAATGTAACTTCTGGAACGAGTCGCTGGAAAATCCCCACCACTTTACCAAGAACAATAAATATACAGTAACTATAACTAAAATTAGCATTCACACACTAACACTCAATATAAAGTTATTGTTGGCAGTTGTTAAATGACTGTTCTTTAAAGCAGGGTGGATTCTGGATTTTAATTGGCTGTCAGTGTTTTTGTCGTTCAAAAGGGAAACAATCTTGTATCAATCAAGGATATTGTTTCTAGGTGTATGATTATGGCTGTGGTGTGAAGGGTGCTATTGTCATATAATTATAATCATTATTTAAAATGTATTGTTATAATTATCACGTGAATACAATCATATATATAGAATATACACATATACACTAGCTATAATCATAAACATCATAAAACTGTTATTTGTCTATGGAAACAAATATATTTCATCTGTATACACGAAATGTAAACCAAATTATCAACATGTTTAAGCTTGAATGCTTGAACATTCTGCGACTTGTCCACCTTCACCAATTTGAGGTACATTTCTCATTTCGAGTCCTGTCAGAGGGTGTCTTGCTTCTTAACGCTCCTCTGAACAGTCGTTCACAGAGACATTTCCTCCCCAGTGAGACCCTTCTGATTCATCTCATTGCTTTACTGATGTGGAAAAGTGAACGTGAAGCATTGACTGAAGCAGTGAGACAAAGCCTCCTTCAGAAGCCCTGTCTCGAAAACCAAACACCATCTACTGGATGATTTCTCGGGTACATTTCCATCCACCTCAGCAAGTTGGTGGTAATTATGTCCCCTGAAGAGGCCCTTACCCGTTCGCTTATTTCTTCCTCTTAGAGCTGTTTTTTTATGTAGTTATCTCATCTACTGCTAAAGCACCCATTTAAGTGTCATTCTCTGTGGCTCTCTCTTCTGTCAGTGCAAACAATGCTCCTACTGCAGTTCTGGTTTAATAACGGCTAGAGATGGAAACTCTGAAAAGTCACAACAAATGGGTTAAGTCAGTGACTTGAGACTTGACAAATTAGAGAATCATATACAGCGTAGCGCTATAGATTTAGATACTTTCTCTGAATATCAAAAAAAAAAAGCACAAGAGAACTAGCTCTGCTCATAAAAAGGTTGAGGCTGCACAATCATCAACACTACATAAAATGGCAGGCCTTAATACTAATTTGAAGAGATAGAAGTGGATTATTTATTAACCCTTTACGAGCACTCTTTCTTTTGATTGATCCTAGTCTGATTGATCATCTTCAACTGGTTGGCATGACATATTCATTGCTTGGTACTTCTTTTCCACAAAGTTCTGTCCCTCCGAGCAGTTAATTTTAGAAAGAGCTTGTTTTCGTATTCTCCAGGCCACATGAGCCTTTTCTACTTTTCTCACTATCGATCGCCAGTCCAAAAAATGCCTTTGGGGCGGCACGATCAGTGTGAAGACAAGAGATAATAAATTTCACCACAACAAATGAGCTAGCAGAACATTCGGGGTCCTGACTGCCTCGCACGGCCTGGCAGAGCTGCTCATCTGACTGTGAGGGAAGCTAATGTTTATTAGGTTGGTGAATCCCCACGGGCAGCAGATAAAGAGGGATACGGATCATCCCTAATGGCCACTGAGCACTGTGTTAGACATCACCTCACACACAGTCATTTCACATTTCACTACTGAGAGCTCGCCAACATGTTTGAACTCTGCATATAAAGTGATTGATATATCCATCCATCCTTCCTTCCCTCCTTCTGTCATCTGTCTGTCTTACATTTCTTTCTTCCTTTCAGTCATCCATACTTTTTTTCATTCCTTCATTTCATACTTCCATCCTTCATTCCTACTTTCCTTTCTTCCTTTCCCTCATCAGTCAATCCACCCATCCATCTGTCCTTTAATTCCTTCCTTCATTATGTCCATCCATCTGTCTGTCATGCTTTCGTTCCATCCATTCATCAATCCATCTTTCCTATTATGTCTGACCTACTTTTCATCCGTCCATCCATTCATCAATATTATCTATCAATCCTTCCACACTTCTTTCCATTTGTCAGTCTCTCTGTCATTCCATCTGTCCGTCTGTCCATCCATCCATCCATCCTTCCATCCATCATCTATCTGTCCTTCCTTCTTTCCATCTGACTGTCATGCTTTCCATCCATCCATCCATCAATATCATCCGTCCATCCATCCATCATCCATCCGTCATCTATCCATCCTTCTTTCCATCTGACTGTCTCGCTTTCCATCCATTCCTCAATGTCCGTCCATCCATCTGTCCATCATTTAACCATCCTTTCTTCTTTCCATCTGACTGTCATGCTTTCCATCCATTCATCCATCCATCTCTCTCTCTGTCCGTCCGTCCATCCATCCGTCCATCATTTATCCGTCCTTCCTTCTTTCCATCTGACTGTCATGCTTTCCATCCATCCATCACTGTCCGTCCATCTGTCCATCCATCATCTATCCATCCTTCCTTCTTTCCATCTGAATGTCATGACTGTCATGCTTTCCATCCATCCATCAATGGATGGATGGAAATGGATGGATGGATGGATGGATGGTTCTGACTGTCATGCTTTCCATCCATCCATCACTGTCCGTCCGTCTGTCCATCCATCATCTATCCATCCTTCCTTCTTTCCATCTGACTGTCATGCTTTCCATCCATCCATCCATCCATCACTGTCCGTCCGTCTGTCCATCAATCATCTATCCATCCTTCCCTCTTTCCATCTCACTGTCATGCTTTCCATCCATTCATCAATGTCCATCCATCCGTCCGTCCATCATTTATCCGTCCTTCCTTCTTTCCATCTGACTGTCATGCTTTCCATCCATCCATCCATCCATCCATCACTGTCCGTCCATCTGTCCATCCATCATCTATCCATCCTTCCTTCTTTCCATCTGACTGTCATGCTTTCCATCCATTCATCAATGTCCATCCATCCATCCGTCCATCATTTATCAGTCCTTCCTCCTTTCCATCTGACTGTCATGCTTTCCATCCATCCATCAATGTCCGACCGTCCGTCCATGATTTATCCGTCCTTCCTCCCTTTCCGTCTGACGGTCATGCTTTCCATTTATTCCTTTTATTGTTTTTTTTTCCAACTTCCTAATTTTTTTTCGTTACTGTTCTTTTTTCTGTTACTGTTCTGTTCTGTTCCAAGGCATGTATGGGTTTTAATAGCAAACAGAAGAGCTATTACATATGGTTAGGCAATACTGGGTCACTGCATCATTTAGCTTCTAAGTAACTGTGACGGCTGGAAAATGATGCCCCAATCCACTGGTCAAAGATCAGCATATAGCAGAATCGAAGTCACTGCAGCCATTAGATTCATAACTTTTCCTCTCACGTACCTTGGCCAGGCTTTAAAGGACAGGCCCACTGATTTAGTTCAGGTAGCTGAATGACCATCATACCTCGTAGGATTAAATGTACCTTACTTTCATTATATTTCTATTCAGGGCTTGATGGGCCACATAATAAAAGTCATTCGAAGGCAATTACCCAATGCTTTAAACTACACTATCCTCACTTTTGATTTATTAATATTTGGTTTAGAATTCATATGCATTTTTTGGTGCAGAAAAATTTCAAGTATATTTAAAGGACAGTTTATTCCCAGATGTCCTTATAAATGTATCATATCAAGAAAGGTGAAATAAACACATTTATTTTTAGCAACCGTAAAGCAATCTTATCACATAATTAGCATCCTGTAACTTGCAATACATGCATTGCCCGCAACACTGATAAAAAGGCTGAAGAAATGTAACGATCCTAATCGCACGGAGTGTGATGACAATGAAGAAGGAAAGCATGTCTGGTGTCAGATAAGTGTCGTTATATTGTTCATATTTCCCAACATAAATTCTGTCACAATATCTTCTCAGATGTGTCACTGTTTAAGTTTTCTGACAATAGTTTCTCCATTTGTCTCACTGAATGACCCGAGCTGATCTCTTCTAATCTACTTAACTCCTCACATCCAGAGTGACATCTAGAGAGACTTAGTGGAGCAATTGTCTAATTGCAATCAAAAGGAAACAAAAATGCTGGAAGCAAAAGTGCTTCCATATACATGATCTAAAAGCAATTCTTATTGCTCAGTGAGCTTGCAAGAAGAAATATTTTCTCTTGTATTTTAGTTTCCCCCATTAAATTCATGCCCCACACATGGCATACTTTAATTTCATATAAATTCAAATATGCAATTGGTTTATTTCCACCCCAAAAATTGTAAGCCCTGATTATGATAAATATAATAAAACACCTTTTCTTTAAAAAGGTTCTCTGCACTACATTACATTTATAGTAATAATTGAATTCAAGCTTAATACAGGTCATCAAATCAAAGAGAGTAAAAGATAAGAGGTGTTTCTGGTGTCTTGATTTTATTGTAATGTCTCAATGACCTCTTATGAAGGAAAATTACCTTTCTATTGTGTTGCAACGGCAAAGAAACTCCATTGTTAGAAATGAGCCTGTATAGAGGGCCTAATGCGTAAAATTGAGAAAATGGCACTTTACTGAAACTCATATATTCAAGGCAATGTGTCAGATTTCCTCAAATTTTTCCCAAGTGACACATCGAATATAGGCTGTAAAAGGTCAGCTTTTGGTTGGACCTTGTGCTATAATTTCCTGAGATTAATCAGGCCATTTCTTGCTAGTTAAATTATTGCATGTGATGAATGGAAATGATCCTGAATGTACCATGCTATATAATGAAAAACGACTGGATTTCAATGGTCTTTCACTTTCTTGTTCAGTCCTAAAGCTACTTTTGTCAGAAATTATGAAATTAAGTTTTTTTCAGCACAGTTGCATCAGCATAGGAGAACCGGTCACTTGAGAAAAGCTTTTACAGTAACTCCACATATGCCGGTCCCAAGCCCGGATGCAAAAGGAGGAGGGTTGAGCATTGGGCTAGTAACCTGTCCCTTGTCTTGCTTTGGAAACAGCAAGAATAAATGGAACTATGGCCAGATTTTAAGCTCAGAGTAATATGATGGAGTCAGAACAAACCCGCAACAGCTTTTGATGCCTGAAATCGTAAATTATTTTCTTTGGCAGAAATATTACAAGAGTTGGAACGTAGAATGTAAGCTTTTGACGACTATTGGCTGGACATCCTTGGCGTCAGAAAGGGTCAGACGGATGACAAATGGCCGAATTAACAGTGACACAAAACCATCTTGTATGGGGGTCATGAAGAATGGCATGGACGTGGAGTAGGCCTTATCCTGAGCAAACAAGCGCTGAAAGCACTCTTCGGCTGAAAGCCCATCGACTATCTGATCATCACAGCCCGTTTCGTTCATGGACACGCTACAGAGACCCTCATTAGCAACAATGGTTTACGGCTGGCGTTGTTGTGCATCGGGAACATTTACTTCAAACATCGGCGAATGCACACGAAGACCTGGTGATCACAGGACAGGTGTAATTTCAATGAGAGTGGAGGTCATTACAACTGCAGACATAGGATCTAATCATTACTTGGATAGGGTGGATATGAAACTGAAACTTTGTAACCAAACACAGCTCATACCAAAGAGACCATTTGCGATTGAGAAGTTTAAAGATCCCTCCACCGCAGATGCTTTTCTTAAAGACATGGTGAATGTAAAAGACCTCTGGGGAAACCTCAGAAATACCATCAAAGAGTGTGCCCAAAACATCATTGGGAGGCATCGTGGTAGACGGAAAGAACAGTGGATCCAAGCGATGAATGGAACATTTCTAGGAAACATTCAATCAACCAGACACGACCACCGGATACAACTTCAATGTGAAGAATGCCCAAGAGGAGCTTCAGATCAACACTGGTGACATCACCAAAGACCAACAAGTGGGCGGACTATATGCTAATGTTTCGCGTTGATGTCAACGCTTGAGATTTATAATAAAAATGAATGATTTCAATGATTCAGAGTCAACTTCTTCTTTTATGAGACAATAACTTTATGCACGGTGCACTTTCATATTTTAAACTTTGCAGGATTTTTAAATCAATTTAGAGTTGTGTTGCCGCTGCATGAAAGGTAATTTTCAAAAATCCATAATGGGGCACTTTTAATGATTGCAGTTATGACTTTTACAGATTGCACCATTGATTTAATTTAGTTTTAAAACAGCATGTAATGAGACTATTGACAAAGATAATTCCGTGATGAGGTTAGGTGTCCTCAGTGTAACTAATATTTCTTCTTCCCTAGACCTTTCTGAACCTAAATACGCAACAAGAAAGTGCTATAAATCTGATTTGTGCACTTTATTATTACATTTATATCAAATTGTATGTTTGTATGACAGTGTTATTTGCTTTAGTCAATGTTTGATTAATATCTTTTCTTTTTTCTTGCATGTTTTTCTGAATTTTGAAAACAACACCGTTTCTTACCATATTAAATTTTTTTTTTACTTCATGAAGCAAAAATACAATACAAATCTCTTAAACCTCTTTAATATTTGAAATTCTCTTGCTTCTTGTCCTAAAGAACACAAATGACTTGAAAATACATTAACCTTGAATATTGTCAAAGCTAGTCTATTCGAGCATGAACTCCTTCTAGTTTGTTTACGCATTTAAAGCTGCCTGAACAAAGAAGTGTGAATGTGCTATGCTGATGGATCACCGTTGAGAAATAAAGGGATGAAGTGAATGTGTGTCTGCTCAGATGTGAAAGTCATGGAGACAGTAATGCGAGGAGAGGGGGGTCTGAGTGTTTAACTGTCAGACTCCGAGCGCAGGAAGGATGGGCTTGGGCTTGATGTGGGTATAATTACAGTAACAACGAAAAGGCTGGATATCCAGGCTGCTGCGTTGTAATCGCGCACACAAACACACACACACGCCATGAAGCTGATAATTACCGTCACACCTGTCTGAGCGCTGCGGTTCTCCTCCTGGGCTGTCTGAGGGAAGACATGTGAGACAGCTGCTCTTGCAGCGAGGGGCGTGGATGTACACCTGCCCTGCTGAGATCTCCCTCATCCCATGTGTTCTCACCATTACCTGTGCAGTTTATGTGCACAGATAGATGCCTCTACGCATGTTGATGTCACTGTTTCTACGTGTCCCAATGAAATATGCTTCTTGTTCATGCGTGTAGCTGAACACTCTTGGTATAATGAGTTGTATTTTTATTGCATTGTAGAAATCCACACTAGGGCTATTATTGTTGAAGGGATCGTTCATCCTAAAATGAAAATTCTGTGGCCATTTGTTTACCCTCATGTTATTCCAAATTCTGTCTTCTGTTAAACACAGAAGGAGAAAATTGTGAGTTACCAAACTGTTAATGGAAGCCCTTCCATAGTATGAAGTCAGTGGTTCTCGTATATTTATTTGTGCTCAACAGAAAACTGATACAGGTTTTGAACAACTTAAGATTGAGTTAATAATGACAGAATATTCTTTTTTTTTTAAAACTATCCTTTTAACTAAAACTACAGTACACAAAATATTTATTACCAGAAGTAAAATAATTAATTATAAAATAAAATAATTAAAATAAAAAAATAGAAAACAGAAAATTAAATATAAAATCATATATTTAGGAATGTTTATTTATTTATAATTTTATTTATTTATAATATTGTTGCAAAGGCAAAATTCCTAATTTAGTTTAGTTTAAACATAAGTAACAAAATAAGTAAAGCTAAATAAATTTAAACGCTATACAAAAATGACCAATACACACAATAGTTTCTCCTTTGGTTATAATTATGATTACTATTATTCATATTCTTATTTTAAAGTTGTGCATCCCGAGTCATTTTATTTAAGTTTTATTTAGTGTTTAGTGCAGTTTAGAGTCATTAAGGCTAAACGAATGTATACATTTATTGAATGTACAAATAATGACATTAGTTAATCTTTAATTGGAAATCTTATGATATTAATAATTACAATGCATATTATAAGTCATTTTGAATATCTCGAGATGTTGGCTAGAAATTAAATGAACTCAAAGATGGACTCAATTTTATTTAATTTTAATTTATTTAATTTTATGATATATGATTGTATGTAAATAATGTATTTGAAATGTTGAAGATAAAATAAAAATAATAAATAGAGGTAAATAAAATAAATAAAGGTAATATATATACATAGTCAATATAATGTGGGTTCAGCTCCTAATTGCTGAAGTTTCATCATTCTCAGAAGGTCAAAGAGAACATCAAGAACAAGCAAACACTGTGAGGCCAAATGAATATTTATCACCACCTGAACAAGTAGTGCTCTGAGTGGCCAAGGGACCACAGTGAAATGTTTATTCATAAAGGGATTATGTAAAATAGCCAAAGAGGCGTGTTGGTACATTCAGACAGGGCCTAATGGTCAGTAATTAAAACTCAAAGCTTCTGTTGAAAGGACGAGAGAGCACTTATTGTTTTGGCTGTTTGAGAGAAAGATGGGTTTTCCCTTGAGAGACATGCATTAGTCCCACAGTGTCCTGTGTCTGGATGTCTAGATGAATACATGATAGTGTGTGTGTGTGTGACAGATGGGGGCACATCACAGGCCTGTCTCTAACCAAACACTAGCACATGTTCTCTGACTGGCCGTCTGTTCGTCCTTGTCTTTTCACCTTTTTGACAAACTTCGTCCTGTCTGTCCAGATTTTCTGTGTTGTGCATGTCTTTAAATGCTTTGCTGGTTTTGGTTGTTAGAGTTACAAATTTTCTCAAAATTAACTTTTTATTTTTTAATGATATCTTGAAAAATAATTCACTGCTTAAACAGAGCTTTTTGGACTTTATTTTCAATGTCTCGATCGGCTGAAATTTCCAGTATGTGCAAGATTTGTGTTTGGGTGTTTTTTTCATACCTCCGTGAAATTGCCCCCCCCACCCAATGCAAAACTTCGCAAAAATAGTCTCAGTCGTTTGAGCTGCTTTGGTTTGTTAGATATAAAATATTTATTTAAAGGTCATTCTCAGGTCACTGACGAAACACAGATTTTTACAGCACAAATAGAATATTTTTGCGAAGTTTTGCATTGGATGGGGGGCCAACTTCACGGAGGTCTTCTACCTATATGATGAAGTGTGCATAGGTGGCATGTGTCAATTTAAGGTTAGGCATTGTAATGAGGTAAGTATTGTAGGTTCAAGTTCAGTTTTACAAACACTTATTATACAGCATTCTGGAACGCGTGCTTCTTATGGGTCTCAGCATCCTGCTATCTGATATTTCCAAGTGTTCCCAGGCTGCTATCTGTAGAAATGCTGTATAACACAAGCATGTTCCCATTATCAAAAATTCAGGACAAAATAGATCAAATTCTGCAGCAGTAGTAGATCCTCCACTCTCAGTAGTATGCTGATAAATGAAGTACTGCTGACTCTTTATTTAACTTTATATGTGGCAGTTTGTGTGTTAAAAATTGAAAACACTTTAATCTGATGTGAAATCTTGTTGGAGAAATGTACTCACTTTCAAGCCAAACAATTTTTCTGTTGATTATCATGGTGAAATTGCATGCTTAACTGATGCCATTGTGAAATATATGTGCTGGTAGAGATCAGATCAGTTCCCCATGCAGACATGTGGGCAAACCTAGACTTACATCACTGTTATGCAGATTACCTCAGAGTACATTAGCATTAGTATGACTGTAACATAATTTCAGTATTTGTTTTGAAATAATTTTTATTTCTCTTTTATTTATTGTTTTTTGGACCAGTTCATGCGTGATACGGTTGTAAACAATGTTCAGTTTCTTGCACAGACCAATAGTTTTGCTTCATAAGACTTCAGTATATTGTCAGCAGCAACAGGTGTTAACTTTGTGTTGCCTGTACTGTATATACTTTTCTAATTCTAGCCATTGATTTGCATTGAATCACTGAGAACCAAGGTTTTAGCTAAAAATCTTCTTTAGTGTTCTACTGAAGAAAAACCTTGATCTTGGATGGCATGAGGGTGAATACGTTTTTTGGAAAATACTATAATATGCCAGTAAGACAACAAATTAATTTGAACTCATGTCTATGTATTTATTTATTTAGGAAGCAACTATGTGGGCATCTTAGAGAGGTACTATATAAGCTGCTTCTGCTGAGGCAAAATTTAACAGCTAACTCCTCCAAGAGATTTCAAGCCTGAAGACTTTTGCACAATTAGACTTACGGTGTATTTAAGCTGTAAATCGCTATAGCAAACCTTAACAACTCCCTACTGAAAAAAAACAAACAAAAACAAAAATGGTTAAAACCAGCCTTAACTGATTTGCTTTCCCAGGCTGGTTTTTAAAGTGGTTTTGGCCACTTTTTACATGCCAGGCTGGTCTTAGCTGTTAAAGCTGAGAGCCCTGCTAAAAGACCAAGCAAGTTTAAACCAGCCTCACTGTGCGTTATTACACTACTTTAAAATTGCACATCCCATATTGCATGCAGTCTGAGACACACAGTCTCATTCGCTTCCTCTCATCAACCTAATAATTCACATGAAAAGACACATCCTCACCCATGCTCCATTACCACCAATTGATCTGTTCTGAATATGGCCTTTCAAGCTCTGCTGTACCATGAGACATGAGCAGGTGAAATTACACCATTGCTGTGTATTTGGATTCTGGGATGCATGTTGGCATCACATTACATTATCACACTGAAGACTTTTGTCCTGTGCGGAAACATGCCAGACTCTTTCTGTCTATCTCTCCATCTTTCTGGGACCGCAATCAGCAGAAAGACACCATACGAGCATTGATGCGAGTATAGAGCAGGCTGTAAGCTTAACAAGCCAGCATGTGCTACTCTGCCTTCTACAGCCAACTTAAACATAGACGCCAGTCTGACTTATACAGCAATGCAACTGTTTGCTTTCTGAAATATAATTTGACTGAAGTGCTGGAAAACTTTCCATCTTTTTTACAGTATTTTGACTGTGAAAAAGTGGTTTTAGCTCATGTAAGCACTGAAGCGCTGTAAATGCTGACTTGTGCTCTTGTTCAGACATGGAAATGTACTAGTAGGCACAGACAATGCTTTCTTGGTGTTGTAAATGTTAAAGTGGCCAGTTTTGCTTTTATGTGCCATGTAGTGCTAGAGTTTATCGTCTGAAATAAAATCACAATGTTAGCACAAAAACACTTTATATAAAACTGAAAACATTTTACGTGTTTTGGCCATTCGTACAATAACAGCATCTTGGGTACCTGAAAAACGCAAACTTTTGAAAATGGGTTTCAAAGTGCAAGTTTTTGAAAGTAATATTGTTTCTGTGTGTACTACGGAAGGTGAATTTGTGAAAACCGTAACATCCGACACATACATAAGTAAAATTTACGGTAAAAAAACGACAGCTGTGGTTGCCAGAATAAAACCATGAAAAATACGGTAACAATATCTTTTTTTAGTTAAATTTACAGTTAAATACTGTAATTTCTAGAGTTGTGACGTTTGCGAACGAACCGATTCTTTTGTCTTTTGTCGTTCTTTTTTTCCTATGCGTGTTTCACACAGATGCACACAAAATAGCTCCTCTGCGAGACAGAGCAGTTATAGCAGGTAATCTGCCTAACACCATCAGTGTTGCCAACTATTTCCAATGAAAAGTAACTGTCTGCCCGAAAAGTAGCTAAATGTTGCCAGATGATGTCACGCTCTAATTTGCATATCAGTGGTGTCATCACGTAGCTTTTAATTAGTAACATATATAGAAGGTGTTCAGTGTCATTCACACAAACACTATACACCATCATGGTAAGAACTGAAGTATTAAACTGAAATGTGCATTCATTTAACAATATTACATCTAACATACAACCCTAATAAACATAACTGATACAAAAAAACTAAGAAGAAACATAGTTATTTAAAAGAAAAAAATATCAAATTCAAACAAAATTTAAAATGCAGTCAGAGAATTCTGGTAATGTCAATTTACAGTGTTTCCCTGTATTTAACAGGAATTCACTATTTAAAGGAGAAGTTCACTTTTACAAAAACTTTTGCTGATAATTTACTCACCCCCATGTCATCCAAGATGTCCATGT
>JAUCMU010000048.1:4576460-4592796 GCA_032275025.1 Enteromius treurensis | reverse complement strand
TAAAAAGGAGCGCAAGAAATTCCTTGCCCGTGTGTTGAACTATCTGCAATACCAGGCATTACCACAAGGAAACGGTCTTACGCCAAGCTGGAATCTGACGTGGAGATAAGTACTTTTCCACGGACCACTAACTCACGGACTGGATCTGGATATGGCTCTGGGGCGGGCTCCCAGACAGGATCTGGCTCTGAGATGGGAGCGTGCTCAGAGGATTCCGGAACTGGATCTGGCTCAGAGGACTCTGGGACTGGATCTGGCTCTGGATCAGGCTCAGAAGATTCTGGGACTGGATCTGGGACGGCTCAAAAACTGGTATCTGGCCCTGGAACGGGCTCACAGACTGGATCTTGCTTTGGCTCCTGGTCAGACTCTTGGGACTGGATATGGCTCTGGATCGGGCTCAGAGGATTCTGGGACTGGATCTGGCTCCTGGTCGGACTCTCAGACTGGATCTGGCTATTGGTCTGGAGTGATATCTGGAGCAGACTCTGGGGGTTTCCAGATTGCAAAAGCAATACAAGAGTAATATATTTCTGTTATATGTTAAACCGCACTTTTATTTTGACAGGTTGCTGTGAAGTTTCTGTGTTTATACAGTATGCTACTGGAGTTATCTAAAATGAGTAAAATTCTCATGAAGCGATTCACAGCATTAGCTGGAGAACTTACTACATACAGTAAGTTCATTTGTTTATGCTGTCATGTGGTGAGATCCGCCATTCATACATACAGAGGAACATGCAGGATTCATATTTAAACCATCTTTTGTGTTTTAATATTCTCTTACACTAGTTCATTTAACAATTCGAATTAAGTGACGGACCTTCTTTTATTAATCCAAAAAATGACGAGTAAATTCTCTAAAGAGTTGCAGGGGTGACATCATGTCACATATTCTCTCTCTGTCTCTGTGTAACATGCTGAAATTTGGTTCCGATTGATTTTATGTTAATTGGTGACATAATTGAGTCAGGGCCCATAAATATACATAGTTCAGTACTCAACCCTAGTCGGCAACATTGCTCAAAAAGTTGCCCAGTGTATAATCAGCCTAATGATATGTAGTTGCAAAGTTATTTACTGTTAGTAGAATGTCTAAAGTGGACTATGGTAATAAAGTGTTTTGCAACAAACTTATGTTTTAAGACTGAAGTAAATCATTTAGCTGCATCACTTTCATTAGGGTAAAGTGTGCCTCCTCTGAATTCTCAAATGCACCCCTTAGTAATTCATCCTTCCATCGACTCGAAACATTTGGGCTTACATTTTGTGTTCGCAGGTTTAATTTTCCGTCTCCTGGGTGTCATAGACTGTTCAATTCTTCATTATGTTTATTCATCTGTTTACAAACCCATTTATATTCTACTCTGAGCCTTCAGCATGACATAAATTCCAATTAAAATTTCACAGGCCCTCAACTTCCATTTTCCCTAATTAGTCTAGTGCAGCAGAGGTGCCAATCTCTGTGTTGAGATTGGCAATAAAAGTGAACCGAGTAACATTTTCCTCTAACCTCTAACCTAAACCAACAGGGATGAAACAGAAAGCACTTTTCATTATGCCTGTCTTTTCCTGCACCAGAATTTTATTTTATATTATAACTTTCGCCGACATTGAGATGAGAGAGGCGAGCGGTTTGAAGAACTTTTGAGGCGATCCTCCTAACCCTCTCACAGGCCTTAGTGCTGCCTCAGATATTTCACCTTTTATCGCAACCGGCAAAGTTTATAATAAAGAGGAAAAGTGAGGCACACAGAGGGTGGAGAAGCTTTAAGATGAGAGACAGAGAGACCAGTTCTGACAAAGGCGTACAGACGCACACAAAGTACAAAGCACAGCAATTTACAAGCCTTTATATTGTTTATAAAGTCAAGCTCAGATCGAAAAGAAAGCTGTATTAGTATGTGTTCAATACACAAAAAATTGCTTAAAGCTGAGCCCAAAATCAATGTTTTTATTTGAAATGAAAACTAACCAGGCAAATATCGAACCAAAATTGCACACAGTCTAGAAAGGACACAGTTAACTGTAAACTGTCACTAAATGCAAAACTTTTGCTTTTTGTTGAAAAACTTTTGTGATAGAAATATAGATGGAAGGGAGGTTTTGTGTGTGAAAGCAAAGTTTCTTTGTGCAAGAAAGCAAATGTTTTGCGAGAGAATGCTTTTATAATTTTCTTCCCATTTCATATTTTTTCGCATCGAAATTTTCATTAAATTCTTCATTTATTTGTTTATCGATGCATGAAAAATAATAAGACAACGATGAAATCAAATTAAGACATACTGTAAATAAAAGAAGGTTTCTAAAACTGTAAAATATACTTTTTAGCCGTAACTGTTTATACTTGTCATGATATAACTAATTCACCAGTGTGAATAATCCCAGAGGCAAAGTACATAAGGAACAATTGACGACGGGCCGTTAAATTATTAGAAAACGAATGCACAACCAAGATGTTACTCCACTTATACTACGGTTACCACACATCCATCAGATGATATATTTCAAGGTATTTGTCCGGTTTTTGTACTTAAAGTGCTATTGTGAGTAGGATTATTTCTTCTGCATCTCATCCAAATCCATTGTTAATTCCAAAACGTCAACTTAGACCTATAACTGAGGCTAGCTTGAACTGTTGATAGCAGACTTATGCAGATAATACGTTATGTGTGTGTGAGAGAGAAAGATGGGTGAATTACGAGTCTCTCAAAAGTGTTCGGCTAAAACTTTAGTGGAAGTTTTCATTCCACTAACAGCTGATACCTCACGTGTGAGAAGTCAAGTTGTTTTTAAGTTGATGTTAAGGATAAAGTGGTCAGAGTAATGCATACGTTAATGTGTGTGCGTCTCTGGGGGAGAGTATGTATGTGCATGCCGTTAATAATAGAACACAATTTGGTGGCAAAATGTGTAAAAGAGCTTTTTATCATTTTGAATAAATTAATTTGTTTGGCCTGTGTCTTTGTGATTTTTGGTTATTTCCTGTTGTAAGCATAGACGTGTGGTTGTAAGAAATTTGAAATAATAAAAACCATTTGGCAAAGTGATATGGACCTGTGATGCAGTCAGAGAGCTGCCTGGAACGCCATGCGGTTTCTTGAAAATAAATGCACACCTTAGAACATTAGTCAGCCAATCAGATTCAAGGATTCATATAAATTTGAAATAAATACTCTAAAATTAATGTAACGTAAAATAAAACTTAACAGTGAATATGAACAGATACTACTAGAAAGACATGGTGTTCTTTGAAGTAGTACCAACCACTAATACCATGGCAATCACAGTATGAATATTTGTACCATGATATCGCTCTGTTACTCTTTCCTTTCCTTCAATTTTGTTTTGCAGTTTTCTTCTCTGAAGGCATCAAGTTACATTTTTCCATTTTTCCAGTTAAAACTTCCAAGTCAAAGGTTTAATAGTGTAACTGACAACTGGTTTGGCAGTCTTGAGTAAGCTGGCATCAGTCTGCCTCTCTTGACTTTATGACTTTAATATGTGACGACACGTCCCCGCAAATTTCATCACACTTTCAATATTCTCTCTCATACCCACACTGCTGCACTTTCTTTTTTATCTGTCATTCTTCCTCCCATCCATTTAAAGTGCAGAAATGAATCCGGGTGGATGAGCAAAAAAGTTTGTTGTTTTGTCCTTGAGATGCCCACTTCAATTCAGTTACCTTGTAGGATGCACCCATTTAATAATCCTGTTTTCCGAAATGCCTGAGCTTTTCCTGTGCAATATTTAGATAAATAGCCCTAAAAAGAGGATGATTCATCCCTTGAGTAATGAAGACATATGGTTTTTGACTGAACGGATGCATTGTTATGCTCTGAAAATACAGTGGTACAATGGGTTCCATAATAACTGCCTCACAAACTGGCCTTGTTAGTAATGTGTTTGTATGTGTGTGTGTGTGTGTGTATGGGAGGGGATGTGATTATGGTCCACCAAGCCTGCCAATAGCGTGTGTTTAGCTGAGATGAAGAGTGGGTGCACATTGCCTGGATGTCTGGCGGCAACGAACATTGGCGCAATGAAATGCAGAGTATTTGGGTGACAGTAGCTTCGGGTTTCTGGTGCCAAATTTGGCTGCTGGTTGGCATGGCCGATTGCATCACTGAGCCCATCAGTTTTAGCTCCCATCTAACGTAACAACCACTTAGCATAGTCACTCAGACCATTAGCAATCACATCCCTGTATAAAATTCACTTCTTGTCCCGGTTAAGAGGCAGAATGTTTTATTCGCTGCAGTGTTTTAAAACCCTCGATTAGACAAGTGGACATTTTACGCTGTTGAGGCTTTCATATCAGCATAACACAGTCAGATGAATTTGCCGTCAGATTTAATTTCTGCAAACTCCACAAGAATGAATGTATGCTCCCAGTCTAACTTCACTGTTTTATGTTGATGGATAACCCATGTTCAAGGGCTAAATGACAAAATTTGAAACTGTTTAACTGTAATAATTTAAAATAAACAACTAGTTAATAATATAAAACGGAAATGTCAAGGGATTCAAATACAAGCGCACAATGTTATTTATACAATATTATTTTGAAATTTTTATATTATAAATTAATTTGATTAGCTTTTATGTTTGTAAATTTTCAGTAATTTATGCACTTTTGATATTTTAATCTTAGTAATTTAATAATTATATATATATATATATATTTATATTTATATAAATTATTAAATTATTATATATATATATATATATATACACACATGTATATGTGTGTATCGATACAGAATAGGCCTTTTGTTTATTTGTTTACTCATCGTTTACTCAAAAAAAAAAAAAAAATCTCAAATTGTGTCTAAATGCACCGGAAGTGTGAACCATTTAAATGGAATCTAGAAGAAATAGAACACCCAGTAATAAGTAAAAACTATTTTTAAGGAATATTTACCAGAATATTTTACCAGAATTTATTTATCATAAAAATATAAATATATTTTATTTCACTTTATTTCAAAATAAATAATTTTAATATAATATCAATTAATTAGAGATGGTTTTGAATATTAAAATAAAACGAAACTTGGAATCTGGATTAAAATGGAATCCAGAAGTAATAAACAAAACAAAAAAATTATAAAATTAGAGAAAACTTTTTTTTTGTTAAACTTTTAAAAAATAACTACGACCTCATGTTGTGTCAATCACGTTTAGACACTGCTTCCAAAACTTTTGTTTTACAAAATCCGTAGCATTTTGATAGGAAAGGTTGACAATTACAAAAAAACCCGGGAAAACGCTTGTGAAAAAGTGTTCTCTCCCAAACTTTTTGCAATCTGTCACAAAGATATCTGTGTTTTTTCGCAAAAATATTTACGTTCTCTCAGAAAACATGCATTCCCTCAGGACAAGTGTGTTCTTGATACATGTGAGACTGCAAATATCTTTAATTTCCAAAGCAACAGTTAGTGAAACAAATGAACCTTTATGCAAATAAGCAGCAACACGATTGAGATGAGAGCACAGATAGTGTCTTAGAAACCATATCAGGGTATGAAAGCCAACTAGAACCAACTTCACAGCAACCTTCAACAATTTAAATGAGTGTGAATAAATCTTTAATCTTTAACTATTACATCCTTCGTTGTTATGATAAAACTTTATTTGATTATAACGAGTGTGCATGTAAGTTGAGATGTATTAATAATGTGAATTTCAATGTCATTAAGATTACATCATACATTTTCGTTATTGCTGATTTTAGCTCTGAGGCTTCAGGCAACTTTTTACTGAACAACTTGGAAAATTATTCACAGTAAAACAGTCGTTAACCTCACTCTCTCTTTTAAATAGAGTCTGGAAACAGTGACATTTAGAGTAAATCAACAGTTATGGATACATAAAAAAATAAATGAACAGAAAACAAACAAGCTGTGGGATAAATAATCACCCTTAAAGTTCTTGCCCTGCTGTGTTTGCCACCTCAGGGTAACAGGCCCAATTAATATTTATTAATTAAAAGAACCCCGATGATTGCATTTCTCTGCCCAGAGGCCAAACAAGGCATCAATACAACCTAAATGCCTGCGACAGAAAGTAAGCATTAAAAAGTGCAGTGGCTGTATAATTAATCATTATGATTTCCCTCAGGGATCTGTAATTTCAGAAACAGCATGTGTTAGTATGCAGTATGCAGATCGGCTGTATTTCTAGTGGATGGCATTGCTTAACTTTCATTTTTCTTCTGCTGCCATTCCATTGTTTTGTCTCACAATCAGCAGACACACAGAGATTTGCACACTTAGGGTCTATCAATTTCCATATAATGTGGATAACGCAGACGGAAACCCAGAATCCAGTCATAAAAACTGAATTTACAGTAAAATGAGAAATGTCATGAAATTTGGACAGATAAATCAAAGCAGGTCAGTGCAGCTAAATTAAAATGTGACGTGGACTAATGTCTGTGAATATTAAGATAAAAATGCAATTTAAAAAAGTTTGGTTAACTTAAGAAAAAAAAAAATATATATATTATTTAATGTAACTATATTATTACTATTACTAATAATTGTTATTAAAATATATTTTGAAGGAAAATTTACCAGATTTTTTTTTAGCATTTATTTAGCATAAAAATGTTATCATACAACAGTAAATTAAGAAAATAAATAAATAAAATAACAATAAATATTATTTTAATATAACATCAATTAATTAGAGATACTTTTGATTATTTAAAATTCAATGGAACCATTAAAATGGAAACCAGAAGTAGTTAGAAACACAGTATTTAGTAAAAACATTTTATAAAGAAAAATTTATCTGACTTTTGTTTTGCCAGAATTTCTTTACCATAAAAATTTAAATATACAACACTTTATTTAAAAAAAAAAAAAAATAAATTTAATAAAATATTTTTAATATAAAAATTAATCAATTAGAGATACTTTTGATTATTAAAATTCATTGAAACCATTAAAATGGAAACCATAAGCAATAGAAAACACAGTATTTATAAAAAGCATATTTTTAAGAAATATGTACCAGATTTGTTTTGCCAGAATTTATTTACCAAAAAAATTTAAATATACAACACTTTATGTTTAAAAAATGTTTTTTTAAAACTTTATTTCTAAGTAAATAAAATAAAAATAAACAATTAACATGGAATCCAGAAGTAATAGAAATCACAGTATTCAGTTAAAAAAACAATAATAAAATTGAAAAAAACAACAACTTAAAAATGTGTTTTTTGTTAAGCTTTTTAAAAGAATTTAAATTAAAATAATGATTGTTCATCCAAAATTGTTGCACATTAAAAACACCGGTGTCAAAAGTATTCAGATTCATTACTCAAGTAGAAGTATAGATATTAGGGTTTAAAAAGACTTCTAGAAGTTGAAGTATCATCTCAAGTTTTTTACTCAAGTAAAAGTGTAAAAGTATTGATTTCAAAACTACTTAAAGTATAAAAGTAAAAGTAATTCAAGGGGAAAAAATGCCATTAAGCACAAAAGCTTACAAAGAGTTACAAAGTTAGCATAGCCTACTTATCACAACATTAGCCTAGTTTCCATCCAGTTTTTACGCTGTTTTGTTATCGACAAAGAGCATTTGCTGTATCCAGCCTGTTTCCATCCAACTGGCCTTACTGATAAAATGGTGTACGTAATGACGTCATATAAAATGAAAAAATGTTTTTGCCTTGAACAATTTTCATATGTAATTTTACCTACTGCGCAAATTATATGCACAGTAGTAGCCTGTTCTTCATCAGTTGAGACAGTTCAATAAGTTAAGTCATCATTAACTGACAGGGTAATGTGAAATTGCATTTAAATTAGTGCGTAGCTGTTTAAACGTTCAAAGTATTAAAACAACATCAAATTAAGATATGTATGTTTGAAAGGTAACTCGTCTTTTATTCTGCCCATATGCAATTTTAGATACAATTATATGTATTATAATGATTTAATGCGGTTTTGAACTATAAAGAAACGGTGCCTTTACTTTGATCAACACCAGGAACATTGACGCTGCTTATATTGGCCGTGGTGGGGCGTGTGACGTGATTTATGTCATGTGTTAAACAGTATGGATCGTGTTCAAACCAGTAGGTGCCAGTAGGAATGGTACATGTTTCTCATCCAACCACAATCAGATTCACTCTATCCGGACGGCGCAACTTATCTGGATGTTTGTTTGTTTTGTACGATGACAAGCCGGAATAAAAACAAGCCAAAATTAAATAGGAGTAACGAGGCTATTTTTAAAATGTAAGGAGTAGAAAGTACAGATAATTGCATGAAAATGTAAACAGAAGCAAAAAGTCGGCTGAAATATAATTACTCCAGTAAAGTATAGATACCCAAAATTTCTACTTAAGTAAGGTAACGAACCTCTGGTTAAAAAATAAGTACAACCTCATGTTGTGTCAATCACGTTGACACACTGCTTCCAAAGCTTTTGTCCGTCACAAAAAAAAGTTAACAAAATACTTATCATTTTGATAGGAAAGGTTGACAATTATGGAAAAAAAACAACAGGAAAATGCATGTGAAAATTTCTCACAAGATGTATTTTTAATGTATTTTATTTAAGAAAAAAATCTAAATTAAAAAATGGAAATTTGACAAAAATTTTAAAATGAGGGCCCTACACAGTGCTTACAGTCTGAGCACTGTCCATGCATTATTCATTACAATACTCTGCTTTTACTTTATCTCTTTAAAACTTCTTTAAGGACTGGTTTCTGCAAATCAGGACAACTAGTCCGCCCCTGTGCCCACTTCCAACATCTTCACCCTCTCCGTCTAGTCCTCATTTGCATTGTGCTCTGTCCGGCGCTGACCGCAGATGCCTCTCTCGGGGGGGCCGAAGAGGGTTTCCATGGCGACTCGGTGGGTGTCTGTGAGCGTGAGGGTGGTCTGACGGATGGCGACTTCCTCTTTCAGCTACATGACACGAGCACAAAAAGAACAGCTCTGAAAGAGAGGGTCGAGAAAAGAACGCAGAAAGGAGGAGGTGAGGAGGGGCGGGCTGTGAGGGGTCAGGAATAGGGGTCAGTGTAATTTGCACAGCGCTGCTTCTCTTTGATAAAGGGCGGTGAGAGGGAGTGTGGTGCATCTGTAGGGTTCCTGACTGCCTGTGTGCCAGGAATATCCAGCGCTCATTCAGGGCTTGTTGAAATACAAAGAAGCATCAGGAGAGCACAAAAGGAGAGAGAAAAGTTACCCCAGGAGATAAACACAGATCTGCTTCTCTTTTCTTTCTAATGGCCAGCAGTAATTTTACAGTAGCCCTATGCAATGTTTTAGTAGTAACAGTAGTAGTATTCTACTGCACAATAAAAATATATTTCTAACACAAAGGTTAAACCAAACATTTATTTCGACAGGTTGCAGTGAGGACTTTTAAATATCTCTGTGTATATGGTATTACAGTATGATGCTGTAAAATGCTCATGAAGTACTCTCAAGAGAGATATTAGAGATGTTGTGCATGTTCTGTGTTTATGTCCTCACTGTGAGCATCGGATGTGCTTCAGTATGTGTAGTAAACCAAACATTCATACATACAGAGACATAAAGTATATTTCTATTGTCTTTTGCATGTTAATGTTTACAGATATTTACATACAATGTTAACTGATGGACTGGAGTGATGTGGATTTTATCAGCTGTTTGGACTCTTATTCTATATTCTAAGTAATGATACATCATTTACTCACCCTTGAGTATTTTAAAACCTGTATGAATTTCTTTGTTCTGCTGAACACAAAGGAAGATATTTTAAAGAAAGTTTGTTACCAGGCTGTTTAGGTCGCCATTCACAAAAAAAAAAAAAAAGATTAATTTGAGGTGTTTTTCCACAAACCATGACTGTCATGTCTTCTTTTAAAAAAGAAATAGGAACTGTATTACAAACTTTCTCGAATCCTTTCCCAGTTTCTAGAACTTCATCTTTAAAATAAATTGCATTGTGGGGAAGTTTTCCCTCCCTCCGAACACATATCAGCTTCTAGAGCATGAATGTGGAACATCAGATCCTGAGAGACGTCCAGCCACATTGTGATGGCAAAATATCTTCACTTCTATTCTCACAAATGCTCACAGGGACAGAAGCCAATGACAAAATTATAAATGGGCTGCGTTGTTCTCAGTCTAACTTTACATACACTTGCATGAGAAAGCAATGAGCGGGTACTGATGGCCAGCGTCCGATAAAACTCAGATGAAAGCTTGATCCTCTGTAACTTTTCCCTAAGTGCTTGATAATGTATTTGAGTGCGTTTACATTTATGAATAATTGATGGTGTGAGCGGTCCAGGAAAAGTGTGTTGGTTTACATAGTGTAAGCTACACATGTCAGGGAGCGAGCTTGTGTATAATGTAACAGGGAAATGTAAGTCAGTTTTACTGCATTACTGTAGTCCTGCTTACCTCTGTGTTCATATGATACTGATTCTTACACACACACACACAGTTGTATAGTATCCCTTGACTAAAGGTCTGTTCCTAAATCTAGAGAGCTGCCTCACTGTGTTCTGCCTACATAGGCTTAACCATCAGGGAACCTCATAGGAAACCAGACTTTAACAATCCCCACTGGTTGTACAGAAAGACATGACTTAATTTATTTCAACAGTGTAGTGTGTTTGCACATTGCTATTTGCTATAATGGATTGATACTTATTTTAAGTATTCTTGGGAAATAACAGTATTCATTTCTTGCTCTGATATTTACCACTAGCCTGATCATAACAATTCCTTTTAACGTTTTATTGCTCTGATATTGTCCTTTATGATTTGTCTTTTACAGTTCAACACTGGTCGAAAGCATCTTTCAAATATTGCTAAGGGCACATGGTGGATAGTGTATCCTTTTGGACATTTTATACTTTTAATAAATATAAAACATACAGATCCATTTTTGTTGCATCAAACTATTTCTACTGATACTTCTCAACATTTAATGACTTCACATTCAACATTTAGTTGGCATTCCTTGTTTCATGTGCCCTCTTGGACTTGGAGTTAGTTGCATTGCGTTACAGGACTACCGTTTTGCAAAGAATACAATGTGATGTGCATGTGATGCTGATTTACATTTGGTTAAATCAGACAGAACATGATTTTGACTTGAAAAATGCAATTGGGTAGGAATTGGGGGGGGAGTTATAATAAGTTCAACTTTTTTTGAAAGTTGAACTTATTATAACTCGAGCGCTGCAGTTTGTGCAACAATGTCATCTGGGAGATGGGAGTGCAACTGTCAAACACATCTAGTGCATGTTTACATAGAAAAACAATGGATATATTACAATGCAATGAAATAACGCCTTCAGTGTGAACGGCTCCTTAAAAGGCAGCCGAAATGAGTTCCCTACTTTTCTGGAACAGACTTTTAATGCCTTAAAATGTTGCCTAAGCAGGCAGTTGACTTGGTTTTGAAACCGTGAAAAGCAGCACTGTGTGTTCATACTGCTCCAGTCTCAGCAGCAGCGTTATCCTCGTCTCTCAGTCAACTAACACATCAGATTTCAGCCAAAACATTTCCACATTTGACTTTCGTGACTAATGAAACCAGCTTCCTTCAGTCTGAGACGTGTTTGAGGCTCTCTGAGCGCGTATAATTGAAGGAGAATGCGTGGGCTCGTTTTCTGTGTCTGGGATGCTTATTTGAGAGGAACTGAGGATTCATTTGTTTGGAACTCAGTGTACATCTATAATAGAGTGCTGGGATTCACTTATACGAACACATTTCTCTTTTCCAGTCCTCTCTATTCCATCATCTCACCTCAGCCGTGTCTTCATATCTATCTGCCTTATTATTTTCCCTCTCCCTTCAGTGTCTCTGTTCTTTTTCCTCTGACGTGGTCATGGTAACCTTCTCAAGGTCAGTGAAGAAGAAGGTAAAGGTAATTTTTTTTTTTTGTGACAGCTTCACCCTATTAACCTTCTCAAGTCTGAGCAGGGTGTGTGTCATTCAACACACACTCACTTTCGTTTTCTGACAGAGCTGGCCGTGGTTAAAGGCTGTTTTCCCTTTGTAACAGGTACAGACTGATCACAGGGAGATGTTTGTCACCATTCAGTTGCAGACTTGTTCCCTTCTTCACTTGCGTTTTACAGTAAACCTGAGTTTATCTCTGTGTAACCAAACCACGCTGTTCTCAGAAGCTCACCACAGTGCAGGTTCCCAGCATATCTCTAACACGAGTTCATTGCAGTTCCTGCCTGAGGAAAAAATCTTGTTCTTTAGGGTCACATTTGAAGTTACATTTTCCTCTCTCTCTTCAGTTATTTTAGTGTCACATCTCAAAGGCGTTCGACTGATTATATTTCTTGTGACGTTCGATTGTATGGCTGCCAAAAGTGCTCCCCTGTGGCAGAGGATGTCAAGAGGGGGCTGAAGGGTGTGCCGAAGATGCTTTATTATTTTTTAGGTTAATCCTGACAGCTGTTTGGATTAAATTTCTACTCTGAGTCGTGGCATGTTTATGAGCAAATTCTTCAAATACTTTGGTCATCAGGAAAAAATGGTAACTTTTTGTGCAAATAAAATAAATAAAACAATCAATATGAATAAAAATAAACAAATACAGTTAAATGAGGAAATATTAAATGTGTATTTTCCCCATTTTGTAACATTTGTTAATAGGAGCCAGCAATGAAAAGTAATCCTAAAGCATTTATTAATCTTAGTGAATTTAATTTTTAATCGTATGTTAATTTCAGCATTGACTCATACATGATTAAAATCACAAGTTGTGTTTGTTAATATTATTTAATGGATATAACAATGAATAACTGTATTTTTTATTAGTTAATCTTAACAAAAATCAATAACTTTTGTAACAAATGCATTTATCATTGTTAGTTAATGCATTTAACTGTAACTAGTGGGATCTTAAGGTAAACTGTTACCATACTTGAATGTAAATGTGATTTAAAAAATAAATAAGAATGAAAAAAGTTCATATTGCAATCTTTTATCAAAGTTTCAGTAGCAAAGTTTGGTATCTTGCCAGATTTTGACACACTTTGGGTTGCAAACTCACTTCGGTAGATTTGTTCTCACTCTTTGTCTGACAAAATTTCCCCTGTATGCTAATACCTCTTATTCATACATCTAATTTTCATTTTCAGCTCCTGCTATTTATCCCTCCTCCTCACACTCAAATGAAACCTTTTCACTTGTAATCAGCAGCCTCTGAAGTCTCTTTAGCTGAGGTTTCACCTGAGGGTTGAGCATTATACTGTTCTTGGTAGTAATTTGTATGGTGTTTTGTATAATTATATTTCATCCTTGTAGATGCAGTTGATTGGAGTGGCAAGCCTGAAGCTATTGGGGCAGAACCTGCTCTGTTTGGCAACACTGATAACGAATAATGAATATTATGATTAGCCTGCCTTTGGTCCAGAGCTGCCTAAACACACGCACACACACACAGCAGTCAACAAGTTATTAAAAAAAGAGACTGGAAAAGAAAATGAGCTGTGGTTCTCAACAAGGAGGCTGGGGCACACTAACCAATAGGTGTAAGACATCAAAGTACTGTGAGTGCAATTCAAAAGCATAAAGAGTCATCTCCTCTGCTATTGCTGCCTTGGTTCTCTGATTTCATATTGGCATGTGAAGCGCCGATGCATCTCGAACAAGCCTAATGGCTCTTTTCAAGTCGAAGCTTCACCTACTGATGCCATAGGTTCCCTTTTTCGAGACCAGCAAGGTTTTGGATACCAGGATCTAGGCGTCAACTCTGGATTTCTTTGAGTGGAATTTTTTTGATGTTCTGGTTCCCAATTGGAAAAGTGGTATAACTCTGCTTGTTAGTGGTGGGCATTAAGTGACTCTATCTGCAGATTATATTCTATGTTATATTACATCTGATGCATGTAGCATACAAAAGTGGAAACGCTTCAGGAGTTTCAAAGTCGTTGTCGGATTGGTTGCATTATACTGTATTTCTGGGAGAAATTTGTGACGCGTTCTTGAAGGTTCCTGGAAACAAAGATGCCGCGACGGCCCTCATGAAAGAAAGCCATCTTGTTTATAACTATATGACGACACAATGGACATGGACACAAAATTCCCTTTACAGAGAGGAGGATCCTGGATATGACATGAGCTCTTTTGTATCTAACCTCTCAGTATTCAAATGAATATTTCACCCACAAATTTTAATTCTGCCATTATTTACTCACTCTCATGTCTTTCCAAACCTGTAAGACCTTCATTCATCTTTCTGAACACAAATGAAGAAATTTTTGATGAAATCCAAAAGCTTTTCTGACTCACCATAGACAGCAACACGTGATCAAGGCCCAGAAAGGTATAAAGGACATTGATGAAATAGTCCATATGTGACATCAGTGGTTTAACCTTAATTTTCTGAAGCTGTGAGAATACTTTTTGTGTGCAAAGAAAACTAAAATAACTTATTCTACAATTTCTTCTCTGTGTGGTGTTGATTTATAATGAGAAGCACTTATATGCTCTCGAGCATTTGTGCATTAGTTTATACAGCAAGGTTACAAGAGAACAGCACATGAATACTGCAATCCAGATTAGACATCTCTCCATAATGTGAATTAATCTAATCTGGATTGTGAAAGCTCAATTTGTGGGAGCAAGTAAAGTTCAAGCCATGATCCAGTCCCCCTTGCATGGCAAAAATGGCTGTTACGCGACCTCCCATAAAAGACTAAAGATGAAATTTAATCCATCCCCCCCATTAGATTGAGGGTGGGATTGGTTATAAAGCAAACTCTGATCTTCAATATATAATCGCCTTGCTATGTGCTTTTCACTGCACCAGGCTCTGTGGGAAAGCCTAGGTGGTGTCTTTTGCCAAATGAATGACTCTTGAAAGCCAGCGCCCGGGCATTCGTCAAGTTCCTGCCACTCAGACAGTGATAGATATATGCAACCTTTAGCTTCTGATGCCTCAGCAAGAAGAAGAGAAAAAGGTTGGCACTTTTCTCTATTACCAAGAAAGAATGGGAGGAAACGAGGCTGTGGATAAACAGAAAGAGAGAGAGGCAACTTTACTTTGATATGGAAGTTATTTGTCTACTCTTCTTCCCTCCATGCTTTCATTTGTCTTAATCTGTCCTTTTCTGCCTTCATCATCCTTTTATTTTCTTCTTACTGTGTTTTTTTACTTCCTTTTAGAGGGCATTCAAATACCAAGCTTGACGTTTCCAGTGAGAAAAACATTATTTTTAAAGTTTCTGTGATGCTGCTTTTCCACCTGTCCAATGGCTCACATGCTATTTTCTGTGACTCAGTAGTGCAAAACATAAGGAAATCTCCACAAAACAATGAAATTAGCACAACACAATTGAAACAAGCCAGAACACAAAAAAATTGACACAACAAAATTGAAAAAAGCTGCAACAAAATAAAATTAACACAACATAAGTGAAATGAGCATTACACAATGAAAACAAGTCTCTACACAACAAAATTAACGTGACACAATGGAAACGAGTTTCAACACTATGAAAACAAGCCGCTGCACAACAAAATTAACGTGACACAATGTAAACAAGCAGCTACACAACAAAATTAATGCAAGACAATGGAAACGAGCCGCAACACAACAAAATTAACGCAACACAACGAAAACAAACCGCGACACAACTAAATTAACGTGACACAATGGAAACAAGCCACAACAAAATTAACGTGAAACAATGTGAACAAGCCGCAACACAACGAAATTAATGCTACACAATGGAAACGGGCTGCAACACAATGAAAACAAGCCACTAAACAACAAAATTAACGCAACACAATGGAAAAGAGCCACAATACAACAAAATTAACGCAACACAATGGAAAAGAGCCGCAACACAATGAAAACAAGCCGCTACACAACAAAATTAATGTGACACAATGTAAACAAGCCGCAACACAACAAAATTAACACAACACAATGGAAACGAGTTTCAACACTATGAAAACAAGCCACTACACAACAAAATTAACGTGACACAATGTAAACAAGCGGCTACACAACAAAATTAATGCAACACAATGGAAACAAGCCGCATCACAACAAAATTAACGTGACAGAATGAAAACAAGCCACAACCCAACAAAATTAACGTGACACAATGGAAACAAGCCACAACAATAACAAGCCGCAACACAACAAAATTAATGTGACACAATGTAAACAAGCCTCAACACAACGAAATTAACGTGACACAATGGAAACAAGCCGCATCACAACAAAATTAACGTGACACAATGGAAACAATCCACAACACAACAATAACAAGCCGCAACACAACAAAATTAATGTGACACAATGTAAACAAGCCTCAACACAACGAAATTAACG
>JAUCMU010000048.1:4539181-4562903 GCA_032275025.1 Enteromius treurensis | reverse complement strand
ATAGTAGTCAAATAAATATTACCATATATATATATATATATATATATATATATATTTATTTATTTATTTATTTTTTACCCTTTCACTGGGAGTTTGATTGACAGGTGATCTGACCAATCATAATGCTGAACAAACAAGCTAGACAGAAGATTAGAAAAACATTGGTGACTTAAACTTAAAAAAAAAATGGTGTGAACTGATGTCTTCTATGGTTGAAGCAAGATACCTTCTGGTGTCCATTCATGTTAATTTCACACTGTAACTGGTAAAGAGGAAGAGCTGATCGGTTTACGTGTTGCTTAAACTCAGGTGCTTGTGATCTGTCACGATCTGTTTGAATTTTATACAAAATGATAAATATGGAAAGGTGAGATTTTTTTCAATGCGTGAGAGTGCCATGGATAGTCAGACACAGCAACACAATAAAGTATTCTGGAAAGCCATGTAAAAAATAGTCAGAGCATCCTAACACTGACACACCTATTGTGATCTGTACTAATGCTTTGATAAAAACTCTTCTTTATCATGCCAAAACATCTTTGAATAATTCATCTTGGGAGATTCAAGCGGTCTCTCACTTTCTGTTTTTCTTCATTTCTCTTTTCTTCCTGTCATGGGTTTAAGCCACCTTGTCAAGTCAGTCTGTGCTTTTTCTCTCTCTCTCATTTCACACATCACTGCGTTCACTCGTCTCCCCGCTTATCTGCCCACCTCTTTATTGGCCCTCTATACTGGCCTTTTCTCTTAACAATTTAGCTCTACCAATAAAATCTCACAAGTAGATAAGCCTGACCTAATACAGCTTTATGAAGAGCTGAGGTAATTTAAGTCATTTTGTTTAATTCTGTCTGGTCACTCAGGGCTGCACTTCATCTACTTTTTCCAATTTCCTTCAAATTTGTGTGAAAGGCTAATTGTGTTGGTCATGAGGTCTCCATGTGAATGACGGAGGGAAAGCTAAATTTAACAATGAGGAAGCACTACAGAATTGAGCCAGAGAGAAGCCTCTGAGCAGTGAATGTAAAGCTCATGTTCGTTTGGATGTGGGTTTACTATATTTTTTACATTTGAAGTTAAAATTTGATACTGATTAAAGTGCCAAAAAGAAGAGCGGTAAACACATCCAACTGCAAATGGCTAGTTGCATAGTTACACTCCATCTTTTTTTGACATTTTCTTTCACCTAAATCTAAAGCCTTACTGCATTTTTAGACTGCAGAATGATAGAATATAGGCTTCAGAAGCTCATATCTGATGCATGCCAGAAAAAGCCCTGAAAATGATTTCTTCTTCTGGAATCTATGGGGTAAGACACCTAAAAATGTGTTAATCCAACTTGATATCACGGCAATTCATACATATTTTACTTGGTGGCTAATTCGTACGAATTCATATGATTTCTTCTAAATTGTAGATATTTTACGAGTTGCCAATTTGTATGAATTTGTACAAATGGCCTTTAACTAACCCTGCCCCTGAACCTACCTATCACAAATCGTACAAAATCGTACGAATTAGCACAAATTTGGCACCTCGTACGAATACGTACGAATTGGTTGTGAGAGCAGTCTCACCTCAGAGCTTTACAATTCTCAATATATACATTTTTATACAGAATAAATGGTATAATAACACTTTGCCTCCAGAATGTTTTGTCTCATAGATTTATATTCTAAATACATTACTGTATTTGTTTTTTATGAACTGATGGACAAGTCGAAAGTAATTAATTGGCATTCCACGGACATTGCTGAAAGTGGTATTGAGCTCAGAACATGCTTTTAAAGTGAAGTTGTGAGAATAAGTCGTGATAAGAGGATGATTAACAGGATTTAATTAGGCCAACATTGATTGGGCAGCATGAACCAATACATCAATGCGGAGAGACATTGAAAAGCCAATTAGAGTGGGAGTTTGAGGGAGGGCTGGAGACATGAGGGGTGTAGTAATGTGTTGTTGACTGACTGTGGAGGCTGAAAATACTAAATTTGAAAATAAGCTTGAACTGAAGAAGAACAGTGCTTTCTATGAGATAAAGACTGAACACATAACTGAGATTCATACATTATTAGAAAGCTGATTAAATAAGCTTTCAATAGTTTGTTAGGATAGGATAATATTTGGCAGAGATACAGCTATTTGAAAATCTGGAATTTGAGGGTGCAAAAAAAAAATCAAAATATTGAGAAAATTGCTTTTTAAAGTAGTCCAAACAAAGTATATTGCTAAAAATTGAGTTTTGATATATTTACCGTTGAAAATTTACAAAATATCTTCATGGAACATGGTTTTTATTTAATATCCTTATGATTTTTGGCTTAAAAAAGAAACAGTACTATTGTTTTTTTATTGTAATTTTAATCAAACATACATCACAGGAAGAGTCATTTCTTTATTTGTCATCAATTTATTCTCAATTTAATCTGCTATAAATACAAAATTTGTTATGAAAAAACCCTACTTGTCAAATCTGATTTTACTCTCTCTTTCACAAGGGGTAGTTTTCCCTTATTTGCCTCTGTTTACATTGCACTGAATGGACCATTTCATAGAAGGACCATTATTTCAAGATTATGCAACTGGATTTAAGAAACGTTAATCATTGATTCCCACGTGAGTGAAAAAAAACAACCAAAACTAATGAGCGCCAGAGTACACTCTCATCCAACAGAACGCAATGCTTAACTGAATGGTACGTTTGACTCATAGACTGCGAAATTAAATGAGAAGTGTGAAGTCTGTTTTATAATTCCCAGTGAAGGCCGCATTTGACAGTATGTAGGCCTGAGACCTGTGCCGTCTTGCCAAAGCCAGGTGAACCAAAGGACATACTGAAAGTTTAAAGGCAGAACTTCGAAATAAATGCGCTCACAGTTACTCTGAAGTGGCCTTCAGAGAAGAAAGAGAATTGAAAATTAATGTGAAGCAGAGAAATTGAGATATATTATCCTCTGCAGGGACTTGTAAACATAAACTGATGCAGCTGTCAAATAGTAGCGATATCTGATATGTAGGCGCTGTAAGTAACCGCGTTTAAAAGAACACCTCACGCACAGGTTTGTGTGTACGCGTGTTAGCGAAGCGTCCTTGTTTACGTGCAAGAACTACAGAAAAAGCAGAGCCTGGGGACATATCTAAATCAATTGATGGTGTGTCTGTCAGGTTGCTAGTCTACTATGTAAATGACTGTCATCGGGATGTGAGTCTTCCTGAAAGACGCTATCGCATATACGCGAACCAATTTTCCAACTTATTCTCTACAGCCAAATCAATTTCGAGCTCTCGGACAACCTGCTAGCATTTAGCGGGTTTATTGGTGCTCTTGTTGTATTTATTACTAGCCTTACATTGAAAAGGCAGCAGGTTTAATTCTCGCACGCTAAAGACTGTGTAAAACAGATAAAACGCAAGAGCGGGAGATTAATTAATGCACTGGGGTAAAAAGGGAAGCTTAATGACTGTGTTTGACTGACAGGGATTAGCGCTGTAAGCACACGCGTTGTGATTTGGGTAATTACAGTAGCGCTTTCCTAGTAAGACTGACTGTTACCTTGACGCTCTAAAGGAGTCCTTGAGGAGCTGCGAGGGTGACTTGACTCTCCAATAAAAATGGCTCGGAGGAACACAGATCGGGTATCACCTCTCACCTTGTTAACATCATCAAATAAAACAAGCGCTTGAGGAAAAAGTTGCAGAAAGCCCAGTGATCCGCGCAGACGTCACTCAAAACCCCCGCCGCGGGGCGCATCACGTATGCATCTGTGAGCGAGAACTGAATTCTTGAAATGGAAACCTTGTGATAACAGCTAAATTTGCTAGATTTTCATGTTTTCTGAGGAGCTTGTCGTTACAAAACTTGCTTTCAAGATGGTATTGATTGTGATGTGGAGGCTTGGCAGTTGGTTACTATGCAGATGCTAAGATGTGGGATGTTTGGACGCGTTTGCAAAGGAGTTCTGGGTGTTTGCTAAGGCATTGCTTGATGCTAGTTCACTCCAAAATTCTGTCGTCAGTTACTGACTCTCATGTCCTTTCAAGCTTTTCTTTCATCTTTGAAACACATACAAATATATTTGTGAGAAACTTGAGAGGTTTCTGTGCTTCCATAAAAAATTGCACTGATGCTTCAAAATGTTCATGAAGATGGTAGAAGTAATCCATATAATCCAGAATTGCTTAAAATGATAAACAGATCAAACTTAAGATGTTATTCAAATGTAAATGCATAGAGGGCACATCAAATATGGTAAAAAGAAAATCTGTGACAACATACCTCAATGGATGAAGCTCTTTGAAACAAGATCTTGATGGAATAGACCTTCAGTGCAGGGACATTCATCTTCAGATTTCATTAGAAATATCCTGTATTTCATAATATACACATACATATATTTATTTTCTGGCCAGATTTACTATGCTGTGCTGTCTGTTATGATGTTATTATGTTTTATTACACGGCTCTCAGGAATGCTTGATTCTGATTGGTCAGTTGAGACATTTGCAGGTTCGTTATTTTCGAATAATAACCGCTTCAAAGTAATAACGCATAGCCGGCACTACTTATGTTTAAAATCCCTCCGCGACAACAAAGATGACCGTTTGGCGCCATCTTGTGACAAACACTGGACAACATAAGGTGCAAAAAATAACTAAAATACATCCGTTGTTATATATTCATATGTAGATGTTATAAATTGTCTTATGGTTGAATGTTATTCACCTTGTACTACATTGTTTCGCGGAAGGATGAAAATGTTAATTTAAAACAAATATGCCAATAAAATGTTTCAAATTCATGTCCAGTTTTTTTCCATATGTGGCAAGTATCCGTGTAATAAGCGGGATAATATACAGGCAGCCGGTAGTTATCATGAAATAAGCCCCTTCAGCGTGATACAAGATCACACTGTCGGGGCTTTTTTCTACGATAACTACCGGCAGCCTGTACATTATCCCTTACATATTTTGCAATACAGTTATACAGTTATTAACGCAATTACAATTTCAGCAAATTAATATTTGCAGCTTATTGCAGTTTATTCGTTTTTTGTGTGTTTTTTGATATATTGTAGATTTAATATTTATGTAATATTCATTTAGTTTTTAGTTGTTTAATATGAATTGAAAAATGTTGAAATAAAGAGTGGCAATGTGTGTGTGTTTTGTATCCCTGAGGTTTTAGTTTTATTTAACTAGTAACCCTGATTTACATCTTGATTGCCTCAATATAAATGTATACATATTATATCTCGATTTAAAAAAACAGCAATGCATGTTACTCTTTTTATGAAGAGATATGTGAGGTGAAGTGAGGTGAGGTGAGGTGAAACAAGTTCAGTCACTTATAAAACTAAAAGCACACCTTTTCTCACCACGTCAGATGATCTGAGGTGTGATCCATGTCTGCAGATTAAACAGTGTGAGAGAAGATTCCACTGAACTTTAATATTTAGCTTCAATCTCTAACCTTCGTCATGAGCAAGAATAATACCCCATCAAACACGGCTAATTGCTGAGGCACCGAGAACTGAAACATGTAAATGTTTTCTATTCTGAGCAATGTTTGCTAAGTTTATCCTTCATAAATGAGTTCAAAATGGGTCATGTTTGTCAAAAAGATTTCAGCGGTTTGTTAAATGAAATCTACAGTGTAATATTCAAGGTGTCTGTGTGCTTCGTGTGAAGATGTCAGGCCTCTGATAAAGTCCAACAGGACGTGCCCTTGTCCTTGTTTGTTTGTAGATAAGCTTTATAGATCAGGAGAAAATTGTACAAGCCTCTATATTGTGTTTGCATTGAACGGCCTCACCACACTCTCACTCTGTTGTAGCTTTTCTATACCTTTATGCTAATCAGTTTTCCATCGTTTTTCCCCTTACATGTGACTGATTGCCTGGCTTGTGTGTGTGTGTGTGTGTATGTGTGGTCGGGCACTTGAAGGTCAGTAAGATGATTGCTCTTGTGGGATTTCTCTACTGTTTATCCCCTCTCTCCTCATCTGTTTCCCCCCTCTTTCTCATCTGTTTCCAGAGTAGGTGTTGATAGGACCGTTTCTGCTTTTTAAATAAGATCTGGCAGTTGTGTTACATGTTCCTGAGATTGGATTTTGCCAAACTAATTTCCAATCTCTCTCTCCCTCACACACTCTATCTTTCACTCACTTACTCTTTCTGTTTTCTGCTTTTATGTTGGTTCTCAGCTACAAGATGGATTGATTAATGAATTTCAATTTGGACTCCAGCATGATTCGTTAAAGTTTACACAGGATGGATAGGAGAAACAGAGACGGGGAGAGAAAAGGAAAGGAGAGATAATCATAGCGTGGCCTATGCTGGCATTCATTAAACCAGCTCTACTGGACTAGTCTAGCAGAGTTTAATTGGGTGCTTGAAAGGCCTCTGGAATCAATTGACTTGGAGAAAGGGATGAAGAGCGGATGAGAAATAGAAACAGTAAAGGGATAACAGATGGAATTAAAACTAGGCTGCCTGAAGGTTGCAACTCTCCTTGCATTGATTTCAGGACTTACATGGCAAGGGAGGCAAAGTATTTGTTAAAACCAAGACTTACTCGATCTATAAAATGCCATTTTCTATTCCTAGAAAGATTATTATTTTCTGTACTAAATCTTAAAAACACTTTGCATTAGAAAATATTGGCAAATTTTCACAGATGATGTAAAAAAAAAAATCTGTTTCAAATGAAGATTGTGAATGTATTGTGAACGTATTGTGAGTCATGCAGATGGTTAATGTGATGAATTACACCTGTGGTTACTTTACCAGCAGTGCATTGCCATATAAGCAATGTGCATATGATAACTCCTCTTTTGTGGCCTCATGGGATTGCGAAGTGTCCATCAGATCCACAATTTTAAATCTTACAGAAAGCAGCAAATAATATGGATATGACTCATTTGATAGACTGCCTTTTGATATTATATGAAAGGGAAGTAGTCATTTTTGGTCACATAAATTAAAACACACACGCATACATAATACATAGTACAGTATTAATATTTTTTTTTTTTCACAGTGTTCACATTTATGTTGCTGCCTTATGTTAAACTGCTTCAAATTATTGCTTTAGGTTTTTGTCCACATTAATCTATACTCCATACACCACAATGACAGAGCAAGTTTATAACAGCTTCATGCCTTTGAAAACTTTTTTTTTTTTAAAGAAGATATGAATGCATTGCATAAGTATTCATACCCTATTCTGGTATACTTGAAATTGAGCTCAGGAGCATTCATATTGCTTGAAGATGTTACAACATTTTGAATTGACCAGTGACAAATTCTGTTAAATAAAAAGGCACATATCTCTCTATAAGATGTATAATAACTGAAAACAATAGAGAGAAAAAAAGCAAGCCAGAAGAAGGCCAAAAGAACTGCCTGAAGAGCTAAGAAACTACCTAAAGCTGGCCTCCTGGATGAATTGTGTAATCAGTAGAGTCTTAGATAGACTGGTGACCACGAAGTTGATGGTCACTCCAGCTGAGATCCATAATCATACATGCAGATGCAGAAAGCGTACATCACTATCATAAAAAACCACTCTGGGAATTTGCAAAAATAAAAAAATAAAAAACATCTAATCCCTCAGATTGTAAGAAGATCCTCTGAGTAAGTTTAACATATACAGCAATATAACAAAGCATGGATACTTTGATTGTATGGGGTATGAATACTTACTGAAATAATGAAATATTCACAGTACTCAAAAGTTTGGGGTAACATTTTGTTTATTTATTTTAAAGACGTCATTACTTTTATTCAGCTAGAATAAAAACTTAAATGTTATTTAAAATACATGTATAACGTTACAAAATATTAATATATGAATTTATATAAATGCTGTTTATTTGATCTTTCTGTTTCAAATAAAAATAATAAGCACGGCACAGATTTTTTTAATGTTGATGACAAAAATTGTTTCTTGAGCAACAAATCAGCATATCTGAATGATCATGTGACACTGAATGATGCTGAAATTTCAGCTTTGCATAACAGAAATTTTAAAATATATTCAATTGTACACCTGTAACAAATTACTGCTCAACTACTCTCACGCTTTTTACAACCTCTGAATACAGGCAGGGGCTCTGGTGTGGTTCACTGTTACTTTTTTAAATTGCCCCATGGACCAGCGGTCATCAGCTTGTCTTACCAGGCTAAGCAACTATCTAAATTATTAATCGAAGTCTGGGAGCATGAACGCTTCACAGCAAACCCTAGAGGCCAGACCGGTCTATTGTCTGGAAAGAGAGACAGAGCATATCAGACATTTTACCCTGTATCTTTTTTGATAAATGTAATATACAGTAGGTTGGAGCCCTGTGCTTCAGACAAGGAAGCCAATGAAAGAGACGCAAGCTCAATTCCAGCTCATATCATGTACAGTACTGATCCCTCTTATTCCTCCTATCATTTACTCTCTCCTCTCAACTATGTGTCTAAAATCTCTCAGTGACTTTACAGGCAGAGTTTGTGTATGAAGACATGGAAGCTTGTTTCATTCTGAATTACAAGTAACCCTAACATCTCTATTTGAAAATAAAGTATATATATAAAATATGCATGTGACCTACCTCCTCTCTTTTTTTTTAAACAAATAATTCTGTATTTCTTAAGTGTTGTATTAATTTATGGCTTATTGAGGAAGCCAGGCAGCAGCAGGAATTAACTGCATCTTCGCAATAGTTATGTGAAGCAGCAGCATGCTGTGTGGTGATTAAAAGCGCTTCACATGGAATATGAGTAAGAGCATAAATCACGCTAAGCGGCGGGCCATGTAATGAGGAAAACTGATCACGTGGTGCGTTTGGGCCAATCCTCGATCTCAGTGATTACTGAAGGTCGTGGGAGGGGAGGTATCCAGATAAAGAAGAAAGCAGCAAAAAAGGCATGCGTGATTTTGCTTAATATGTGAACTGAAGTCAAAGCGGGAAAAAGTTTACAGACTTTATTATGTCCTATATGGGCAAGACGTTTTGCTATAAATATTACTATAAATATAAATATACAGTGTTACTGTAAAAGTATTATAATGGAGCACATGACTGTTCAAAAACATTGATCTTATCGTACTTTTTGCTATTTTTGCTGGTTGTGATGCTTTCTGTTAAAACACCCAAATGCCATCGGTCTGCACTGCACCATGTTTGCATGTAGTGTTTTTAAGCATTGTGCTTTGCTTTGTCTTTGTTTGCTGTTCATTTTGTTTCGTTTTTGCTTTGCTTGCTTATTTTTTTTTTTTATTTATTTATTTTTTTTCTCGGCTCTGTTTTTCTGATTTGTTTTGCATTTGTTTTATTTTGCTTGTTTTTTGTTTAGTTTTTTTGCTTTGCTTTGTTTTTCTGATTTGTTTCGCATTCGTTTTGTTTTTTTGCTTTGTTTTTCTGATTAGCTTTGCATTTTTTGTTTTGCTTTGCTTTTTGGTTTTTTATTTAGTTTTATGCATAGCTTTGTTTGGCTTTTTTGTTTTTCACTTTTTTTTCATTTTTGTTCAGTTTTTGCTTTGCATTTGAGTTTTTGCTGCTTTTTTGCATTTTTGCTTTGCTTTTTGTTTTGCTTAGCTTTTTTTGTTTAGTTCCCTTTCATGTATTTTGTTTTCTCTACTCTTTGTTTATATTTCATTTGTTTTATTTTGTTCTTGTTTTCTGTCGTGTTCTGGTTTTGAGTTTTAATATCGGAATAGCAGATAACAAAGCAAAGTTCACCATGTTAGTGCATTTTACCTGTAACCCAGTCTAAATTCTGTCATTACAGTTGAAGAGATCTTCCTCAGGTTGTTATATCACATTTCTGCTAGGTGTGATTTCCCTCAAATACACTATTAGAGACCTTGCTCACAGAAATAGAACGGGAGATGAAGAAAAAAGGGGAGAGAAATCATGACGCATGGAAAAGGGTGACAGACAGACAGAGAGGGAGATGAAAGCCATCTCTGTATCAGTTTTCTCTCACCTATCCATCACCTTGGTGACAGCAGGTCTGTGGCCGGGCCTGTTTGCTGTCACTGAAGCTGTAGTGAGGGAAGCAGCCATTTTAAATCATTGATTTACATTAGTCAGAGAAGAAAGCTGAGGAATGACTGAAGAGAGTGACTCACACGCACACACACGCTCCCTTGTGTGCAGCCTTTTAATATTGCATTGGGTGTTTGGTGTCTGCTTTCTACTTGATGGGGTTTAATTTAATCTACGGTGTCTAAGTTTCTCTCAGTGTGGGGCTCTTTTCAACACGCTGACAATCACAGAGCGAGAGAGAAGAGGGAGCAGAGGAGGAGAAAAGCCAAAGTAACACAACGGAAGAAAGAAAAAGAAAAGGGGGATTATGCATGGTGGAAAACCTAAGTGGGAAGAGAGAAATAGTGGCGGATTAGAGGAGAGTGTGATGGAGTGACAGAGACAGAGATGTGTAAAGTTGAAGAGGAGAGAGGGTCAGTGTGGGCTCATAGCTGAAGGGAAGGATGTTGAATGATGGCTGAGCGTGTGCCTTCATGTCAGTGTCATCTTAACATGTCTCACTGCTGCAGAGAAACACACTTCTTACACAGACTCACACTAAGTGGTTGGCCTGATTGGTGCAGACTGCAGAGAGCTCTTTCCAGTAGTGTTCAGTCATATGAAAACATGACTTGTTATGCTTTAATAAGACACATTGTGATTAGATTAGCTCATACTTTCGGTTAAAAGTAATACATTTCGCAAAGATTGATACTTTACACTGAGTGGCTTGTTGCTATTACTTTTTGCTCATGATCAAATGAAATAATAAGGCAGAGATTTAGGGACTAGAATACCTAGTAGACCAAGCTCTGGTCCAAGACTGCAGGAGGATCCACAGATACAAAATTATTTAGCAAAATAAGTTTTATATGCTGCTGTCAAAATGAACACACATCATGTCATTATCATCATCTAACAATTTTAATAATAGAACAGAATTTTATGTATTCATTTATTATTATTTTAATAATGTTCTCTCGTCTCAATCAAGTATTTGACAATAAAAAGGGTCATTTTTAAACTCTCAGATATAAAAGTATGAAAGCTGTCACTGGGGGGGAACTTTTTCAAAAGGTACATGTTTGTACATATTAGAACCTAATAGGTACAAAAGTGTACCTTTTGAATAGGTACCGGCCCAGTGACAGCTTTTGTACCTTTATTTCTGAGAGTGTACACAGTCTTTTTACATGAAGAGAATTTTCTGCTTTTATATAAATTTAAATTAAAATACAAATATTTTACAAAATGTATTTTTACAGACTGTCAGACTTAAACACTTCTACTTTTTTGAGAACATTACTATATTAATACAGTTATTTTCCAGGTGATGTTTTAATAATATTTTTTGGCTTCAATACAGGAACAGCTGACAAAGTGAACATGTTCACATATCTACCAATTTTATCTATGTAGTACGTATGTATGCATGTATTTATTATTTTCAAGATAATATTTTAATAATGGGCTTTGACTTCAAATACATAATATTTATTTATGATTAATTTAATTAATTAATTTTGCTTTCAAATATATTTACAATAAAAAGACAATTGTTTATAATATAATATAATATAAAGTATAAATGAGTCATTTCACACGAAAATAAATATTTACAAAATGCATTTTTACAGCTGTCAAAGTTATTCAACATTTTACAAATTTTGATAAAATTGCTATATCTATTTTATTTTCCAGATAATATTTTAATAATGTGCTCTAATAGTCCTGCATATAACACATTTCTTTGTTAAAAAAACTGCCAATTTCATATATGGATGTACTGTATGTATGCATATATGTATGAATTTATTTTCTTTCCAGATAATTTAACAATTTTTGGAAGTTTTGACTTCAGCAAACTTCTAAAGTGTACACAACAATATAAACCTATTTTAAACAACTTGTTGTTTATAATAATAGACTTTTTCTTTCCCCGCATAGTTTAAATAGCTCTTTATTCATTCAAAATATTTAGTTGCTTCTGTATTTCAAAAAATGGGCCTTTTGCAAGGACGGGTCCTTACAGTCAAAGCACTTGAAAAATCACTTTCATAGAAAGTGTAGCTTTTCCTGACTTCATCTTTCAATTACTCAAAACACACCCATCTTAGTAGTTACGTGCATCCAATGGAGAGTGAAATTATTGGATCTTTGGTAATGCGTTCAAGATCAGTTGCATGCCATGCTGGACCATGTTTAATCCACACCATCACCACAGCTCTGACGTCACAGCGCTTTTTCACCCTTTGACCCTGAATCTCTCCTCAAACCCATTTTATTTACCAAATTTCACACAGTTTAGAATAGCGCACAAACGCGTCTACATCTCAACAACTAGCTTCTCTAGAGGCTGAATGGAACACCATTTCAACCCCGCTTTTGTCTGGGGTGAATGGTGGGCCACTAATTACCTCTCCTCCTCTTTCACTCTCAGCTCTTCTGTAACACAGCTTAACATATTCACATCCCACCCTAAAGATGTTGATGGATATGCATGAGCCCCCCCCTCAGCTTAATCCTCCTGATTGACAGCTTGACATCTAAATCAGCGTGATTGATGGAGCGCTGATTCCATTCGATCGGATATCTCCTCCCTCCCTTCTTCTCCTGGTCCATTCCTATAGCCGTTCCCACACTGTCATTAGCCATCACGCTAAATAACTTAACCTCCCTCGCTGAGGTCTCTTTAAGCTTTCATCCTGATTGCCGAATCTAGTTTCTGGCCGCTTCGTCTGAATAAACTTGTCGCGCTCTGTTTTGCGTGTGTGTGTGTATTTTTGTGGTGTGGCTCTCACTAAGCCCCCCCTGCTTTGGTAATTGGGCCTGCTTTCTCTCAGCGGCCTCCGAGCGCAGTAGGAGCTGGCATTGTGGTGGAAAAAAAAAAAGAGGCCAGAAAGTCATTCTGCGTGTCCAAATGCACCGCACAAATCCATGACATCAGTATTCTGGTCAGACTTCACTTCAGACACAAAGAAAAGAAGTGCAAAAGGAGAGGAAGGCAAGAGAGAGAATGCAAGGATGAAAAAAGCAAGTGAGAGGAGCACATAAAAGTCTTTTGACTAGGAATTAAATGTGGCCCGTAGCTTTTTTCTTCCTTCCTTTCTTTTTTTTTTTTTTTTTTGGACGTTGTCTTTAGAAGCAAATTCGTTTCAAGCTCATAAAACAGAGAAATCAATTGAAAGAAGCACCAATTGAAAGTTGGATTTTGTGCAGTAGATGTGACTTTTTTTCTGTGTTTGCTTGTTTTGCAGAGTTAAAAGTCAAGTGGAAGAGCCGTGAGCCTGGTACTCTGGACTGGCAGGTGAGTGACAGGATGTTGGACCAGTGACATGGGCACATGGCCAAGTTGTCTTGATGAGAAATTGAGTCTTACTCAAAAAAGCTGCCCTCTTGTATTAGACCCTGGCAGCTGTATTGAACATGTTGATCACTCTTTATACCGAACAGAAACAAAAGCGTATTGTGGAAGACGACTATTTAGAAGGTGCCATTTAAAAGTGCTGTGGTGGAAACAAGGTGTAGTGTCAGTTTACTGTGGTGCTGCTCTAAAACACAAATACTTACAAACAAATTGAATTTCACTACATGAGATAAAATATACTCGACCCTAATTAATGATGCTGTTGAAAAGTTTAAATTACAATTTAAAATAACTGTTTCTATTTCTTTTAGAAAATATTTTGAAATGCAATTTATTCCTGTCATGCAAAGCTGAACTTAAACGTCATTACACTAGGCTTCAGTATCACATGACTCATCAGAAATCCCTCTAATATGTTGATTTGCTGTGCAAGAAATATATTGATATTATAATTAATGATGAAAAGCATCACGAGTTTTGCTGCTTAATGTTTTAGTGTGAACTGTGATACTTTTTTTTGATGACTGAAAAGTTAAAAAGAGCATTATTATTATTATTATTATTATTGTTATCATTTGTAACATTATAAATGTTTATACAAACACTTTTGATAAAAAGTGAAAATGAAAGTGCAGTTGAAAGTGCAGTTTAAAAAATAATAACAGCAAGCTTTTTATTTATTTCTTTTTTTAAATGTTCTACTCATTTTTATTTTCTTTTTTATGTATATTCAACTAGTACTTAATTGTCCATATATTTTTAGTGTAAGTGTCACTTTATAGCATGATTCAGACACATTGCCATGTTCATGCATTAACTTTCATGAAAATTGATGCATATGAACATGGATGCCGCTATTAACAGGGTAAAAAACAACAACAACAACAACATGATGTTATGTGTGTGAGAGTGGAGGAGAGTGTGTTGTGATGATACATAATCGCACCATCATAGCATAGAATCATTGATGTAAAAGGAAAAACAGAAACTACTGAATAATACAGTATATGAATGAAATAAAAGTGGGACGTGGGGTCAGAGCTCTGTGGGGTACTGCAGTAACACACACACACACACACACACACAGAGTGACCTTTTTGTATGGTAGATCGACCCTCACTGAAAACACACAAATGCTTCATTACTTCTGCCTTGTAGACGCACACACAATGTTCAGACAAAGAATGTATAAATATAAATCATATAAATACAAATACATCAATAGTTTGGACACACCTACACATTGTTTCAAAATCTGATGGAAGACAACAACGAATGCACAAACATACACTTGATTGTAATAGTGTACAAAACTACTGTCATTAAGAAAGTGTTATCAAAGGGGTCATTGAAAGCAAAATTCAAAGTTGTTTGAACATAAATGTGTGTACCTGGTTGTTGTTTTCTAAACAAAAAATAAAATAAAATTAGATTCGGCTTTACTGAATGAGATGTTTTTTTTTGTTGTATGTAATAATAAATATAGCAGTCATCCTTTAATCCTGACATCTGAGCCACTGAAGACACAGGATTAACGTTACTTGCGCTAAAGGAATGCGCTGGAACCTGACCTACATAAATGCGTCTATGTTCACGAGAATCATTTGTGTATGTTATAGACTTTTCATTAAGACCCTAAAGAGTCATATCAACTTGGGCATCCGAAGATCCCTTAAAAAGGCTTTTTTTAAATTATTATTAAAGGTGCATTGCAAGTGGATTCAGATCAGACGTGGTCATTCACTGTTGTTATATAGGAAAGAGCAGCTTGGATAGTCAGCTAAATATCTCCTGTTGTGTCACAAGCAAGGTCATAGATTTCTAATTATCCTGCCAAAATTAAAGCCATGTGTTTTTGAAAGCAAAGAAATGATCAATATTTTATTAGTACTGTATTTTCATATCACATTCACTTTAGATTTGATCAATTTTGTTGATTTGGCTGCCGTCCCTTCATATGAAATCTGCCAAAGTGGAGTGACTATTAACGCTGACATGGTGGGAAAAGCAAGTCATGCACTATTGTTTTCCCAAAGTTGGCCGGTCTTCAAACTTTGAAGCATTATCTGTGTGCCGCTCTCTGAACAGTACCAGTGGCATGCAGACTGCTCACACGCTGGTTTTAAACATCTTTCTGCCTGACACGGAGGTCAGTGAACTTTCACCTATGATTGAATCCGAGGCTTTCGGTGAGCGCTTGATCAATTCTGTTTATTCCTCCCACTCTCTCTTTCTCTGTCCCACACCCACCCAGCAAAAAGATGAGAACGTATCCCACAAAGATTCCTCTGATAAAGATCTGGCTCATACACACCCACACTTGCGCTCGCACAATGTGCATATGGTTTCAATCTTTCCAGCTGTCCCAACGGTTGCAGTCATAAGAGGCCAGCTAGTGAGGTGCACAGTGTGTGTGTGTGTGTTGTGTCCAAATATGAAGAGGAGTAGAAAAAGACATCGGAGGTCTGTCTAAGTCTCCTTTTCACACACACACACGCACAGGCACACACAGTCTCTACAGATGAGATATGCTCTAGAAAGCAGGCATCCTGATTTCCCAGCAGGCTGTGCTAATGGAACATCAGGTTCAATCTGCCCCTCGCTCTGTTTTGTTTCATTTAGTTTCGTCCGTCTCTGTGAGGTTACTGTACATTTTTCAGGGCCATTTCTGTAGTGAGTGGCGGCTGGCTTACCAACTTCATATCAAGTTTACACACACTGTAATCCCATTTTCAGTCACACTAAGCAGGTTTGGTGAAAAGGGACTCCCAAAAGATGCATCTGAACCTTCCGACCCACAGAGAAGTGTTATCAGAGAAGTTATAAATTGAATTCATAGTAATATGGCAATACTGAAGTGGCCTAAAGAATTGACATTCACTGAGTCCTACATCTGCTGTTTAATTGGTGGATACTTGTGTCTTCCGAACTCCTATCGCCTAATAAAGTGCTTTTATCATGATTTAGGTTGTTGGTGGTTAAAAATATGAAAAGTGTGGAGCCACCCTTCTGATTAAACTCATAAATAACAGCAACCTTTCACTTGTCTTTACAACAAACTGTGTTCAAAAGTCTTTCTCTCTCTCTGAATATCATTTTAGTTCCATTTTTTATTTATTAAATTTTTTGTTTTTTTTAAATATAGTTTGTATAAAAGTAAATAATAACAGTTTGATAGTTTTATTAAGTGGATTTATGCCCTGGACTAAGTGCTGTTTGGTTGTACAGTAAGGGATTCTCGCTAAACTGTTTTATTATTATTATATTTTTACTGGATGCATGAGTTTCTGTCTAGACTATTCTTTATTTATAAAATGTTGCATTTATTATTTAATTATTATTTAGATTTTTAAAATTTTATTAAGTTACAGCTTTTTATTTGATTTTTTTTAATAGTTTGACTAATACTGTATAAATTAGTTTTTTTTCTCTACACTAATTGATATTTTTATGTAGTTTTATTTTGTTACAGTATTTTATTTTATTTATTTATTTACATTTTTTTTTTTTATTATATTTTACTAGTACTGTATAAATACATTTCTCATTAGACTAATTTTGTTTTTTATTAATTTTATTATTTAACATTTTTTAATTTTATTTTTTAAAATAGTTTAAATACTACTACATGTGTGAGTTTCTCTCTAGACTAATACATTTTTTTAATTATGTTTAATTATATTATTTAAAGCGTGAGCCGTTTACATAAGCATCACAACCAAAACATGTTTAACAACATAATTACACAGTGTCTGTTTTAAATTTAGTAATAAATTGTCATAATAAACATTACATTGTCATATAAAACTCTTGTACTGCAAAAAACAAAAAAAAACAAATAGTTCATATTATGTTTTAAGACAGCCTTTGAAACCAAACTGGTCTAAATGGGGCATTTATAGGTGTTTTTGAGTTACCTGTACAAATAGTTCCCCCTGACTATAATAACAAATAGTTCCCCCTAAAATAAATGCAAATAACTTTCATGTCTGTTCCATGTTTCCACGTTGTTTCTTTTTATTTCCTTTTGCCTGGTTTGGAGGGTAAAAATAACTCCTTCTGATACATGAGTCACCGTACTTGTTTTCTTAAGAGGTCAAAGAAACATCCTTCTCTTTTGTAAAAAAAAAAAAAAAAAAAAAGAGTCACAAGGACAGTTCTTGTTGTTCGTCTGCCGTCCACCTCCACATCAGATGTGCTGCTAAAAGCTGCTAAAGCGTCTGTAGGAGTGAGCTGGAGCTGTCAGTCAAACTCTCTGCCGCAGTGAATGGCGGATGGACTCGTGTTTTCTAATAAGGTCACTCTTCTTTCCTAATTGGGCACGTGTTCTGTGGACAGCGGTACCCAATCTAACACTCTGGGAAAAAAAAAAATGCACGTGTAATCTTAAAAAATCCCTGTAGAGAGCCAGTGCTAATCCATCATTCTATTTCTAAAGGTTATTTTTGGAGAAAACTTCATTAGAAATAGCACTCCTTTGAGTGTGTGTCAGCAAAAGGCGAGATGTGGGAGGATGTGGGATGTTGTTAGGAGAACTTAAATGTGTGTTTTAATAGAGCAGAAGCTTTCGCTTTGTGCTTGATTATTAATTTCTGAAAACAGCACTATTTTGTGTTTGTAGACAAAGCAACGGGCTTCTTTATTTAGACTGGCTTCAGCAAGTGTCCTGCAGTTATTTATTGGTGTGTGTATGTGTGTGAGATGAGAGGAGGGGCCGTGACCCATCCCACAGTGCTGTTTGTATTTTTCCGTGGTCCGCTGCCATGAGGACGTGTAGAGATTTGTTACCTAGGGTACCATTTATCATAGTAACAGCATCGTGCAGGGGCAACATGGGAGGAAACCAATCATCCATCATATACATGGCCTGTCTCCACAGCAACGCCACGGCCCGTGACCGGAGGCAGAGGGGATGCTGCGGGATTGAGTGGATCACTTAGAGTTCACAATCGGACAACCTGTCGTCTATCTCACACCAAGATAAATAACGGCATGCTATAGATTTGTGAATACAAACTAAAAGTGTTTTATTTGTAAAAAAAAAAACTTTGTGTCTGTATGTATATAGTTGCCAAAAAAAAAAAGGCCATAATTATAAGAATGATAAGAATTTTACTTTTTTGTTATTCATTTTGCTTAGTTTAATTGTGTGTCAAAACAAGTTATCCTTCTGAAAACAAAGTTTTGTGCATTTTAAAATATTATTTATTGTTATTTTTTGGTCATATTTTATTATTTTTCATTTATTTTTATTTTTCATTTCAGTTTATGTTGCTTGGAGCATAATTCAAATGGAGATACAATGCAAACATCAAATCTATTAGATTGTAATTAAAATACTGTAAATAGGAAGATTCTTTAACGATAAGTTGTTTAGTAACCAGGTGGTTTTCTATGGGATGACTGAAAAAAAGAGAACATTTAAATATATTTTTTAAAACGCTATTTATTACTTAAGCATTTCTGTAACTTTTTAGTACCGTGAAGAAGCTCTTCATTCTGTCTGTCTCTTCTTCTAAGTGTCTGGGTGATTTATTTTTGAGTGTGTAGACTTTGCACAACCCTGCAGCAACTGGGTCTTTGTAAACAATCCACTCGAATCCTTTGAGTCTTGGCTGCAGGTGTGTGTGTGTGTCTAAGAGAGAGAGAGAGAGAGAGAGAGAGCCCCTTTAGGGTGTGATAGTGAGCATAGTATTTTTGGCAGTAGTTAAGGCCATTATATCAGCAAGAGTGTGGAGAAGAGAGAGAGAGAGAGAGAGAGCTCTTTTTCTATGTGTCCACCAGGAATAGCAGCCACCTCAGGGGTCTCAGTGAGACTTATTTCCCCGTCACTTAGATTGCCCCGCCAGCAACGTCCCTGTTACTAGTTCAGAAAGAAATGTGAAGGAAAGGGAATCTTTGAAGAACTTGTTCAGGTTATATTTCACCCAAAATCAAAAGAAAAAGGGATTAAATACTATTTTGTATTATTAAGTCTATTTTAAGGACCATAATATCTTTTTGTGGAAAGTGTTCCATCAGGGGGATTTTTTTATATATATCAGTACCACTAGTATATATAAAATAAAATAAATTAATTAATATATAAAGAAACCATTAATTGTTAGGCTGTTATTTTGTAAATTAGTATATGCTTAACCATAATTAAATAAAAAAAGTAGACAGCCATATAAAATGATTAGAACCAAGAAAAAAGCCTCTGGCACCTGCCAGTGTCCATCTTTCAGATAACCAATTAGTTTGGACGTCACACAACACAATTAATATTCATGGCCCAAACACCTGACAACGGCTGTGTGCTGAACTGAAAATAAACAAACAAAGAACAAAGACTGAAATACATTTTTCCATAGCTGTCACAACAATGTTTTAGGCCTAATTCTTATAGCTGAAGTGTTTATTTTTTTACAGTGTTAAAATTTTCCCTTCATTCCCAGCTTATCATGTGAATAAAACGCCTGTTTGATGATGCAGAAACTACACAATTCATGCTAAAGCTGTCAGAAAGACTGTATAAGCAGCATCTGATGTGTATCTGTGGCGATATGCATTTAAAACCATTTATGAGATTTACAATTTGTCCATCCCATTTTTTTGTTTATTATTATTTTGATTCACACCCTTGCTTTTTGTAATGGTTTGTTTAGTTTTATTCTAAATGCAGTATATTAAATCCATCATGTATAAATATAAATTTAAAGATTTTGTTTATTTCTTTATTTTACATTTTGTAACATTTACCATTATTAATATTAAGTTAAATTTCGGAATGTGTTGGTGTTTTTTTTTCAAAATAACCTTATTTTCAAAAGTCCAAATATTCCTAAAATAGGCTGAATTTGCTTTTGGAAATGCAACTTATACACTGAATACATCTTTTAGTTTCAAATGAAATATTATCAAGCATTTTCCGACCGTTTTTGTGAGTTCCCCTCTGCTGTATTGTTTGAGAGAGGGTCATTCTGGACTCTGTCTTTCATAAATAAACAATAAAGAAGCCAGAGCTTCTCAATCCCTTTTATATCTCCTGTGACATTCTGATGGATTACACAGCCATCTGCAGCAGAATGTGTGTGTGTGAGGGGAGGGAGTTCACCCATATTTTACACGTACATCAATCCAGACAGGCAGCGTTTTGTTGCGTGAGTGTGTCAGCGGGCCTGGGTTAACGGGAGAGAGAGAGACAGGTGAGCAGGTTGTGCATACAGAATAAAAATGAACGTCAGATGACTGATGGAATGGAGAGAGATACTTCAGAGAGTAAATGAGTGATTGAGTTTATGAACTTCCTTAATTAATCTGATCCTTTTAATGAGTCAGATCAAAGGTTCATGTATAATTAAAACAGCTGAGAAATAATGCACCTGCTTCATCGGGAATTATGTGTGCTTGATTGTGTGGAGAGGGATGAAGTGGACTTTTTCTGAGTGAATCTCATAAAACCAGTCAAATTTCATCCCAAAATCAAAGGAAGAAATTAGATTTAAGTACCATATTTTTGGTGGTTTGCTTTGTGACATTTTCATGTGAAGTTATTTGTTGCAATTTTTTTTTTTAATCACGCAAAGAGTTTTATCTCATAAATCTGATTTAATTTTATAATTGCAGGAAAAGGTCAAATGATAAAAAGTCATAATTTAGAGATCTACACTTGCAATTGCAAGAAAAAATATTTTACTTTTTTTTTTTAATTATTATTATTATTGGTGAAAGCAAAAATAAAAGTTACAATTGCATGTTTATATTTCACAATTGTATGTGATTGTATGTACTGTATCTCATAATTCTTAGAAATGAAATATGAGAAAAAGAAAGAAAAATCAAAATTATTAGATAACAAAACTTCTCTGAATCACTATCAATCACTTATTATATTCTTTTTTTCTTTTTTTTTTATCCTGCTGTGGAAACTTTGTGGTAATTTTATTACTTTTTTATTGCTATTACTACTTTTTTTTTACGTATTACAGCGTTTTCTACTGTTTCAACGCAATATTGCATTACAGTAACAAAAAAGGTAATTCGAAATATACTGAAATTCTCTGAGGTGCTGGTTTAAGTGTTTACAGTATATTGGTCAGTATTGGATTTTATCTGCATCTTTTATCACTATGCTTAATAGCATGCCTATTATGAACATTGAGTGTTTATTAGTATTTATAAAGCATATTCGGCATGATCATATTCTACATCCCAAATCCTACCAGATACCTAAACTTAACAATTACCTTGCTAACTATTAATAATCAGCACATTAGGAGTTTATTGAGGCTGAATTCATAGTTAATGGTTTGCTAATAGTGAGAACTGCACTTTAGTGTGACTAATATTTCATTGTGGATGTTCATGTAATATAATGTGACCTGTAAATGTTTTCTTGAGCCAACTAGGAACTGGTGGGAAAAGTCTCACTGTCATATTTATTCCCTGGGGGTTTCTTTAGGGGCACAACCTTTTCGATTTATCATCTTGAACTTTAACTCCGAGTGCTTGGCCATGACCTGTGTCACCAGCAGCATCATCAATCTGCCCTGTATTCAAGCCCCCTCTATAGTTATGCCCCAAATATCAGCAGGATGTTTTCCAAACCAGTAAACATCACAGGTTGAACCCTGAATTGTCTTGAATTAAATTGCCTTTTAATATGGCATCTCGGTTTTCCGATTGATTGCTTGCAAAAAGCACCCAACAGGAAGAGACAAATCATTGGTAATTAGATTAATACATCTGCAGTCCCGTGAAGAGAAAGCCTTTCATCCACGGCTCACTTTGTACAGCTATCAGAAAAGAGTGCTCAAGAGTAGACAAGTTTGGAGATGAGGAAGTGACCTTATTTTCTGAAAGAATGTTTTAAAAGAAGGGTTTAAGAAGTTCAAGGGATTATTATAGGATTATATAAATTGGTGCTGAAAGTCATTTGAATGCATTTAATGATATGATAATCTGATGTAATTTTGGACTTTTTGAGGTTTGTTTCATTTTATCTATTTGTTAAAATAGTACAGACAACTAACGCTATCCTTTGAGTCCAAGTACAAGTCTTTACACACAAGATCAAAGCCTTTTGCAACTGGAATTTGTAGGGTTTTTAAATGAACGCACCCTCTGAAAAGTTTTTACTGTCACAGCTACTGTGAGTAACACACAGGAAGAATACAATGAACAATGCAAATAGTATTTAATAATCCACAATATAGGGCAAACACAGGTCGGACAGGCAGAATGAACATGTAGGGATGTAGTAGATCAGACAGCAAAAAGTCTCATACAGCGGAGCAAATAAGGATAAGACACATGCACCTGAACCAAACTACATAATCAAACGAAAACGGAAACTAGGTCAAACAGAGCACATGGGAGAAGAAACACAGCACACAGTCCTGGGGTGTGACAGTTTGATTTTTGTTCAATTTATGTTTATGTTAAGTTTACGGGATGGGATGGGACAGTCAATTGACTCAATTGACCAGGTCTCTGACACTTTATGGATTTAACATTTTTGAACAATCATGTGATTCTGAAATAAAGAATAAAGTCTCATGTCATCTTCCTCAAGGGTGTTCAACAAAACACAATTGTGTTCACACTAAACAAACACAGACACAAACAGAGATGATCCCTTTAAAACAGACAACACCCAAGTGTTTTTGCTCCCAGTTTCACAGTCGCAAAGCTCTTCTTCTTTCGTGCCCCAGTCAACTTGGGCTAACTAAAAACTTTTGTGATTGTACCTCCAGATTAAAGATAGAATAAAAGAACATGCCTTCTTATTCACATATTTCTGGTTCACTTAATATTCCTTGTGTCAGCAAGGCATGTCAAGAAGGGTTTGTTAAATTAGAGCCTGCTAAATGATATTCAAGCTCCAAGAAGAGTTGTCAGAGATGACAAAGTACAGGCAGGGAATGAACGATTATGAATACGGGTTGATGCATGGTATTGATTGGAACCAAAGTGAGTGTTGCTGTGATTTAGTCTCAGGTGTGGCTGATCCAGAGTGGGCTTAGAGCTGCTATTGATCTCTGAGCTACCTGAAGGCTCCTGCCTGCCTGTCTGTGAAGCAGTGGTGCTGAGGAACGGAATGCCTCTCTATCAAAGTCACTAAGGGTTATTTGTAATGCAATGCTTGGATGAAGAATAAAACAGCTAAAACAGATTAGGGGGATCTATATTTTTGGGGTATTTCACAACATTGTACACTCAACAAAAATATAAACGCAACACCTTTGTTTCTGCTCATGATGCTCACATTCAATGGCATCGGGCACGTTGGAGAGGTGTTCTCTTCACGGATGAATCTCGGTTTACATTGTTCAGGGCAGATGGCAGACAGCGTGTGT
>JAUCMU010000048.1:4510596-4524568 GCA_032275025.1 Enteromius treurensis | reverse complement strand
ACATCATTTGACCATTAATTTTGTGACATTATAGGGGAAGCTGAGCTTCCCTTGCAGTCTTAAAGAAATCGCCACTGATTGAAACCAAAATGAACACAATACTTGGCTTTGTTTTTAGGTCCAGTTCTCACTATTAATTATAACTTGTGTCTCCTAACTAAACTAGACTTGCTGCTTAGTAATAGTAAGGTCATTTTCTGTATTGGGTATGATTAAGGAAGTAGAATATGTGCTTTATAAATACTAATCAACATTATTAACATGCTTTAATAAGCAACTAGTGCGAACTGGTTTCAGCGTTATCGAAAAAAAATCTTTGGAAACGTGCATAGTAGCCAATTCTAGTTGCATATGCAGGTACTGACTCTGTGTCTTGTTTTTGTTTCTCCTCAGTGTATGTGGTTTGTGCATCTCCACTGGTTGTCTGGACAAGCAATCATCTTCTCTTTGTCAGGTAAGCAATCGAACGCTCTCCTCCAGTGAGTTGCGGTCTCTCCATCTCTGTGTGGTTGAGTGTAACTCTTTCATCCTCCTAAACACAGTCCATCAAACTCCTGCAAAGTTTCCAAACAGCAGCCATCAAACAGAAACAAACACACTTCGAGTATTTCTAACCACACAGAGACTGTCTGCTACAGTCTCTAATGACTTGAGGCAGCTGCGGGGTGTCTGAGGTCTGCCTTTCTTGCTCCTCGATGACCCTTGTTGTGTCTTCATGCTGTTGCCTGGATACTGGGGCCGTAAGGTGGCCTTGACTGAGAGGGAAATTAAATGGCCAGTGCTAATGGCTATCAGGAGACAAGCTTCAAAGCCTCCAGGGCCCAATCTGACGAGTGTAAACAACTTTCTCATAAACATGAAAAACGTCTCCTCCCCACAAAACCATCCTCTACTTCTAAGTGACTGAACTAGGCACAAAAAATCTTTAAATCTGAGTCTATTGCAGAGACCAGACCATGATAATTGTGGCTTTGAACTGAAGTGGTGGTATTTATTTTGATAAAGACTAGGCATATATTTAGAAAACTGGTCTCACAGAAATATGTACACCATTTTTACATGCCTTACTGCATGTTTCGCCACAGTTTCAAAGAGTAATGTCCTCTGAGAGATGCTAAAGCACAGGTTCAATACGTGAACTCTGGCACATTTTATTATGTTGATATATGTTTGTATTGCAACGGTGCAGAATTGAAATATCCATGGACTATTGCTAAAAGTTAATGCTCTATCATGTTGGAAATATTCCCTACACCAAATCCAACTCTAAACCCACCCGATAGTGTTAACAAAAGCAAAACTGATCTAAAAACACATTTGCTGATGCAACCGTGTCATTTCAATTCCTTTTAAACAGATCTGAACTGTTTTGTTGAATCGTAGTTACACAGGATTTGAACCTCCTTTTCGGGATTTCAGGATTTCGAAGCACCTCGTCTCTCAAGTACATCTCTGTACTCCATGAGCTCCAGAAAAAAACAACCGTCTATGAAAACACATAGATATGAAGCTGGATATGTGTGATGCTAACCTTCAAAAGCATCAGTTTTCAAATTTCCAAGCATATTAATATTGTTTTGAAGCCATAACATGATATTCTGCTAATAATTGTGTGAAAATTACACTTATTAACCCTTATTCTGTAAATATGTGTGAAAAAGGATTGAAAGGTTTTGCTGCCTCTATTGTTCGTTTCTTTTGGAAACTGTGGTGACATGTACTTATTGGTGCATATTTCGTGTCTCACTAAAATGTTCACCTAGGTACATTTATGCCATGAGGCTAGGCAGTGTAGATATTTAGCTTGTACTGGAGTACTCCACTCCTTTAGAAGTTTTGAGAGTTTTGTCGTAGTTGGTGCATTTTTTCATGCTGTACATCCCTCCTCTCCGTATGGTGCACATCCCACTTAAAGCTGCCTGCCAAACTGGGGGTAGATTAGCAGCACCGTGCATTAGACTATTGATCAAGTAAAGTCAGTAAATTAACAAATTAAATGCAATTAAGTGCTGCAGGTATTTATTTATTGTGTAGTGTGATATAGAGTCAAGGCACTTCTTGTAGCCTTCCTGTAGGCTTATTAATTTTACTTTTGGTGTAAAAGAGCCCAGCCCATGTAACAAAAACTTATGCAAAACTAGTGCAATTCCATAAAAAGTAATGCAGTTAGTTACTTAAAAAATCAAAAAAATCTATATACTAGTATTCTGCTAAAAGCTAACACTAGTTAATCTTTAGCAGATATGCACACACACACACACACACACACACACATACACATTTACAGACAGTCCTTCTGTTCTGGAATAATGGAAGAGAAATTTGACAATAATGACTTATCCTGTGCTATGTGTATTTCTGTCCAGTCAGATTTCGTCCAGCATGGGAGTAGACACGAGAAAAGATTAAGCTACTTTCTGTATTAATTACTAGTGTTTTATTTCTCACTTTCTCTCCTGTTACTGTATATATCTGTCCTTTCACACATATACACACACACCTGAGTCAAATAAATGTGAGAAACTCTCAAAAGCTGCCCCCCAGCGTGAATCAGTGTGAATCGAAAGGTGAGAAGGGCAATATACTGTATATATAAAACCACATTTATAAGCTTTGTGTAGGTTGCTGATCTGGTGGTTGGAGGAGGTCTGTAAAACATTTTGGCTGCATATCACACACTGAATTTGACAAAAAAAAAATGCAGTGCAAATTGTAAAATGGTAAGAGTCCTCAGATAACTGCAGTATTATTGTTGGTCATTATTAATGGAAATACTCTTTGTTTTATTTGTACACTTTATTTTCTACATCCAGATGCTGTCAGTTTGAAATCACAATGGAAGCCTGCTTCTGTGACAACATGGCAACCCCCTGTGCAGTGTGTAATTTGAGCACAGCTAATAGAGCTCAACATCTTCCCTCGAAGATCAGCACAGATGTGGGCTTGTGTACATAACTGCCTAAACCCTAATTACCATAATTACATGTATGAGGCACAGTTGCGGTTCAATTGTACAACAAGCAGTGTAAATGGACGGGAAAATACAGGCTATTTGTTTTAATTCCCTCTTATGTTGACATTTCTTAAACGGATGGCCGAACAAGCTTTAGCCTCTAGTTTCAGACCAAAACCATTATTCAGCCATTAGTCTAAATGAGATAACCTCTGCTCTTGTTTCTCCTCTTAGCTAAAAAAAGGAGGGATCTTTTTAACAAGATGCCCGATCGGATTGGTTTGAGGGAAGTCATTTAAAATGGCAGTTTTCCCAAAAGGCAAACCATCAAATCATTCAGATTTTAGTGTAATCATTGTATCTTTTTCTCATTCTGAAGCATGGAAAGTAGAAAAAAATTAATGAATAAATAACATCAGTTTGCTCATAACCAGCCTCCCCTTTCACTATCTGTTAATATTGATTCTTTATTAAAACAATACAGCCCCTACAGTTAATTGAGTGTGAATAATCTGAATAATCCAATGTGGAGGGTTTGTGTGGTTTAATTCATAAAACTGCACGGCACACTGCGCTCACATACGGTAATCCCCATCAGATCTCTGTGGCGGTTATATAAATTTCATAATCTCTTTCATAGTTTATGAAAGCCAGCGGGAGGTCGGGCCGGATGCCCCACGGGCCATCCTGAAACACATGTTATGAAAATCAAAAAGACAGGTGGTGTTACAAAGAAGAGAAAACAGTCAGCAACAAATGAATTCAGTACTTTGGTGTTGGATTGGTCTGGTTTTTTTACTCTGATGTCTCCCACCTCAAATTCCTTTTTAATTTGAAACACATTTTATAGTGTACATTTTTGAGTGCATTTGGATTGTTGTCAAGTGTTTGTCGTCCAAATAGGTGGAGTGTTAAAGAAACAGAGGTTGAAGAAAAGTTAAAAAAAGGGAGGAAATGGTAGGAAGTCACTAGAATGACAGGAAGAACTGAGATCGTGTGGCACACCCTGGTAAAGACATCCATCAAAAGATTTAATGCTGTGCTGTTGTTATTCCTGCCATTGTTCTCTTTCATATAATGTATTAAAAGTCACATTTGGATCTGTAATAAAAGTGACCTTCACTCAAAACCACAGGGATAGGAAAATAATAGCCTGAAAATATGTATAGTGGGGAATAACCTTCGTGTCCAGGTGAACTCCTATATAAAGTTTCTTGTTCCCTGACCTCTGACCCCATTTCCATCTCAGAGTTAAAAATAAAAGCTTCTTCTGGTAATTGTGACTTAAAGTGCGGTCACATGACTTGTGTTTCACTACTGAGTCTTTAAATCTCATAATATGACTTTGTTCCTTCTCACATTTCCACCATATTTGGGATGTAATATAAAGTCACTTTCACACCAAGCTGCTTTTGTTTGGTTAACAAGGCCAACTTTAACTCGTTGCAAAATTTGTTTGCAGAAATTGTGTGGATTTGTATTTGAATGACAATATTTTGCAAGCAAACATTTGCTAAAAAACAGTACAGGTGCATTTTACGGTATATCTATATAACAACTACGAGTTACGAATATATCTAACAGTTGTCTTTTATGTTTCATACTTGCAACATATTATCTCACAGCCTTATTATGTCATAATGTGATTATTTTGTGTTTTAAACTCTCCCAATTGACCCTTTACCTGGAATTTGATTGACAGGCGACCTGACCAATCATAATGCAAAGTCATTTTGTGCGGCAAACAAGCCAGGCAGGAGACTAGATTAACGCCAGAAGACTTTAACTTGAAAAATGGTGTGTATTGACATCTTTCTGCGGTTGAAATAAGATACCTTCGGATGTTCATTTATGTTTATTTCGAACTAGTAAAGTAATCTTACCTCTTTGGATCTGATTTATTACCTTTATTAAAGATTTACAGAAGATGTTCATCCTAAATTTCTCTTTTCAAAAGTGTTTTTGTCTGCCTTTACCCATTGACAGGTTTAACAGCCTGTTTCCAGCCTTTCGATTCATCCAATGCTCCAACATCCCTGCTGATAAAATATAGACAGGGAGCGAGAGAGAGAGTCATTGATTTTGTCACCTAACTCATTCTCAATGATTTGTCAGTGGGAGACACTAAGCTTTGTCAATAAAAGGCCACACGCTGTTTCAGAAATGCCACCGTGGCGGCATTCTAGATGATTACCGTGAATCTGTCCCTGCAGAAATTCATTATGGATCAGCCACGTGAGACTTATTTCTTGTCATGTGTCTCCAGTATTTGGCAGTTTATTAGTTTATCTACATTTCTCAATAGGGAGGTGGGAGTGTTGCCGTTCCTGACGCTATGGAGCTGGTTTTTCTGTGTGGCAGTGTTAGCATTTTCTCAACAATAATTTAGCAATCAAGCAAGTGTCTGTTTGCAGTTGAGAATCACAGCTGATTTTTCAGTCATTTAAATCTGTACTATTATGGGTAATGAAAGGTTCATGTTTTGATTTTGGAAATCCCCAGCAGAAGGTATTCATTTAACGATTAGTTTTTCCAAACCCTTTCTTTGTGCGATGCTAATCTACAGTGTTTGGTCGATTGGTGCCTTTAATCTCTGATAAAGCAGTGTTTGTGAGTGCAATGCTGCTGTGTTTATAGGGTTACCGGGGAAACCACTATTTTACTGCTCCACCTAGTGGCAAAGAATAAAATAGCATTTTCGTTCAGACCAACAAGTGGGCGGGCGATATGCAAATGTTTTGAGGATTGATTTTAAATGGCTCGTTTGAAAGATTCAGAGTCGACTCTTTGCATGATGTTTTTGCAAAGTTACACCCCACATGAAAGGTCATTTTCAAATATCCATAATAGGGCCATACAGAGAGAAATGGTTGAGAGAGTATCTGAATTAATTTACTAAACTAAAGAGGTTTCTAAAGAGGTAAAACAGCAGTTCTCAATAGTTTCTCAGTAGATCACAAAAGTGATATTTGAATAACTACACAGTGCATTTCCGAGTGCTCCAAACCCTGACACACCGAAAGTGTGTGAATATATGTCTTCCCTTATCTGAAGTGTGACCGTATTTTCTTTTAAAATACACTCCATAAATCTTTTTCAGTGTACCATAGGTGATCAGACTAAACTCTACTGTTGCTACTAAACCACATGCAGACATCTGGCAAAGTATAACGAAGGGTATACCCTCCATTTGTGGGAACCCTCCATTTGTGTCTCGTCTTATGTGTGTGTAGGGCCAATTAAGTGTGGATTGTTTATTTAACAGATTCTGCTTAGAAAGCTCTGTTCTTATAACTTAAAATTGAATCGAAGCCCAGAGTGATAACGAGAGAAAGAAAGAGTGAGCAAACCGAGGCAGGAGAAGTTAGAGTACATGAGCAGAATATGCACTGTTGTTGTCAAGGTACTAAATATAAGCCTTTCAAGTGTCTGTGAGAATGTGGGTGTGCATGAGTGTATGTGCTCGCAGGCAAAAATCTCCCACAAAACCCTTCTTTCTCTCTCTTGCTGATAACATAATTGTTTAATAGATTCAAGTAGCGATAAAGGGTCTCGACTCTGGGCTAATGAAGTAGCAAGGAACTTCAGTTAAGTGCCTGTAATCTGCTATGCCTGTTGCAGGAAATGCTAACCTCTTCAGAGATCGCTCAGATAGCTGTGTGCCACTGTAGCGGGCGGCTGAATTGAGCAACAGTGTGTTTGTGGGAGCTATTTAAAATGTGTCCATAAATCAATTGGCATTTTATGCTAAGCATGAACACTGTTTTGATTGGGAAAAGCTGCGAGATGTGATGAAATCCCAATTTGTTTTTTATTGATCAGTTTCAGATTGATAAGGTTTAACATGCTGTTAACATTTCTTAAGTGCTGTCCTCCATTCTGCTGTTTTTACTTACTTACCAGAGATGATTCTTCAATGTGCGGTGCTAAAAATAGAGCTGCGGTAAAAGAACAGATGTCATACATACACACTTCACACATTATTCAGATGAGCTGCCGGCAGTGGACTTTGCTAGATATTCATCCGCATTTCATCCCTATATGTCCTGAGTTCTGCTGCATTCGTTTACTTTCATCACATCATTTATTTTTCATCGTAATGCCTCCTCTCTCCCTCGTAAGCGCTGATATTGACAGATGGATGGATGAAGCGCTGAAAGAATTCATGGGGCAAGCAAATAGATGTGGAGAGGAAATGGCACGTGTGCACATGTGCAGCCTGATGTGTTGCGCTTCGCTGTATTTCACACTCTCATCTTTGAGTATAATTTCTCAGAATGAGAGCAAGAGAGAGAGATTCCGCAGAATGCTTTGAGGAAAACATGATTGCTTTGCTTGGGATGTTCCTGCTTGGACTGTATGTCTATGTTTCTACAGGATTTCGGAGTGTTTCTGTGAACTTTCTGTCTGTTCATCCAGTAGAGCATTTGTGAGGTCCGGTACTGATGTTGGATGAAAAGGCCTGACGTGCAATTCCTGTTTTAGTTCATCGTAAAGGGCTTTCTGTCAGGGCTCTGTGTAGATCAGTCAAAACTCATTCAACCATATCCTTATGTACAGTGTTGGGGAAAGTTACTTTTAAAATAATGCATTACAATATTGCGTTACTTCCTAAAAAAGTAACACGTTCTAGTTCCTACAAGCTTTATAATGTTAGTGATTGAGGGTTGAAATTTTGTAGTCATCCATTCATTCATCCATCATAAAAAATTCTCCCCATGGCTCAGGGGGTTAAAAAAGGTCCTCAATGTGTCAGAAACGAATTGGTGTGTTTGTGTAAGAAAAAACATCATATTTAAAACTTAAGCCATAGGTTTTAGCGGATGACATTGGGCACAGGTGAGAATATGCTAGAAACAAGTCTTCTTTTAGCTTTGACATTTTTCTTTATGAATCCTCATTTTGAGCTTCTTATGCATGTTTTTTTTTACGTGCAGAAGACGGTTAGGGGAAGCTAGCAATTACGGTTTGTAAAATTATAAATATAAATATTTTTATTACACCAACCCACCAATTCACTTTCGAAGGCCCCCCGGAGCTGTGTGGAGTGCTTTTTATGATGAATGGATGAACTTTTTTTGAGCTTCAACTGCCGTTGTAAAGTTAGCAGCGAACTAGAATACTCTTTCATATAACTCAGATTGTATTCATCTGAAAGAAGAAATTATACACCTAGGATGGCTTGAAATCATAGAGTATTTTTAATTATTTTCCCTTTAAGATTTCTCTTCACCTTTATGTAAATTGCTCAGCCCAACCCCTGACAAACAGCCCCATACAATTATCCTTCACCAAATTGTACAGCTGGCAAGCAGTCAGTGTTCTCCTTGCATCTGCCAAACACAGACCCACGAGTCACCCAAACAGCAAAGCATGATTCGTCACTCAACAGAACAGCTTTCCACTGCTTCAGTGTCCGATGGTACCATGCTTGAAATCAGTAAGATGTGCCCCAACACTTTTGTCTAAATGGATAGAGACACTTACAGATGCACATATGGAATCGAGGAAAGAAAAAAGTGTGGAAAATTACTCTGATGGCTCTCTAAAAAACCGAGACCTTTAAATTGCCATTTGAAGTGCTCTCTTGCCATCCAGGAGAGAGTGATTCTGAAATCTAAGCGCTGAACTGACCCAAAGCGTAACGGCACGGTGGAGAATGAGCTGTAATTATGGCTGGGCAATTTGCCGTGGTTAATGTGGGCCTCGGGCACAGGGGGTGAGAGAGAGAAAGGGATGATGGGTAACAGGATGTGATCATAGCTTTGTATCATGCAGAGGTCATGGAGGAGGCAATGGCTGAATCACACAGAGAGAGAGGGAGAGGGAGAGAGTTTTCTATGTATGCACCTGTTAACATTATTGAGCTGTTGTGTAACACCTCTGTGTCTGTCCTGGTTCTTGCGCTGTTAATCTGTCAGGTCAGACATAGAAGTTCAAATCTAGCTCAACAGGTCGCTGGAACTGTTTTTACCACTACTTACATTCACCAAAATGTGAATTATGGGTATTAAATATAAACCTCTTTCACCTCTTAATCTCGTGAATCCTGTACAGAGTAATAAAACAACTCCCGTTGAAAGAGGACTTAATCCGAGCTCCGCCGTCTCTCTGCATTTCCACTAAAACATGCTTGATTTCCATGAACCGAGTGTAATCTCATGTGAAACGCACACACTATTGTGTTCCAGGATTGTAGCAAATGATTAACACGAAGATGCATGCTTATATCACCACAACATGAGTCACATCGCTCACAGTTTATCATTTTTAAGTGCTGTCGGTTTGTTCCGAGGGAGTGGGAGGTCTTTGGACACCGTGTGGGATGAAGAAAGATAGCGGGAGCATAGTTTGTACATGTTACTTTGTTGTACTGTACAAGTCTGCACAATTTCCTCTAGTTCTGTGCGTTTGTTTGAAATAGTCTGCAGTATTTAGCAATGAATACAGTGTATAAAAACATTAAATTTAGTAGTGTGCAACATTTCTTGATACATTACTCTAGTTATCACCTGAGCATTAAATTCTCGAAAAATGTGTATGTTTTTTTTATTTTTTTTTAAATTAATGTCTAACCAGCTACACTGCGGTTTGGGGTCTGTAAGATTTATATATATATATATTTTTTTTTTTTTTTGAGTAATGATGCTGAAAATTCTTAAATATATATACATTTTAAAATATATTCATATATTTTAAATTGCAATAATATTTCACAATATTCCGGTTTATTTTGATATAATATATTATCAGAAAAGACGTGTGTTGTGTTTGTAGTTTATAGGCACACAAAATCTAATGTGGACACATGATATTCCCACACACATTCTAAGCTATTAAAAGCAGGCCGTTATAATTGCATGGGCTTTTGTATTCGAGTCATTTACTTTGCCTTTTAAAAATCAAAAGAAAATAAATGTGAGGATTGTGAGGGGGTGTGACTATGCTATGGTTGGCTGATTGCTCTGTCACTTGGGCTCCTCCTCATTTCAAAAGTCCACCGCACATCATAGCTCAAACTTAGTGGAATGCTGGGGAAGTATTTGTATAAATCAGCATGTTATGTGTTGGTATATGTTGTGTTCAAGAGCTTTGTGTGTAGTAGCGCTTGGCAGGTGTCCCTCATGGTTTGATGGTGTTCTTAAGGCCCAATTCACACCACACAGACAAACGGCAACAGATCAATGTGGTACCCCTGTCAGATGTTGGTTGAAGTTGGTTAGATTTTTTTTTCATTTAATTTATAACAACCACGTCTTTACCAACAGCCCCTTTTGTTTAATTCACCATCTTTTCATGTGAACAATGACACACAAATGCATTAATAAGAGTAAAATTTGGATTGTGAATACAGGATCATCCATTTTTTCCCAGTCAGTGATAGTTGGTCAGTGTTTGTTGGTGCGGTGTGAACATGAGTCTTATTTTTCATAAGATTCTGAAGAAGCTTAAGCCAACTAGTCTGTTGCAGTCTGTTGGCGTTTGTCTGTGAATTGGCCTTTACATGCCTGAGTGGCCCTGCAGTTACACACATGCACACACACACGTCTAGTCAGCTATGCTTATATGGAGACTCTGCATAAGCATAGTGTTTTTTATACTGTTCAGACCGCATATTCTATTGCGAGTCTGTGTGTATTAAGTTTTAAGTCCCCACCAGAATAGAAAAAAAAGGTACACACACACGTTCTTGTGTGTCCGCTCTGCTCTGTTTGTTCCCTTGCCCCACAGCATATACAATCAGGCATGCAAACTTTCTTTTTGGTTTCTTTCAGTTTGCATTGGTTATTTTTTAATTTTTTTGCATGATTTAGTTTTGTTGCAAAATTTTTTATTGTTTTGATTAGTTTTATTTATTTGTCTTTTATTCTTTTCATTTATTTTACTTTTGTTTGGTGTTTGTTTTTGTTCTTGTATTCTTTTTCTTTTTCCCAAAAAACAAACATTGTCGTTTTTTTTTATTTTATTTTATTCTATTACACAGAACTAAGGATGTTTTGTTTTTTGATTTTATGTGTTTTTTTTGTTTGTTTTTTTATTCGTTTAACACGATTTTATTTTGCTGTCTTTTTGTTTTGTCTTGTTTTGTTGTTTGGTATTTTTAGTTTGATTTCTTTTATTTAATTTTGTTTTATTTGTTTGTTTTTAGATAGCCTAGCTCTGATATGTGCCTTTTATGTTCACTCAATAAGTAATTGTCAGCTGTTGTTTTTTTTTTAATTCCTCTGTAGACATTTTCAGAAATCAGAAAGAAATATATATATATATATATATATATAGGTGTGTTTTGTTTTGTTGTTGTTTTTTTATTGGTTTGTTGTATATAGCTCTATAATGTGCCTTTTATTTCTTTTTTCTCAGTCAGGTTTTTTTATTCGTCTGGGGGCTTTTTTTTTTTTAAAGAACGAGTTTTCTTTCTTTCATTTATTTTACTTTTCTCTTTGTAACAGGGAAAACAAACCTGCCCACACACAGAATTAAGGATGTTTACAGAGTGTCTGAGTCTGTCACTTTCCTTTCATTTCAGCGGCAAACAGGACTTTCATTTTATTCAGTGAATCAAATGAACTGATCTGAGAGCTGTGCTGATTCTCAATGCTATCTGTGTTTGTGCTGGACAACTGCTTTGAGTGCATTATTTGTTTTCCTGGGAACATTTTTGGTCTCGCGACAGGATAAAAGGATCTGACCAGCTCTGCTGATGGTTCTTTGATGTCTGCCTTTGTTCTGCCCGCTTGTGTGTGTGTGTATGTTTGATGTGGAACTGATGTCTGTGTGTGAGCCTGTTACTGCACAGAGGTAGAAAAAGGTAGAGGCATCAGATTAGAAAAGTGTGTATCGTTTGTGTACGAGTAGTGTGTGTTTGTGTAGGTTAGTTTGAAATTGATCTGTGGTTTTCATTTTTCCGCCAAGGGCATAGCAGTGATGACGGAAAATTGAGGCAATTTCAAACTGGAATAGTATGAAAAGAATCTGATTGATTTGTTCAAGGCTTGCACCAATATCGTTTTTATTTTAGGCCTTTTTGCTGGTTTTTTTCTTAGCAGTCGTGTTGAGGGGACAGGAAATGATGAGAACAAAACGTAAAGGTTACTTCCGTAACCCCAGTTCCCTGAGACATGGAATAAGTACTGCGTCTGCTAAGACGCATGGGGAAAACTCCTTTTTCCCCCTAACTGAAGCCTATTATAAAACGCAGTTTTATTATTTATTAAAACTGCACGGTCGTTGGGCCATTGCTAGGGGACTTATTTTAACCAATTAGGGAAGGACCCGCCAATAACGGGCCAATGACGTTGACCACACCCCATTGGCGCGAAGCGTTGAGCCAATGGCTGCGACAGGCGCCAAAGCGTTGTGATATGGCGCGAACTTTGTCTATTTAAGACAAAGAACCGCCAGCCATCTTCAGGTTAATTCGACTGAAGCGACAGCCTTTCATAGAACGGCTCAGAACGCAGTACTCGTTCCATGTCTCAGGGAACAGGGGTTACGGAAGTAACCTTTACGTTCCCTTTCGACATTTCACTCGTACTGCGTCTGCTAAGACGCATGGGGAACACAGTACAATCCCGCCGTGCTATAAGGTCTGGAATCTGGAAGCCTGAGAGCGGACCTAGGGGAAACCCGAGGTCTCACACGTCACAAGCATCCTTGTCCAATCACTTAGAGGCCATGAGCCTACGCCCGCGGCGTTCATGCGGCGGGTAAAGGAATATTGAAGTGATGTAATCATAACCTAGCTGTCTCTTTGAGCGCAGGGCGGTCAAACAGTGAGAGAACTCTGATATATGATTATAACTCTCCTAAGCCAGGCCGTTCTTGGGCTGGTTTAGAGCGCTTTAACTGTGTTTTACCCGGCAGCGACTGATGTAGGATACGGCAGTCAGCAAGCACAAGTCATAGTAACTCTTGTTCGAATACACTCGCTTATAATTCGGCGGGTGCCGGGGAAAGCGTTGCAAGTAAAATTTAGAGTGTAATACTGTCCGGCTATAACTGAAGCTAAAAGGCTGCAGTTAGGGAGCCTGTACTGACAATAAGTATGGTCTGACTCGCTTCGTATAATGGAGCTCAGAGACAATAGCGCTGTCCAGCACTGTGAGCGGGACTGCACAGAGAAGCGAGTTTGCGGCCGGGTTAGAGCGGCCCGAACAGCAAGTGTCACTCAGCAGAGAGAACCCTAGCGTGCAACGCTGGGATGTCCAGATTATAAAATCTGGCAAAAGTGGACGCCAAAGGCCAGCCTGCCACCTCACATATATCCGATAGAGAAACACTACTAGCCCAGGCCCAGGTAGAGGCAGTGGATCTAGTAGAATGACATTTAACTCCCGAGGGACATTCTAGGCCCGCTGAAGAGTAAGCCAGTGAAATAGCGTTCACAACCCATTTTGCGAGTCTTTGCTTCGAGATCGGTAGCCCTTTGGAGCAGACACCGAAGCAAACAAACAGCTGTTCAGAGCGCCTGAAGTCATCTGAGCGCTCGATATAAGCTCTCAATGCGCTGACCGGGCAGAGGGGGTTGAAATCCTGGCCCTCCAAGGGCGGCAAGGCCGCTAGACACAGGTCGTGGTGGGCTGATGTAGCCGCCACGTATGCCCAGGAGGTGTTGTAAGAATGACAGTATCAGTGATATGTCACACTTAGGGGGTTTTTCACAGCGCTCCATCAGAATGCCCGGTATGTGAGATGCTCTTATCGAGCGAAAGTACGGCAGAGCCCACTCACACTCACTCACATTTTGTAGAGGCGTTTTGATGAAAGGCCCCCTTGGTGATTTATGTATGACACCACTGTCATACTGTTCGAGCGCACCAGAACGTGACTGCCCCTCAATTGCGGAAGGAAGAAGTGACACGCATGACACACCGCCATCATTTCCAGGCAGTTTATGTGCAATTTGCTGTCCTCCTCCGACCACTGGCCGGAGGCTGTCGTGCCCTCGTACAGCGCGCCCCAACCTGTCTTGGAGGCGTCTGTGAGGAGCACTCTTCTCCTGTTCACCACATAGAGAGG
>JAUCMU010000048.1:4477115-4492950 GCA_032275025.1 Enteromius treurensis | reverse complement strand
ACTCATAATTGGATCTAAACACAGGAAGGACCAAATAAGGGCAGACAGGAACTGACAAGGGAAAACGAAACTAAGACTGGAAGACATGAAAACGAAACTAAGAACAGACATAAATGTTACAGGTGGTATGAATGAATACAAATTAGCCACCTATGCAAACATAATTTGAAACTTGGAAGGAAGCTGTATGACATTAATTTGCACTATTTTAATGTTATTTTTAGTTTTTGCCTAAAATGTTCTCCGTTGAGATGGTTATACACAAAAGTGGACGCGTTAGCATTCAGTGGGCTGACAATAATAAATCCTAAAATTCAGCAATTAGTAACTTTACACAGTAACAAACAGATGATGAATTCTTCGGTTCAAAGTAGAGCGAAGTAGAAATATGTTGCCACTGTCCACCACTACTTTTTTTTTTTTTTCTAAAACTCAACACAGGAAGGTTAGTGTTGTAGCAACACCCTGGCAACCACCCTGAACACCCTAGCAACTGCGCGGCATCACACTGTAAAATACTCAGAACACCTTAGCAACTGCATGATACAGAGGCAGTGAAAGCCACCTGCAAGCGAAACTCACAGTCCAAACAATCTATTTTTTATTTCAGGATTTATGCAAGATTTTCAGTTGGATCTCTGATTTTTTTAGGATGAGAATCTAAGCAGTGAACCAAAGCCTGAGCAGAGTGCTTGAGCTTGTTGTCAGGAGATGAGAGGATGGGCCAGATGAATGAAAACAGACAGCATGTATGAGAGCCAGTCATGCTTTCATCTATTAACCGTAGCGTCCGTAAGCTGACTTACTGCGTCCTCTCCTTTGATCTTCCCTTGATCTTTATATATTCAAAAGAGCGATGCTTTTTCCTTTTTTATTTCTTTTTCTTCTTTCCTTGTTCCTGCGCAGATGCCGTAACACCTCGCAAAAAAAAAAAAAGCGCACAGCTATAACTCATGCTCACATAGTAGGATGAATGGAAAGAGTGGGCTGCACATGTGAAAAACATAATATGAGAGCTGAGTGGTTGGATGTGTCTGGAAGACACAAACACACGTCTCCAGATAATTTTGTGGTTTCACATGATCCTAAGACAATGGATCTTAAAAGCAGGGGGAAAGCCTTTCTGTTCCTAATGGTCTGCATTTCAAACAGGGCCGATGTTTTACTACTAATTACCCTATCAAAGCAATAACTACTGTTATTCAGCACTACAGGAAAATGTTTTATTGGACAACATCAGCTATATTTATTTCTCTCACAAAGGCACATTTTATGTTTTATAAACATTATGTTACAACTGCTGTAGAAATATGAGCCATATGAATTTGGGTCAAAGGCATTTAAATGTCTGCATCAAAAGAAATGTTACAAAAGTGATTTTACTGAAGCACATTGAATGCAATAAATTGTATTGTAAGGTTTCAGATTATTTTAAAAATTAAAAATAAATTTTTTTGCACTTTAAATTAGTAAACAATGAATTAACTCAATTGGCCAAAAGAAGATAGTGCCAACGTTTAAAAAATGTATCGTATTATTTTTTTGCAACAACAAATATATAATATATATATTTATTTATTTATTTATAATAAAATGGAGCACTTTTGAAAGAAAAACAACAACAGTTCAAAGTTGCATAACACGTTTTGATGCTTGAACCCTTTTTTGCATTATTTACCATGAAAATCTGTATATGAGCTTTGGGTTTTATTAATACATATTTTATTTAGACATTTTATGTTTCACATCTATTTATCATAATTTAAAATTACAATCATGTGACAATTAAAAGAAATAAATGAATAAATAAATGTAATTATCCTGAACAAAATTAACAGAAAATATGAGCTTGTGAGAAACATCAAGATTGAACCAAACGTAATTTTTTCTCAAATTCTAGCCTTAATATTTTTCAATTGTTTGCTCGGTTGTTCGCTATTTATTGATATATTTTGGAAAGTTTCAAGCCTCTCATGTTCTAGTGTTAATATTTATTTATTTGTTTATTTTTAATTAATTAATTGTATTTGTTTGTTTGTTTGATTCAATCCTATCAAATTCTAATGTTCCCCTTTTGTTAACTGTTTATTTATTTGATTATTTTATATTTAACCTGTTTCAATCCTCTCAACCTGTTATTAATCTGTTTGTATTACTTACAGTTATGCTAATAAACTAGTTAATAGTGAGAATTAGTCCCTATGAAGTGTTACCTACTGTATACATGTCATCAATAAATAATGGTATTTTAAATGAACTCTTTGATGTGGGATGAAAGGATGAATTTGGCTGGATAGGATATAGTGGATGGTGTCTGCTCACTGTTTTCTTGGATTCTTCCTCTAGGGCAGCAGTAGATCAGGGCTATTTTGATACTCGTGATGAAAAAAGGTAGAGCAGTCAGAAGAGCGGGCGCAGGGTTAGCGAGGGATGAATGGATGTGTGGGTCAAGATGTAATAATAGAGACGAAGGAAGTAAAGCTGGGTGAGAGCGCACTTTGACACGCTGTTAACAGAGACCTGGAACTAATGTACTGTGACTTACACACCTAAACACAAACATACAAATGAGAAAGAGGAATCTGGGATCCTGCTGCGAGTCTGACTCTTGCCTCCTCTGCACGTGTCCATCACAGAGAGAGACCTGTGTAGCTGTACGAGCAGACGTGCGATGTTGCCATAGCAATGCTTCTGGAAGTAGCAGAGGTCCGTCTGAACTGTTAGTGTGCGCATGATAATGAGTGTGTTTCACTTCAGGGGGTAAGCAGAGAGGTCAAGGTTTATGTTTTGTGTTTATTTCTTCTATGTGTCCCTGATCAGCAGACCCACACAGATTCAGAACGCCTGTGACACCTCTGGCTTACTAATGCTGTTCTCTACTGCATGTAACAATCCATTACATATACTGCAGTTCTACGGATTCTTCCCAAAATGTAATTGCATATTCCATGATGGCCATGATTTATCAGAAGTGTATATGAATGAGTCATGAGTGAATGAGTTATTCTAATAAATCCAAAAACCCTTTATTATCACATGTAATTAAAATAACTAAATGAGCATATTTAATATTAAATCAGCACTGATGCAGCTCTATATAGTATATTTGATTAGACCAAAATAAAATGCATTACTGTATTTTTGTTGTTGTTTTTACCGCTACAGTCCTTATTCGTTTTCAACATTCTACTAAGTTTCTGCTTTACTTGTACCATGAAATCATACCAGTTTGAAAGTGAGCAAATTAAAATAGTAAATATCATTGATATTATACATTTTTGGATGAACTACCTTATGCATCTCTTATGCCCACCAAGACTGCATTTATTGTATTGTTATTTAAAATGAAAGAGTAATATTGTAAAGTATTAATATATAATTTTAATTTATTTTGGTGATCAAAGCTGAATTTTCAGCATTATGTATCATTACTCCAGCTATTACTCCAGTGATGCTACTGGAGCGTTAAAAGCTCAAAAACATTGCTTCAAATGAAATCGACCAATCACTGAAGGGCTTTGGAAAAATTAATCATTTAGGAGTCATTGAACAAAATGAAGTACAAAAAAGTACTGTAATGCAATAAAAGTGTTTTTTGACCTTGCATGCATGTCAACCTGTTTTTTCTTTATTGCTGTCATTCTACCAGGGAAGCCTGTTTTATTTTTATCTATCCCTCAGTGATTTCAGCGAGTGGTGTGTGTAATCTGATGCTATAAGAGTACAGTACACACACGTCACACTGACTGAGATCCAAATCTGAGACAAGGGTACATACAGCATCCAGCAGTCCCTCTCCCCCATCCACCTCTCTCAGTTTTAATGATTCATCTGCTATATGCAGGAGAAAAGAGAGAGGAGCGCTTATTGTCAGGCTAAGTGGCTTGTCATGGAGCGATTTGAATCTGAAAGCGTTTTGTGTTGCTAAACTGAATGGAGCTCGGGAAGGAATGGAAGCAGGGCTGGCGTCTCAGCGGTCTGATATACCCAGAAGGCTTCGGGCTCTCTCTGCATGTCGAGACAAGCAGAGGCATATATTGAAATATCTGTAAGGGCATCGCAAAAAGAACATGTACATCACTGTCATATTCATTCGAACACAAAATGCAAGTGCTTTCCTTTCCCATGTGGGACTTAAGTTGAAGTATATCACACACGCACTAGATGTCTTCTTCCACGCTTTCCTGCCTCATAATAGTCTTTTTCACACTGAGTACAAGGGTCAAATTAGAGTATCTCATGTATATTCTGTAGGCGTCCTGGTCTCCTCCACCCCCCCACCTTTCTCTATTAATATTCTGTGAGTTAAAATGAGGCGGGTTCCAGCAACGGCTGTGAAAAGAGAACATGAAAGTACCGTTTCCCCAATGGAAAGCCAAAGACAAATGTTAGCTCAGGAGTTTGTGGGAGTTGGGTCGAGATCTGGCCCCCACCATGGTTACCGCAAGCCTTTTATTGCAGCGAGAGCTTCTCCATCCTTAACACAGCGCTGAAATCGATCAGGGTTTGTTTTAGCCTCAACTTTTCAGAGGCAAAAGGAGGTGAACTTTGCTACTCAACTGCTCTGCTTAAAGATAAGGTGATGCTTACGGGGAAAACGAGGTAAATTGGTTTGGAAGCCTTGCAGGCACACTAAAATTCACTACTGGTGGCTAATAGTGAGCTGAATATCAATATCTGTAATAAAGCTGCCTGTGCAAGACCGCTCTCTGTAAACTTTGCAAATGAAAGGTAAATTGGCCTAAATATTGACCCTCTTCACTGTAGAATAACCACTTTCCCTGGCATTTTAATTCTCTCGGCTTGTTGATGCATTGACTCTGTCAGTCTCACCTAGGGTTAGGGACAAACTAAAGGGGCGTTTGTGCAATCTGACAGCAATTTTCAATGACAAAGTGACCGGAATCCATTCATTTTCAATCTGAATTGACTTGAGCGACAGAGACCGGAGCTGATGCTGTAAAATTGAGCTGGATTTAAACTGATGTGCATCTGCAGCAATGCAGCATGGTAACTACCAATCAGATTGCAGAGGGTGACCAAACTAAAATATATTAAATTAAAGGTTCCGAAATGGGGTTTTTGGAAGCGATGACATGTTTTCCAGTGAACCCTTCAGTGCAAAGTTCTTAAAGGAACCTTTTTTTTCTTCTTTAGTGTGCTCTTTGCTGAAGAACCTTCTGATCAATGGATATGGAAATGATGGAGATTTCATGTAACCGTAAATGGCAATTAGTGAAACTGGACAAATTTGCATGTTTGTGACACAAATGCTGTATTTCTTGACAAAATTTGACATTTAAGCTTTTAGCAATCATCTTTATCCCAAGCGACTTATATTGCATTCCCAGACCTATGACCTCAGAGTTGCTTTCATACACAGAAAGATTAAGAACTATTGCGTTTGTCTATAAGTCAGGTCTTTATCACAAATTAAAAAAGATTCATGCCAGTATTGTCAAAAACCCCACTTTTCTACAGCGTTTCTAAACTTTTGTAGGACAGTGCACATTCTCTTTCACATATTTTCATATTTACGTTTTTTTTCAGCCTTCCAAAAAGTGTCCCATTTTGGTGGAGCATCAGCGGGGGCCACTTTCTTTCACTATTCTTTAAAGGAGTCATACAAAGCCAATTTTCCATTAGCTTATATGATTCTTTAAGGTCTTAATGGAAAGTTTGTAATATAGTTTGTTTTTAAAAAAATTCAAAGATAGTGTTAAAAAAGCTTGTTTTACCCTGTCAAAAACAGCTCTTTTGAAATCAGTCTGTTCTGTGTACTTCCCCTTTAAATCTTCACGAGCTCCGCTGACTCCGCCCCTCTTTTCCGGACGCTCTCATAGTGAAACTTGCTAATTAGCACATTATTAGGAAAGATGATTTGCAAAGATTCATTAAAATACATAATACTCATTGCTTCTGTAGGTGAGGCTGGATCTTGAATGATTCGCACGATCATAAACACATTTCGGTTGATCAAGGGTGCGTTTTCCTTCAGAACCAAACGTAACGTCTTCAGTCACTCAGATGTCGGGAGTAAATGACTACTGCTACGTTCATTAATACATTCAACAACAAAACACCTCAAGGTCTTAGGAGTCTTGCTTGTCTCTGCATCTCGGTCTGATGACGGCTCACTCAGGGTGGGTCTGAGGCAAGACACCAGTTCAGTCTGTGTGACATGCTGCTGTCAATCAACTATTGTGGGAGTGGCCTCTGTCAGTGTGACGCCACACCCACATGCATTTGAGAATGGCTTAATTTCAGAAGGGCAACTTATTTTTACTACATTAAAAGAAAACTACCTGTGGATCTTTATCATTGTAGGGTAGTTGTGTACGCACACTCCCAACACACATTTCAGCTCTTTATTAACGCCTCTAAAGCACATGCACACTGAAATAAACATTTAAATAAACACATTTATTAGATTCATTTTCAACATAATTTGTTTACATTTAATGTGTTTGCAACCACTTATCTTAAAAAATGTTTTATAATGTTTGCTTTATTCTATATAACCATTATAGATCCTTAAACCCTAGCAAAAGTTACTTTTTTGCTAACTATTAATAAGCAGCAATTAGGAGTTTAGTGAGGCCTTTTATTAGTCACAGCTTAAAATAAAATGTGACCAACTAAATAAATTACAGTATTACAGTATTATTCTGGGGGGGGATGTGTTAATAAATATATATATATATATATATATATATATATATATATATATAATTTTTATATAAAGTTTATAAATACATAATATAAAGTTTCATTGCTAGTGAATGGTTTTTATTTATTTACTAATGATTTAGATACAGTTTTGGATCTTGAATGTATTTCTGTTGTATTGAGAGTTCAAGAGGATAGTTTGATGGGTCCTTGAACTGTCATCAGCACATCTTCTAACAAGGCACCTTGACCTCAGGCTGCTCCTGTTTTATTTAGTGTACCATCAGTTGTTTTGAATTAGAAAGTGTCAGCTAAATGACTAATTAGCAAAGCAGCGGAAAAAAGAACCATTGGAAACCGAGGGAAAAAGGTCACACTTCATTTAAGTCGCTTTCATCTTTTTGCACGGTGCCCAGTGAGATCTGGGAATGATTAGCAACACTGAATAATGTATAATTGAGCATGACGTGTGTTAAACAGAAATCATGCTACAAACATTTACACAGTTTAGAGAGAACTCATTTGGTGCATTTTATTTTGCAGCAAGCCAGAGTGGATAAGGCAAGGCATTTATTCTTTCTGTGTATTCATGCACACACACACACACACACACACACACACACACACACACAAGCAATTACACACATTTGGTTAATGTGCAAATTAATTAGCAGCCTTGGCACAGCTCCAGCGTTCGTAGTCAATGAGAGCATGTCAAACACACACACACACACAGACAAATGGAGCAGTGATAAGTTGCAAAAATACGTTGGCGGGTAGTTCTTCAGCATGCATTGTTTTCCAAAGTGCTTTAGCATTTCATCGCATCGCATGAGTGATTCAAATGTTCTTTTTTCTTCTTCTTCTCTCTGTCAAGTCGCTCATGGGTTGCATGTTATGCATGTGTGGTTTCTCTGCACTGCATCAGTAATTAAAGCCCCATTACTGACTAGTTCCTACTGCTCTTAATGCTTGTACGGCCTCCCTCAAACTAAATTAATTACTTTCTGTATGCAGTCGTTAAGCTTGTCAATCAAGCCGGCACACACACACTTCTTCAGCCAAATCTTAAAATCCTCTGTTTATTGTAATAGAGTTGTAAATCACTCAGATACACAAGAGGAAAAACACATGGGGCTTTTAAGCATGCAAGATGTGTGTCATCATAATTACAGAACAAACATTCTCATAAATTCACTGCTAACAAGCTGGAGGTCTCCACATGTTTCACATACTGACATTTGCATTCATACTGTATGTGGAAGTGTCCTTGTTAGCATTTCTTTCCAAGGATCTCATATATCGCATACTGAAATATATTGTTATTAAAAGAAAAGAGTTTAATATTTATATATATAATTTAGTGCTGTCAAAAGATATATATATATATGTGTGTGTGTGTGTGTGTGTAAATATATTTTTAAAAATATATACTGAATTGTGGATGTGATTAATCATGATTAATAATTTTATAATTACATAATATAATTTTATTAACTTACTTTTTATTATTATTATTATTATTATTATTATTATAGCACTTTTTATTGGAATATATTTTGATTTAAAATGTAATTTATTTCTGTGATCAAAGCTGAATTTTCCAAATCATTACTAGTCTTCAGTCACATTATTTTTCAGAAATTATTGTAATACGCTCATTGTCTGCTTTAGAACCAGTTCCAATTATTATCGATGTCGAAAACAGTTGACATAACAGTGACTTATTTTTTTTTATTTCAGAATAGGAAGTTCAAAAGAACAGCATTTCTTTTAAATATAAATCTTTTTTTTTTTTTATATATATATATATATATATATATAATTATGATAATTAAGACTAATAAGACATTAAATATTTTTTTCCACTTTTGATCATTTTAATGTGTCCTTGCTAAATAAATGCATGTTTTTGTTTTATTTATTTAACTTTTAAAAAGGTAGCGTGTTCATATTTCAATTCATTTTTTTTTATCAAAGTGTATAATCTCTTCAGTGGATTGTAATTACCTTACAAAAACTCAAAGTTCACGCAAACCATTTAACCCTCACTGGGGTCTCTTACATAAACAGTTTCACGCCCTATTTTCAAAGCTCCCCACTTCATAATTTGCATCATTTAGGGTAATTGTAAACACAATTCATTTTAATGACAAACCTTTCCGTTGATGACACAAATCCATCTGCACTGTGGCGGAACAAAATTCAAGCACAGTGCAAGTCTGAAATGCATTTAAGGAGATTTTTGTTATATTTTTGAAGTGGTGTGGGAGGCAGAGACACACCAGAGCAATGCAGAGAGAACGAGAGAGATTAATTATAATTAGCAGGTGTAATTAGAGGCTAGCAGACACTAATGAAGAAGGATTAATTGCTGTTATCATCAAGGACTCTTCGTTAATGCCCTTATTTAATACAAGTCGTCCACATGTTCGTCACGGCAATAAAATCCAGACCTGAAATAGCTCTCTAATCTCAGTGTGCTTCTTGGCTCAGGTCTTGACTCACGGGTGATGTGACACTGTTGTTCTGATATGATACGTGCAGCAGGTGTGTGTTGAGTTACTGCTGTTAATTAGTGTCTGTGAATGCAGATTTGCATCTTAATTTGGTTGTTTATTCATTTCTGAAACAGGAAGATATTTACAATAAGATTTAAAGCTTTTATTTTTTATTAGTAATTATTCGTTTTATTTGTAGAAGTAGTGGTGTTTATTATGTAATGGGGTATGGGGAAATCATCATATCCACTTGTATTATTTTTAAAATATAATTATGTAAATAACTAATAAAATGTTAGTCCTTGTATTTATGGATGACTCCATTTTTTTATTTTAATTCTTTGTCATTTATTATTTTATTATCAAATAGTGTTTGTATTTATATTTATTGTTTATATATTATAATTAGTGTACATTTTATTAAAACTTAATTTAATTTTAATTTATTTTATCAAATTTATAAATGAAATGTTTTCATTTTCTTTTCTTTTTTTCTTTTTTTTTGGCATTTTATTGTTAAGATCTTTCCAATTTTCATGTTGTTATTTTTAGTGTTAAGTATGAATAAAATAATTTGTATTTCACAATTACCTTTAGTTAATTTAGTTAATCGAAATGTAGTTGTAAACCAATTTCGAGAGAAAGCGCGGTCGAAACGCAACCCAGCTGTTAGCAATCAGCTAATGATCACCGCCTACAGTACATCGTTAGCCAACCAGACCGCTAAAATCCACTATAAATAAACCAGATTCCTTCCCTTCAGTATCTCGCTTTTGCAATCCCTCCACCTCCCCGTCTCCTCCGTTCACTCCTAAGGGGGGCACGCAGGGTTCGAGCCGGCCTCCGAACCCCCGGCTCGCCCCCGACAGCACACCAAACTCGCTCATTTTACTAGCATCATTGAGAAAGCGCAAACACTTGAAATTAAAATAAGAAATCTGGCTTCGTAAATACCTAATTATATATATATATATATATATATATATACGTGTGTGTTTAACAGTGTGAAATATTCTATATGTAAGTTAAAATTTTTATTATTTAAAGTAACAAAAATGCTTTTGGTTTCACATTCAGTTGACATTAATGACGCTGTTTATTAGTTTCTCTTAGTTTTTCTTCATTCATTTTTCTCTGTTTTCTCTAAAAAAGATGCAGATATTACATATCTGTGTACAGAAAAACTGATCATTATTTTATGTTATAGCTTATATTAAATTTTAAAGCTATTTGGTATCAGTAAAAGAAATACGTAAAACACTAAATACCAAAGTTAGTCATTTAAATGCTGAAAAGTGAGTCTCAAAAAATTATTAAATGTAAAATCATAAAAGTTCAATTTAAAAATAAATCAACAATTTAATGCATACAATAAATAATAATAATAATAATAATAAAGAAATGTATGCTGAAACGTGTTTGAAAACCTTCCATCCCATGTTGTTGGATTTCCTCTTTAGTCCTAGTTTACTGGTATCCAGATGTGAATCTGCTGCAGTGTGTGAAAATAGGTTCAATGTTTCATTTATTAATAAGCGACATGTTATTGAAGTACCTTTTATGTTTAATCACACACACACACTCACACAATTTCTCTCTCTCTCTCTCTCTCTCCCTCTCTCTCTCTCTCTCTCTCTCTCTGTCTGGGTGGCATTTTTTTAAATGTACTGCGATAAGAAGAGCAAATGGACAAAGTTAATTAAAAAGAAAGGCCAGACAATTTGACAGTTCTTTTCGCTGGCTCTCTCTCTCTGTCTCTCTGACAATAACAAAGACACGGTCTGTTGAACGGCTCACAGTGGGAACTGTAGCAGTTTTCTGAAAATTCATGGCAAAATAGTTGTGGGATTAGTTGTGAATAGGGAAGGGTTAAGTTGAAAATTCCAGCTGGCTTGGCGGTCATAGACAGATGTCTGAAGTGCGTCTGGTCTGTCGTCATTTCTCTGTCTGTGAGGATGTATTTGGGGGTGTGTGTGTGTTCGTGTGTTGAATCAATACTTCTCTGCCCCAGACGGCCATCGTCCATCAGGGTCTTTACACACAAAACCTCTTCAGTTATCTGGGCTTTATCTTGTGTGGTTGTCTTTTACTCAAACCACTTTACAACACACATTTATCTCCTGTTTAAGAAAGACAGCATTTAGCTAGTAGTCAATCGGTAGTGAAAGATATGAAGTGCTTTTGGGATTTTTACATGCTCTGAAGTGTGACGAGGTACTAGATCTCATCTAATGCTGTCATTAGCAACATTTTGATTGTTGTTTTATGTGCTCATATTCATTTAGAGACCACACTGAATATTTGTACTTTTAAAAAGTATTTTTTTTTATTTCAAACCTCAAACAAATGTTGAATGAGCTACTGAAGGAAAATATAAATTGCTATAAAATGGTGAAAAAGAAATGGTGCCTATGTAGTGAAGAGATAAAATATTAATTAAAATTATAATATATTTACATGTATATTTATCTATGCTAAATTATAAATAATTGGGTTGGGTTGTTTGGGTAGTTAAAAATGCTATATATTATATATATTATATACTTATTGTTATTTAAAATGAACTACAGAATAAAAAACACAAGTTAACAAAATGTAACCGTTTACTAAAAGATAAGCCCTATATACATATTTTGAGAAATTAACCCATGAGAATATTATTGCCTATATAAAATGTAATTATATTACAAATATGAATATATATTTTATAATATTATTTATTATTTAATTTTCAAAGTTAAGTCAAACAAATATTTTTATTTGTTATAAATATGTTATAAATATGTAATAAATGTACTTTAAATATGCATTTTTATATTTTGAATATTATGTTGAGAGAGAGAGAATGCTAATATTATCCACAAATCTGTGCTTCACATGCATCTTCAACACATCTGGGACAGCGAGTTTAGCCAAACCCCAATCGCATCCCTTTGTATGCAGTTTGCATTCAAAAATCATTGGTATGTAAATACAAGCACCGTTTTGCCTCAAATAAAACGGTGGCCCTTGCAGTAATTCATCTAAATTTAAATGTGGCGGGCTTTCATTTAGAACTCATGTAAATATAAATAGCGATGGCTTTTCTTTGAGGTGCTTGTTAATATAATGTAATGTAAATGAATGTGCCCGTATGCAGAACAGCGTGGTCGGCGGAGCATAAACGGGACGCAGATGGGACCCTCGTCCTCGGTTTTGTTACGGCGTGATGCTCCGTTAACCCTTACCGAAGATGGGAGATGGGACGGGGCTGAGAGAGGGACAATAAATTGAAAGCAGCAGAGCTCAAGGTTACAACACATCAATCCTGAGAGAGTGGAGAAGAGACGAGTGGGAATGGAATTATAGCAGAGGAGAGAGAGAAGGAGAGAGAGAGAGAGGGTGCGATAAAGCTAGAATGAGAGAGCCTGGATGGGGGGGAGAAGGGAAGTGAAGAGAGGAGAGCGCACATGAGCGACTCCAAGCGTGAGAGAGAGAGAGAGAGAGAGAAAGGGATATAGCTACAGCGCAGTGACCTACAGAGACAGATGAGTAAGTGCTGTGTGGAGTGTTACCACCGTATCTTGTTATCAAGGATCCCAAAGAGATGATCCCGTAGCCCTCGCGCTCCGTATCTGGATATTTCTACTTCCATGTGGGATGAGCAGCTGCGCTGAGCGAGAGAGACATAGGCATCCGACATCAACACCATGAGGTACTCACGGAACAGAGGGAACGAGACGTGAGAGAGAGGTGTTTGAGAGCAGAAAGAGACAGGGATGAGGATGATAATGAGCGGGAGATGCTGTGTGAGAACAGGAAAGGAGAGGTTTAGAATGAGGAAAGCACAGAGAGACGAGTGGAGAAGAGGTGTTTTCCTGAAAAGTGAAGTTGGGGGTTTGTGCCTCTGTTGAGGGACTCTACATTAACCCAGATTCTGCTCACTTCAGGCTAGTAAGTTCTTTCAGTTCTGCTCCGTTTTTTTGTATTTTCTAGTGTGTTAGCCTCTTAGAGCTAAACTTGAATTAGTTTGATTGTAAACTATTTCAAATTTAAATTTAAAAAGGTATCCTGTTACAGTTCTGTTTATATTTAAAAGGTAATCCAGATAAAGTTTAGATTTTAACTTCAGTGGAAATTTGTCAGTATTTTAATCAAAATAAGTGCGATTCAAATTTAGATACAATTTGAGCTAACAGTTGACATTTAAATTCAGATTTCAAATGTAAATGCAAAACGGATTCAATTCAGAGTTATATTTAAACCAGAATCACAATACAGTTCACATGCAGCATATTTAAATCCAAACTCAAATGCAATTTGAGTTCACAGCTGACATTTAAATCCAGATTTCAAATGTAAATGCAAAAAAGTAAGATACAATTCAGATTTATATTTAAATCAGAATCAATAGTTCACGTTCTGCATATTTAAATCCAAATTTTACACTTGACATTTAAATCCAGATTTCAAATGTAAATGCAAAGACAGAGACAATTTGGATTTATATTTAAATCAAACCTGTAACGTAATAAGTTTAAATTCACAATTGTTCACAATCACCAAAATTCAAATTCACATTTAAATCCATATTCCTAAAAAAAAAAAAAATCTAATTCACATTCAAATATAGATCCAATTCAAGTCTGAAATCATATAAAGTAGATCATTTTATTTAGCTAATTATTTAAAGCATACCCATCAATACTACATAAAATTGCAATCTTAATTGAATGTGTAATTTAAATATATTTTCAAATTCAGAGCAGATTATAAAACAGATAGTTCTGACTTTTTATTGGATAAGCCATATTCATAACGCACATACTACTGTATATTAAAGCACCTATTTGCTGTGTTGCTTGGCGACCACAAAGATTATGTCAATTCTAAAACATTGGTGTTTATTAAAGTTCTGTAAAAATCCATCTCAGTAAAAAGCACTTCCTCAGCTTATTTTTACTTTAGTTTTTTGTTAATGTTACAGTAAAGGCTTCAAAAGTCTCTGTTTAAGCAGTAATAGCAGTGTTCAGTATATCCTGTTCTTTTGTATATAATCTTCGAATAAATCCCCTGTCTTTACAGTTCCTGTGAGGACTGGCAGTAAAAGTGGCTATGGGCACATATTGTGTGTCGGACAAAAGCAGCCATAAGTGTGAAATCTCTAGGAACGCAGATACAGTGTACAGTATAGTGAACGAAAGCCAAGGGAAGGGAAATAGAGTGTTTGAAAGTGAAATGGCTTGCAATACTATCAGTCTTCACTTTGCTACACGACAAATAATAAACATAAAGTCCTTTTGTGATTCAAGTGTCTCGAGGAGCTTATGAATCTTACTCCAAACATACATGTAAGGGACAGTCAGCTGGACATTCCTGGCGCTAATTTTATCTTTGTCGTAAAATAAGAGACACAGATCACATAGAGTGAATATAGAAAAGGCGTAATGAATGAACGCAAGCTACCTATTAGACTCTATCATGTGCTTTATAATTTCCTAGAATCCATTAAAAATCATGCTATGCTGCTATTCGGAGTATAATTATATTCTGTGGACCTTGACCACCCTGGTCCAATCTGCCAAATGTCAGTGTGACTTTCCATAAATATCACAGTAATGTAACAGAAATCAATTGGCTCTTCCTCTGCCGGCCGTTCTCACGGAGGCTCTTTCCGATCAGTATACGCTATAGCGTGCAGAGTGAGCTTTTCATCAAAGATGGGTCTTTTCGTCAATACGCTATTGGTTATGTGGAGAATAACATTATTTTACAAGTTCTGCAAGCATGTTTTTGTGTGAATGCTGGTGCACGTGAACGAGGATATGGATTCGCAGGGTTTTGAATAGAGACGGAGGAGGTGTTTTTGTGGCAGTACTAATGTCTCAGCGGGTTAAAGGGGTTTGTGATTTGTCTCTTCAGAGACTGGTGTCTGTTTTTTTCGCTCGCTCTCATTCCTTTGCTTCTTTTTTAAATGCTTTCCTTGAAGCACATAGCTGTCTTGGCATGGAAATGCTCCCGGTATCCTCAAAACTAAGTCTACTGACATTACAGACATGGATACTATAAGTGTAATTTGTACAACAGATTGCTATGCAGTGACCACTTGATTTTAATTGTAGCGTGACAGTGAAAAGATGAATGTAAAATAGTGTGAATGTCAGAATCGGAAATATTTCTATTTGTATTTTATTTCCAGCTTTGAATTAAATGTCTTCAATGTGAACTTCCGAGGTCCAGCTTTTTGGAGATTTATGCAGGTTGAGTTATTTACCCTTTGGCAAATTAAATTAAATTAAATTAAATTAAAGGTGATAATTCGTTCTTCTCCTTCAGTGTAATTTTGGGTCCACTTACTTTTGAAAGTACAGTCTGTCTTGAAGTATACGGTTCTGTGTTGAAGGCTAATTAGGAAAATAAATTAAATTCTGCCATCTGTGAGTCAAAGCAGCAAAGCTGTTAGTTTAGTCTGTTGCATGATTTGGATTTGAATTAGCACAGGCTGACATCTGTGTGTTGTGTTTTGAATAAGAATTGGTACATGTACAAATGATCTCTGGTGAATACTTTTAATATTGTGCTTCTTAATTATGCGTTATTTCAGTGCAAAACCTGTATATATATATACTGTGTATATATATATATATATATATATACATATATATGTACTGTGTGTGTGTATATAT
>JAUCMU010000048.1:4466295-4476848 GCA_032275025.1 Enteromius treurensis | reverse complement strand
ATTATATTTTATTGTCTATGCTCGTTATATATAAATATACATTACATATTTGCAGTGTAAATTTAACCTGTGAAATTTTAAATCCAATTTTTTGCCATGTAAGAACAAAAATCTTAAATACATAAAAAGTCTGAATTATGAGAAAAGAAAAACACAAATAAAAGAAATACTAAAAAATTAAAAGTAGTTGAAATGATAACAAAAAAATAATAATAATTTTAAAAATAACATTCATTGTTGGATTTAAGATTTTTTAAAATTATAATTAAGACCAAAAAGTCAAAATTGCAACAAAAATACATTTATGAGATAAAAAAATAATTTTTTTTAATTTAAAAATTTAACATTTATAGAGATTTATGACACAAATAGTCATAATTTTAAAGTCATTACTATGACAAAATTGACTGTATATTTAGGACTTTTCTCAAAAAAAAATGTTCTCTTGACTTTGACTTTTTATCTCATTGTTATGAATTACATGTAGTAATAGAAATCTCAATGCTCTCATTAAAACAAAAACAATAAAGACGTAATTTTATTTTTTATTTCATTTTATTTATTTGAAAAAAAAATTGTATACAAAATTAATATCAGCAGTTTACCAATTATGAAACAAAAAAAAATCTAAAGTAATACCATAGCAGCCAAAATTTACATTTAAGTACATCACTATAATAAAACGACTAGTTATTATATTTATATGGTGATAGCTTGACTGTCAACTTTCTATGCACCTACAGGTAGATAGCAACAACTACAGTGAAGCAGAATGAGAAACAAGCGAATTTCACAAAGAGGAGTAATACAATATTAAAAAGTCGCTATGTGTGATAATTCAGTGAAAGTGATGTTCTCAGCATGAATTTGCTCTTTGACTCAAATATGTGACATCTTCACGTTCTCTAGCTCACGCTACTCCTCTTCAGCTCAGCCTGATTCCTCTGGTTATCGCTCTCTGGCTCTCCTCCTCTTGTTTATGCTCTCCAGTTTCCTCCCCTGGTTTGAGATTAGTCCCTGCTGTGTGCGTTGTGTGTGTATTTAGCTCATGGTGGGTAGCAGTGGGTGGGGTTTTATTTTCCAGCACAGATTAGCAGCTGAGAAGGGGATTCCATCCTATTAAATTATTCATGCTCAAGAAATGATTACAGTGCATGAAACAGCATTGTGCATCAATAAAAGTCTTACCCTAGACACTGCATGTGTGTGTGTGTGTGAAGATCCTAATTCACTGGGTTCAAATTAGATGGCGATCATAATATAAAATCAATGAGAGAGGCAGCTTATTCCAAGCATGATTCGTCATCTCTCATTGTAGAAAGGCAGTGGTTTGATTTAACTTGGGTTGAGTTTTAAGGAAGAGCTTTTTAAACTTATTAACTTTCTGACAAATATCCAAATAAGACGTTTGTTCACTATTGAAACTACATATATATGTCTGTACTGATGCGCATGGTCAGGTAAATTTTATTTAATTTTATTTAGTTAGTATGCATTGTCTATTTATTATAAAAGCAGGTATTTATCAAAATATTAATAAAGTAGATCATTATAGCTAGACGTATAAGGGTAGTTGACATATCTATGGTGTGACACATAAAACACATGTGATTTTTGTTCCCTTTCAGTCGGTCACTCTGAGTCACGTCGGATATAACCGACGAAACTGGGATCTCGCTTTGAGACCAATCCACTTTGAGTGTTTTAAAACAAGCCAATGAATATTGGCATGCGCTGATTGCATCCAACTGCAGCTAATCATAGAGTGAGTATAAATGAGCAGCTGGTGCAGCGCATATTCAGCTTTTCGCTTCGGATTTGAGCGTTTCAAATGTTCTGCTCCCTTTGCTACTTCGAGGAATCAAGTGGCTGGTGTACAGCGTCGTCAGGGGTGGTGGTTTCCTGTGTCGAGTGGATTGCCACATTGGGTTGCACTACCCCCCTGTTGTGTGCAAGTGGCCATCTCCCCTGTGCGCCTCAGCACACTAAAGAGCTTTCTAAAAGAGTAGCTCACGATCTTTTTAAAGATGCCCTTTCACCCGTGCGTTTCTGGATGTGGTCTTTACCTGGCTCAGGGACAGTCTGGACCTCCACAGGGGGTACCAGCTGTTTCCTTTGGCGCTCCCCCCGATGATCGAATGTCGATTGCTGCATTGGATGGTAAGTCAGAAGGTTCTGAAAATGAAGTTCCGGCCGGTTTGGCGTCCACTGGACGTTCCACCGTTCCGGATACAGATCCAGAACTGGTGGCTATGCTATGGCCGCCGAGGGGGTCGTGCTCGAGTGGAAAGCTTGAAGCTGGATGACTGGTACTTAGGGGTGGATCGCACTGGTTCTCAGGGCCCCACCCCGGTACCTTTCTTCCCGGAAGTGCATTAAGAGCTCACCGAGAAGTGAATGGCACCTTTCACTGCCAGAAACAGTTCTGGTGGCTCTTTATCCTTCACCACCCTTGACAGTGGTGCAGCTAGGGGGTATATGAGCGTCCCCCAAGTGGAGCAATCACTAGCGATGCAGTTGTGTCCTGGCGCTGCTACCACTTGGCAGGGAGATCCTGTGCTCCCCTTCGGGGCCTGCAGGCTATGATCGGCAGTGCTTATGCAGCCTGCGGAGAAGCTGCATCTGCAGTACATGCTACAGCGCTGTTGCAAGTCCATCAGGCCAAGGCACTGAAGGATCTGCACGAGGGTGGTCATGACCCAGAAGTTCTCCATGAACTCTGTATTGCCATGGACCTCACGCTATGAGTGACAAAGGTTACAGCACAGTCTCTGGGTCGTGCGAGGTCCCGACGCCCGTCCAGGCCCCCACCAAACCTGGTGGCAAGCAGAGTAGCAAGCGACCCAGGGACGAAGGGAACTGCTCTTCAGGACATGGTGATCACACTTCTCCCTCCTCCAGAGGTGGGCCGGGCGGAGAATCTTTTGCCACTGGGCTTAAGGCGGTGGGTTATGGCCGATCCTGGATCTGCAAGGTTTAAACTGAGCACTTTGCAGGCTCCTGTTCAAGATGTTGATGCAGAAACGCATCTTCAAGTGTATCCGTCCCTAGGATTGGTTTGCAGCGATCGACCTGAAGGACACGTACTTTCATGTCTCAATTCTTCCGCGGCACAGGCCATTCCTGAGGTTCGCGTTCGAAGGTCGAGCATATCAGTACAAAGTCCTACCCTTCAGACTCTCCCCGGTGTTCATGGCCGCCTCGACCACCGGCTGGGGGGCCACGTACGACGGAACCTCATCTGCAGTGGCTTAACGAAAACCTGAATATGCGCTGCACCAGCTGCTCATTTATCATCACGTTGTGATCAGTTTCAGCTGGATGCAATGAGCGCATGCCAGTGTTCATTGGCTTGTTTTAATACACTCTCAAAGCAAGTTCCCAATTTTCGTCTGTCATATCCGACGTGACATCTCTGTTCCTTTCTTCAGGGAACGAGGGCTACATACGTAACAGAGACGTTCTCTATTGTATACAGCTTGAGCGGTGATAACTTAGCAGAACATGGCATAATGGATGGTACATAAAAATGTTTAAAAATTAAATTATAATAATTACAACCCCTAAAATTGAAGATAAACCACTTTCATGCTTTTTGTAACTCTTAAGAATGAAGATTTCTTTTTTCGTATGTTATTTGCATGTAAATTTTTTGCCATATCTCACCATAGTACACAGTCCAGCTACCCATATCTAGATGCTGGTATGAATGGGATACGTTCTTTTTTATTAATACAAATCTTAGAACCAATCAAAAATATGGTAAAGTTTATTGTTAAAAAATCTCATGGATAAAAAGCCAAAAAATGTCGTACTAAAATTATAAAATTAGAATTTTTTTTTTTTTTAAATAACGAAAGTTAAAATTATCAGAAAAAAACTATACTAAAAAGTTATCAGAAAAATTTTAATTGTAACATAAACAAGTCAAAATTGAGACAAAAATCTGAATTACAACATGAAAAGACAAGAATTTGGAATTATGACAAGTTAGAATTTCAGCATAAAAAGGTATAATTAAGACATTAAATTGAATTTAAAATGAATAGCAATACATACTAAATTAAAATGTCTTTCTCATTATTCATAATTGTTACAATATTTTTGTCATAATTTCAGTATTTCATCTCATGACTGTGTCTCATTTCTTTTTTCTCTTTTATGGTGGAAATTTATGGAGACCTAATCAAATACACTACTTTAAAATTTGTATTTCATATATATATATATATGATAGATACATTTATTCAAATTTTAACTTGGTTACTTCCTGTTGTAAAACATTCAGTGAACTTGTACATGCAGTGCATTTTGTTCTCTATTGTACAATGTAAAAGTTTCTTGTCTGCCTCTAAGCTTGAGCGGTGAAATTTATTGAACAGAACGTGACATTATGGATGGTACAGTGTGTACAGAGAGGAACATTTTACACACAGAACACTAATACGTGTCAGGTTATTAAATTATTCTGAGTGTCTGTAAAAATATAGTAAAAGTGTACATCTCATCTCTGTCATTATATCCAAATTTTATTAGTATGTTGTCTCAATCTGAATCCTGTTTTGCATAAATACTACCAGTTAACAAGTTTTAGACCATGCTTTTCTGCATATTCAACATTTTTTGGACTTTGTTAGCTGAATCCTTATGTTAGGTTTATCTATGTGGCCCAGGTCATGTTGTAGGCTACATTTTATTTATTATTCTGAGCTCAAGAGAAGCTGCATATTTATATATAGGCTTAACTTAGGGCTATAACAATTAAGGTCATTAATAATTTACCATAAATAAAACCTCTCTGGCTAAACCACATGCTGACACAACCTCCATCTTAACCTGAAAAGCTAAAATGTCCTGGAGCTGAACTTCTCAGCCTCATTTTGAGTTTATAACTGAATGAAACATTATGATTTTCCCTGCAGGTGCCACGAGGTGAAGTCAGTGTAGTGTGAGCGGGAGCCCTGAGATGGCGACACAGGGGCTGGTGGCCCGGCTCTTGGTGCTGCTGGCTGTGTTGGCGGTGACTCATGCCTCGATCTTCCTGACCAATCAGAAACTGAAACCTCGGTTCCAGCGAGACCGGCGCAACATCCGCCCCAACATCATCCTCATCCTCACCGATGACCAGGACATTGAATTGGGTGAGTGTAAAAAAAAAACACACTCAGATACAAGATAAAAGTACAGACATTAATACTGTTGCAAGTAAATGCTTTCAAATAAACGCCATTCATAATAAGAAATTTTGCAAATCCGCATATTAGAATGATTTCTGAAAATCATGTGATACTGAAGACTGGAGTAATGGTGCTGGAAATTAATTTGCATCACAGGAATAAAATACATTTGGAATACATTTGCGTGTGTACTGTAAGCTGTAATTACTGTATGGATGTGGCAGGGAAATGACTTTCCTTCGTTTCCTTCTGAGTGCTTGTCTGGGTGAATGTTGATTTATACGGTATTGTCCATCCATGCTGACCTTTGTGTGTAAAGTGCACAGACTATTTTTGCAGTGTGTCTGTTTGTATGTGCTGATCTTTCTGCTTCAATCTGTAGAGGTGTGGTGATCCTCTCTGAAAAGGCCAAAGTGAAACAGACTTCCTGTCTCCGATCATATCATTTGAGCCAATCGGGGTGTAGGTTACAGGTGTATGTAGGTTCACTTTGCTGTAGTGTGTTCCCATATGTTATAAAAAAATTAAAAAAAACGTGCATTTTAAATTGTAAATTGAAAAATGGTCTTTCTTTATGCTTACCAAGGCTGTATTAATATGATTAAAAATACAGTAATTTATTACTGTGATACAAAGCTAAAATTTTATTTATTATAAAAATAACTCTAGTATTCAGGGTCACATGATTCTTCAGAAATCATTATAATATGCTGATTTGCTGCTCATGAGACATATTATCAGTGTTGAAAACAGTTGTGCAGCTTATTTTTATTTTATTTTATTTTGGTGGAAACTGTAATATTGTTGAATATCATTATAATTTAAAATAATTTTGATTTTCTAATTTCGATTTTCTGTTTGAAATAATTAGGCTTCTTTGATCAATAGAATGTTCAAAAGATCAGCATTCTTTCAAAATAGAATTGCCGGAACACCCTTGATTTAAAGCATCCTTGCTAAAATACATAAATAAATCTTATTGACTCCAAACCTTTTAATGATAGTGTTAAAAACAGTAGATGTTCATGGTTTGCCCTAATTTACATTTAAATAAATGTGTGTGTTTATTTCAGTAAGACAAGGTCGAATAAATGCTGAGGAAAAGGGAAAACAAAGTGGTTTTGAAAAGTATACTGTAATTGAGACTTTTAATAAGTAGTGTGTGACTTGTGAATATAAAGCCTGTATCGTATATCTCTAAACAAACACATTCATGCACATGCACACACACACACTGCTGGTTTCACATGAATTCCCAGGTTGCAAATGACCAATACATTTCCTCTTAAAGGCTGGGATGTCACAAACAGAGAGTGAATGAAAGAACTGATATCTTTATCCTGTCGATCTGTAGTGTTGGGTAGTGGAAGAGAAAAAGTAGAAGCCAGTTCTTTTTGAAAGTAGAGCAATCGGTAGAGCAGGCTTTATGTCACCTTGAGTAATATACTGTATGATAGATCCTCTTTCACTCTCTCTCTTATCCAGGCTCTATGCAGGTCATGAATAAGACTCGGCGAATCATGGAACAGGGTGGAACGCACTTCTCCAACGCGTTTGTCACCACACCCATGTGCTGTCCATCACGCTCCTCCATGCTGACAGGGAAGTACGCCCACAACCACAACACCTACACCAACAACGAGAACTGCTCTTCGCCTTCCTGGCAGGCCCAACACGAGCCGCGCACTTTTGGCGTGTACCTAAACAGCACTGGCTACAGGACAGGTGGAGATCATTCACAAACACACACTGAAAGGCTTACTTGGTTAAACTTAGGTTATTGTGCATGATATAGAGTAAAGTAGAGTGGAATACAATAATGTAGAGTGCAGTAGAGCTATGTGTTAATAGAAGTCGAATAGAATTAAGTAGACTATACTAAAGTAAATGTAAATAGAATTCACATTAGTTGACAAGAGTATAATGTAGAGTAGAATAAATAAAAATAGTTATACTAACAGAACAGAATATACTGTAAACTTGAGAAAAGTTTACTAAAGCAGAGGACTAGACTAAAATAGTGTAGAATAAATTTGAGTTGAGCAGGCTATACTAAATGAATAGTCTAGAGAATAGTAGAATAATGTAGACTAGATTGAGGCAGAGTGGAATATACTGTGGAATAGAGTTAAGTGGACTAGAATACAGTATAACAAAATAGAGACTAGTAGAATAATATAGACCATATTGAAGTAGAGTAGCATATATCACTGTAGAGTTGAGTAGAGTGGAATAAAGGAAAAGGCAAGAGCTTAATGATCAACAGAATAATATTGAATAGATATCATATATTCTAGAAGTAGAGTAGCATATACTAAAGTAGAACAGAACAGAGTTGATTAGATTAGGTGAAGGAGAATAGTCCCAAGATGTGTAGACTAGTATATAAAAATGTAGAGTAGATTAAAATGAAATAAATGAGATGGTGAGTAGCTTCTACCAAAATAGAGAAGAACAGAGTTACATAGACTTGAGAAAAGTTAATTAAAGCAGAGTAAACCAGACTAACATAATGTAGAATCAAATAGGCTTGACTTAATTAGAAGAGAATAACATACAGATGAATAGGCTAGAGTAGAAAAATGTGGAGTAGATTAAAGTACACTAACATAGTCTAGAGTAGAATAAAGTAGAGTAGCCTAAAGTAGAGTAGTGTAGCGAAGTTTATAGCGTAAACTTCATTGTTGGACTAGATTAGAGCCTAATCAGAGTGTAGCAGCTGTGGCTCTAAGATCAAACTTCTTCTCATCACCTTTGATGATTTCTATCTGAAAAATGTGGGAATAGAGACCAAAGCATTATGGTGCATAACTTTTTCTTGCGATAACTGCCTGACATGAATGTAAAATGCATTTAATAGATTGAGCTCTCATTCATTTGTGAGCTGTTTCATCAGTCAGGGTTGTGTCTGTTGAGGTTTTCACACACTCTCACCAGAGATTCGGTGTGACGGGCCCCCAGGTCACACACACTGTCAAACACACTACCAAAGACTCTTGCATGAACATTGACATAATCTGTCTTCAACAGATGAGTTTCATTAAACTAAAACCCCTTGGGCTGTAAAAGATGATTTTGTGTATTTGTGTGTGTGTGTGTGTGTGAGTGTGATGTTTTCTGTTTGTGACAGAGACATCAGGCAAAACTACCATGTGCATGTAAACATTGCATGACCAGCTGTGAATGTTGCGCCTGCACACACACACACACACACACACACACACACCTGGCAGTGAGTCAGGCTTTTAGTGGGAACAGTCATCCATTAGAGCACACTTACTCCAGGAGAGAGACCGGCTCTGACCAACATCCTCTCTAATGTAACATTTCCAACACAAATATTCATCCATCTTCAAGTAGCTCCCTGTTTTCTATTTCCCTACATGCAGGCTCTGTCTACATCCCCACTGTATTTTAAGTGTGCAATGAATTGTTTTCTAATCATTATCACACCTAGTATACTCTATTCTGCTCTTTCTTACTCTGCTATTCTATTCCATTCTATTTCTATTTCTATTTCTATTTCTATTCTATTTCTATTCTTTATTGTTCTGTTCTAAACTGCTAGGTACTCATCATTCTTATCATCTCTACACAACTATACATATACACAATTTCACTCTACTCTGTTCTACTTTGCTTTATTCTGTGTCGTTCTACAATAATTTATTGTACTCTACTGTACTCTACCATACTTTATGGTATTCTACTCTAGTTTACTCTCATTTTACTCATTTGACAGTTTTCTACGCTGTTGTTTTATTCTCCACCTCGTTCTATTCTTCTGTTGTATTCTGCTCTAATACTAAAATAAAAGTTTTATTCTATTTTGTTGCACTTTACTCTGTTAAACTCTATTCTGTTCTGCTCTAGTCAACTGTAGTATCTACTTTTCTATTCTACAGTACCATACTGTTTTCCTTAACTTCACTTTATCATGTTGTACTCTACTCAACTTTATTCTGTTTTTGCTATACTCTGCTGTACTGTTGTTTACTATTCTTCACTCTGCTCTATTCTGCTCTCTATTCTACTTTACTTTTTATTTCTTTTTTGTCTATTCTCTGCTCTACGCTACTATACTGTATTTAGCTTCCTTCTAAACACTGTTTTTATGATAACTATGCCCTTTTGTGTTTCTCAGCATTCTTTGGGAAGTATCTGAATGAGTACAACGGTACTTACATTCCTCCGGGATGGAGGGAGTGGGTAGCCATGGTGAAGAATTCCCGCTTCTATAACTACACTCTGTGCAGGAACGGTGTCCGAGAGAAACATGGACATGAATACTCAAAGGTGTGTGTTAAAGGTGGTCAAAGTGGAACCTCGTCTTTTCAAACTGCATCACCTTACTTCATTTCTTGTCATGTCTTCATCCATTCTTGAATAGTTTAATTGATAGTCCCTTTTCTGTCTGTCTCTCACTCTCCTTCTCTCATTGGCTCTCTCTCTCAAAGTTCAGCGTTTTTGTCAGGCTTTATCAGTTTTAGAGTGGCCGATATCCAAGCTCTCTGACAACAGAAAAGTTTGCTTATTAGTGGGGTATATATGTGCGCATGGTAATCTTTTAAATAACGGAGACTGAAACATTTTAAATTAAAAGATGAATAATCAGATCTCTGTACCTTCTGTAGGACTACCTGACCGATCTCATAACCAATGACAGCATCAGTTACTTCCGCATGTCAAAAAAGATCTACCCTCACCGCCCCATCATGATGGTGATCAGTCACGCTGCCCCTCATGGCCCGGAGGACGCGGCCCCTCAGTACACCACTGCCTTTCCCAACGCTTCACAGCACATGTGAGTCCAAACCTGCGTTGCATTACATTCAATTTGAAGTTATTTGAAGTTGAAATACTGATGAATTTCAGAATGTCTCAGTCTTGGTATTTGCTTTGTATCTTTTTTGTATTGATGGAAGCATCACTAAAGCTGCATGAACTCCACCAGCGTATGTAAAAACTGATTATTACAAGGCTTCATGGGATACTTGATTCTGATTGGTCAGTTGCTGCATTCCAAGATTTGATATTCCCAGATATGGCGCCATCCTTTGACTTAAAAAAGCTTAACCAGGAGTTAAAATGGAGGACTTCAAAATTAAATTCAACATGTACGGGAAAAGCAAAAGCAGAGGATTTCAGCAGTGTATAGAAGATGACTCGACTTGGGCCCGCCCATACTTCCTGTGACGCTACATTCTATCTTGTGAGCAAAGTTAGTCTGGCAAAGCTGCTGTTTTAGAGCATTTCTGTTCCCAAACAAGTGGGAAAAAATTAGAAATAAGCCGATCATGTTCCGTTGCTACGCATACGTCATCGTAATGAGTGGTCTGATTGGTTGTAGATTCGTCCAGTAGTATACAGAGGCAT
>JAUCMU010000048.1:4425631-4435935 GCA_032275025.1 Enteromius treurensis | reverse complement strand
CAGTCTGCGTTGTGTTGGATTGTGAGCGTTTTTCAGTCGTCTTTTGCAAACACTTGATTTATATAAGAAGTAGGAAATGATGGTGTTTGAGACTCAACAGTGTGTTATGTACATGTACTGAACTGTTATTATTCAACCATGCCAAGGTAAATTCAGTTTTCCATTCTATGGCAACAAAGCGTACATTTATCTGTGTTTTTATGTGTTCAAATTTGGACTGCAAAACCCATCCTTTTGGAGTTTAATAATTTGGGGAAAGCCTGAAAAATATGTTTTTCAGACTTCGTTTACTCTTTACATCACCCAACTCAAATTGCTTTGAGTAACCATAAACTCAGTAACTTTTTTTTTTTTTTAACACTTTTAACCCCTTAAGTATGTTTTATTTTGTATACATTTTTTGCTTTTTTATTGTGATTTGTTATGAAATATAACTATAAAAAAACACATAGTGCATAAATTAACTCTATAAACAGAGTATTTATATAAATGCATTTTATAGTTAAACTGTAAAGTTACAATACTTTATTTATTTCCTACTTTTTCAAACATTAAAACCCACAAGCAGCTAATTATATATGCACCGCCAGTTTTTACACATGTACAGCAGTTCCAGAGAAGAAATAACGTCACACAGGTTTAGAGCGAAATGAGGGTAAATGCTGACAGAAGTTTAATTTCCTTTTAAATCAAAGCACGGCCGATTCTAAATATGCTCGTTTGGTAATGAATAGTTATTTTGCTAGCTGTGCTCAGATGTGAGTTGGAGCAGCAGTGTGGTAATCCATCGTAATTCTGCCCTGCTGAAACCCACCCATAGTCCCCTCATGATTAAATCACGACTGGAATGAACTGCTCTGACCTGTTGCGTTTTTCCGTCTGCTTTCTCTTTGATGGATTCAGGCTTAAGAGTGATGAGTGTGAGAAACTGGCTAGACTCAAACAAATCGTCCGAAGGCACGGCTGCTCTTCTGCAGCCAGGAATGACTGAATGTTCTGGCAAGGTCTAGATGTCTTCCTAAACTTCACTCCAGACTCTCTCTCCGTTTCTCATTCTTCATGATGTTTCTCTCTCTCACTCTGTTTATGGTTTGCACACGCTCTCTCTGTTCAACGTCTTACTTCTCCTTCTGCTTCAGACTCTTGCATTGCACCTGATGCCACAGCATCAGCCGTTTAGGCTCGTCTAGAGGAAACACAATTTATGTCAGTGCTCTAGAATCTCCTCTGGATTTTTCATCCTCTTTCCAGCTTTATACAGCCCCCTGCAGAGAAATATTCAGCCGTTCTTCTGTCTCAGCATGCTGGCTTAAACTGTTGTCCAGGTTGATGTTAGTCGGTGGTCCCCCTCTCTCTCTCTCTCTCTCTCTCTCTCTCTCTCTCTCTCCTGACAGTGTGTTTTTGCTCTTATGATGAGGAGAACTGTTTCACTTTCACAGGTCTTTTACACTTCCATGAACATGTTATACAAGCTGTTAAACTGTCACATTACTATTGAGTCTAGCAGGTTTTATGTCTTTCTTTCTTAGAGGAAAAAAGCAATCTCTATAAAGTGATTTAAAAAATACTTTTGCTGTTGTTCATGGATATTCTTTGGATGAAAATGGTTGGAAATTTATTGCTGATATGAAACTCTGACTGATAGACATTTATTTTTTTTCCTGTTCGGTGCTTTAGTACTTGTCTCATAGAAAAAATTAAAAAAACTATTGTAGTATAAAATTGTTATGTTATGTTGTGTTGTGTTGTTTTATGTTTTATTTTTGTTTTATGTTTTGTTTTATGTTATGTTTTATGTTTTATGTTATGTTTTATGTTATGTTTTATGTTATGTTTTATGTTATGTTTTATGTTTTATGTTGTGTTTTATGATATGTTTTGTTATGTATTATTATAAAGGTTTTAGCATTAAGTACTGTATAGGTAATGTGAAAAGGTAATCAGTAAATATTACATATCCAAAGAAAAAAAACAAAACACAATATAGCTAAATGTGCATACATTTTTTCATTTTGTTTTTATATCTTAACAATAAAAAACAACAACTTTAAAATTAGGCAAATATATAGACGTTTAATGAAGTCTAGTGTCACCTCTTCATGGTGCCTCCAGCTCATGTAATCATGCATTAAAAAAAAAAAAAAAAATATATATATATATATATATATATATATGTATATATATATAAATATAAATATATTATGAATATCATGACCTTTCCATTCCACACACGGACAGATATAACAGACTGATAATCTGACAGACTAGGATGCATATACAATGAATGGCAACAGCAGGTGGGCTTTCTCTCTTTTTTATCAAGCCGGGCTCATAAGGACACACGAGATTGTATTTCACCTACTGAAGAAGCAGAGCGAGAGAGAGGGGGAGAGGAAGTTTACTGGAGTACGTTTCCCCTCTGAGGTCCCCATCTAAAGGCAGATGTGCTATAAGTCAGCAAATGTACAAGTAAGAGAGTTCACACCTGGCCCTCTTCATCAAACAGGCAGTAATTAACCTTCTCGATGACCTCTGTGTTTCTAGAGCGATCTGTTTAATGCACATGAACTTGCACATGTGCATGAGAATGCTGGAGCATCAATCATCATGAAGCTTGTTCTGTGCGATTAAAGGTTAAAGATAAATCTGTTTTGTTTGTTTTTTTAGACTAATCTGAATAATCTTTCCGCTCTGCAATGGTATGATGTAATTCTGGCTTAATTTGCATTTCCTTCGACACGTAAATGCATGTAAATACAGTCCATATGGTGCGTTCAGTCCACAGAGGAGTGATGCAATAAGAGATGTAGCATGGAAAACAGATTCATGTCTGATATGGAGCTCCAGAGCATCACAAATGCTGTTGTCCATCATTTCCAGGAAACACAGGCTTTGGCAGCACACTGTTGACCAGATACAGTCAAACACTGATATATTTAGACCCGGCTGGAGGTCTCTGAGAGAGCATCTTGTGAACTGAGTATCATGTGCGCGTGTGTGGAAGAGACGGGAAGAGGTCTTGGCGAGGTGTGGAGACGTTGGCTGTACATTTGGAGATGGACAGCTGGGAAAACTCAAGTTGCCTGTCATTTTGTGTAACTCTATGAAGCGTTAACATCCGCCAGTACGTGGAGCTTCCTGATTGGATTGTCAGTTTCAGTGAGTTTAATGAACTGCTGATGGCAGTAAGTATCACTCATATCGTAAGGCACATTCATTAGTTATACTTTAAAAGGGTAGTTTAACCAAAAATAAAAGCAAATTCTATCATCATTTACTCACCCTTAAGTCATGAAACAATTTGAGGTTGACAACCATTGTTTTTTATCCATAATGGGAACCAAAAGTGTTCTCTAGCATTCTTCCAAATGTCCTCTTTACAGGTTTGGAGTGACATGAGGGTGAGAAATAGAATTTTGCATAAATTATTTCTTTATTAGCTTTAACTTCTGCAATTTCAATGAGTCTACCTACCTACATTTAGTTGAAGCCCTTCCATATGCGCACTTATCTATTTACTCAATCTGTTTAATCTGGATCACAAAAAAGATTATATACATTATGAACATGTGGCATATGAGCCTGTCAATGTAACCGCTATGGTACTGTGTCTTATATAAACGGTGTATATGGACATGGTGATAAATGTAGCAGTGCAGATGACTTGATAATGATGAATATAATAATCAACAGGTGGTGTAGTATTTCAGCTGTGAAATCATGTTTGCAAAACACATTGTGCAGGTAAATGGGTAATATAATACCATAGAATGCAAATTAGAAAAGTAAAGCAGGTTAAAAAAAAGCATGTTTGGTATTAAATGTTTACACCTTTTATTTAATAACAGTTTAATAAGAAGAGCGTGTATGTGTGTGTGTGTGTGTGTTTAAATCAAGTAAAATATTGCAAAAACATGTTGACTGCACTATTTATTTGATGGCAGTTTAATAACAAATAAAATTAAAATTAAATATATTTAACCGTAGATAGCTAATATAATAAAATGTACGTTTAGTAAGCAAATCAATGCACATCTATTGCTTTAAATATTAAACCAGTTATTTTAATTTTATTTATTTATATTTTTAATTATATTTTTATTTATTTAAAATAAATAATACTACTAATAATGATGATGATAGTAATAAAAACCACCAAGCAATGTTTAAAGTAATTTACAGCCTTATAATACACTTGAATATAATAATATAAATATAAATGGTCACATATGAAATTAGTTACACGTTGATTCAGTTGTTAAATTTTGAAATGCCTTATCAAATCTTCAGCTGCTGCCTGGCGTGTGTTCGTACAAGCATTAGAAACATTAAGAGCTGCATTCTTTCTGTGTAAATGTATAACAGGGAAGCATGTCAGATATGCCCAGATTAGTTTACTAACAAACAATGAATAACCAAACACTCTTTTTCTGAAGGGTCTCTGTATCAGGCGTGTGAGTCTGATTTTTATGAGGTCTATTTTAGATTTGGCATTTATGATCTGAGCGTGAGGTTTTGTCTTGAGCTCTGGCTGTGAGTGTATGCTCTGTTAGTAGATGAACTGCAGCAGCGTGGCATCCAGCAACACTCCAAACTGACTTTTTATCTGTTACCACCCATTTGTTTTACAAGCGGCAGGTTGATACTTGTAAACGGCTCCACCCTTTACAGAAAAACCCACAGCAGCAGCAGCAGCAGTCCAAATGGCTGGAGGTGATTGAATGGCTGCCTGTGGAGACGTTTATTGACTTTCACAGTGGTGTGAATGAACTAAACCAGTTAGGGAGTGTTGGACGATTGACCAATCACAAAAGCCCAGTGTTTGGTCAGGTCCAATCAGACTGGCTCAAAACAAATGGCTAGCCAAATTGTCTTAGCAGTGTCAGACAGGTTTTTGTGAGAGAATGACTGGTAAAACAGACATAAATACATGCAAAACTCTTCAGATGTTTAAATATTTGAAGTAGTTGTTCTGATTGAGCTTGGTCCGTATCGAATTTCAGATGGATTGAAAGAGGTGGGATAGACCTTGAATCCAATCATTTTCTCTCAATTTGATTAAAACATACTTGCTGTTATATGTTGGTTTATATATATTTCGTATCTTATGAATGTGTGTGTGTTTACGCCTCACGTCTTTTGAATCTGAACATTTACTTATTTCCTAAGAAGTGCTGCTAACATGTAGTCAGCCCTCTTTTTAGATCAATCATCAAGGTTAAAAAACAGCTTTTATCTATACGTGACCCTGAACCACAAAACCAGTCATAAGGGTTGATTATTTAAAGTTGAGATTTATACATTTGTTATACGTTTGGTAGGATAGGACAATATGTGCAGCTATTCTGAGAGAGCAAAAAAAAAAACTAAATATTGAAGAAAAATAGCTTAAAAAGTTGTCCAATAGAATTCTTAGCAATGCATATTACTAATTAAAAATTAAGCTGTGATATTTTTACAATAGGGTATTTACAAAATATTTTCATGGAGCATAATCTCTAATTTGTCTATAATTTGACCCATGCAATGAATTTTGGGCTATTGCTACAAATATACTTGTGCTATACTTATATCTGGTTTTGTGGTCCAGGGTCACATATATTCTCTGTTTCTGAGTGTTGAAGGTTGAATATCAGAATGCAGAAATGCTGATGAAAATGAATGTAAACATACAGAATCATGTCTAGTTTTGACTTTATAGTATGGACAAAAACGATCTGCAAAAATGTCTTCCTGTGTTTTACAGATTTTGAACTTTGACTTTAATCTTGAGCAATATTAATAGTGAAGCTTGCCTTAACAAGCACCGATAAATCTACTTAAAACCGGTTTCGTTATGCCAGTAAAATTTATTTGCATCTTGAAATTTGAACTGAGCGTGGTTGGATCAGGTGTGTCCGTGGGCCTCAGGTCATGGCTTAAAAGGCTACTACTTTCTGTTGTAACATCACACACACACACACACACACACACACACACACACACAGTTCAAAGTGCTCAGCTCTGGAATGTCATGCAGGTGTTTTTGGAGGTGAAGGAGTAGATAGAGGGATTGCCCTTCAGTCACATAGGACAGCAGTATGCATTCCTCTCCTCAAGCCCACACACAGCGCTCAGTGCGCATACACACACACACACACACACACACACAGCCTTCATTTTCTGAAGCGATCTGGCATTTCATTGCCAGTCACAACCCAGAGATATTCCTTATGACGATTCCTCTGTCATCCATTATATATCTCTCTTATGGCTGTGGGTGTATGAATGCTGTTTACTTAACGTACAGATAGAGGAGTTTATGCTTGATCTGCAGAACACAACTTGTGTTAATACACAGTTCACTGATAAAGCAGTGTGGTTTGAGTCCCCTTTCTTTGAAGACACACAACATGCTCGACAGAAATGTAAACACTCACAATATCATCTTTCCAAAACATACCCACAATGCACTCTGTCTTCACTTCTGCCTGCATGTCATATCTCGTTATGGGAAAATTATAGGCCAACATCCAGGAACCCACCATTTAACCTTAATTCAACCTTTTAACCCTATAATGCCTCTAAATGATCAGCATGATTTAAACTTTGTTGCACACAATCTAGTACTTGTCATCTGTCACGTGATTGATAGTACATTCTTTTGTAGTAAATAAAATACCTTTTATTGTCATTATTTACATTTTCTTTTCTTTCTACTTTTTCTTTTATATCCGAAACAAAAGAATAACTTTTATTTTGTTAGGAATATAAGATGAATACTTACTGGATTGAAGCAACTTAGGTTTACTTAATTGTGTACATACTGTTTGTATGTGAAAAAAATATGTGCGTATCAAATATAAGGAACATTTATTTGTTAATCTCTCAATCATCATGTTATATTGCATTATATGTTTTGCTCCCACATTATTTATATAACTAAATAACTAAGTACCGTCTTACTTAAAACCTTATTCTGAGATCAACTGATATTAATGTAATGTACAGGTATATAAGTAGTCTGCTTTATTGTTATAAGATTTCATTTATTCACATTACAAGCTTGGAATCAATGTAAATTTTTGGCCATTTAAATATCAGAAATTGCACCAAATTGCATAAGTATTGGCTAAGGATCAATAAAGTTTATTATTATTATTATCATCATCTTTTTTTATTTTTATTTTTTGTAAAAAAAGCTAGACAGATTTTTACGTGTGTACAGTATTACAGTATTTATCTTTCTGTGTGTGTGTGTGTGTGTGTGTGTGTGGTTTGATTCTGATGTGATGTCAAAACAGTGAGTAGGACAGGAAACTTCATTCAAAACAGAGGCAGATGGCCTAGTGTAAAATAGTGTGTGTGTAAGTGCTGTAGTTTGTGTTTATTTACATAATGTAAAGTGTCTAGTGACTGCAAAAGTGAGAAGAACAGGTGGGCCTGTTTCAATGACCTTATAACACAACATCCCACACCTACTGCTTTACCTACTATAGAGGGGAAATTACACAGTTGTTGGTTTTGAGCTCATAAAATAGATGTCCTCGAGCACATTTCAGGTTCACCGTCACCATATGTCAATCAAACAAGCCCTTCCTGTTTGAGTGGGCGGTCCTGGCCAGGATAAACTAAAGAGGGACACACTTCATGCTTATAAAAGTCTAGTCTTAATCAACCTTATCTGTCTGCAAATTACAGTTATGCCCATTATTGTTCTTTCCAGTTTTATTATCATTATGTAGCTTGTTTATTATCTCATTTCCCTTGCACTACATTTGCATGGTTTTAAAAGTTGTTCCTCTCATGGCAATAAAACACACTGAACTTAAGTGACAGAGTAGTGTTGTATTGGTTGTGTATTAGAAAAGCACTGACCTATTCACACGCAAACTGAAGTGTTACGTGAGTCAGCTTACATGTGGGACTGTCTGTCTGGCTTTGACTCAACTACACTCTGTGTCATACAGTATAGCAAAACAGAACCGATTTAAGATTTATATGTCCCACAGGTAATGATTTGGCCATCTGAAGGCACATCCCATACAAATAAATCAGCTTTCCAGAGCAGTGTTTGTTATACTGAGCATCCTAACTCATGTAAATAACTTTCCTCCTGTCTGCATCCAGTGTTTTCAGAGGCACTTGTTATATATTTTCTGTTGTTTGCCACATGCTTCATTTTAACGAAAGGATGTATTATTCAAGTGGTGTATTATAATGTCATGTGGTGTAACTGTGCATATTTTAAATATATTTTAAGATAAATATGAATTAATTTATTTAACAAATTTTAATATCGTTTTTGGCAGGTTGCACCACATGACGTTTTTAGAGTCAATCATATATATATATATATATATATATATATGTATATATGTATATAAGATCTTTTTTAGAGTGATTTATGATATCAGGATAGTATTATCTGCCTTTTTTTGGCAAGTTGCACCACATGACATTTTACAACTTTGCCTTGTCATTAAAAAGTTCACCTGAAGGTTATCTGATATTTATATAATCTCCTTTTATAGGTTTTATTTTTCCTGCACATTTCTGTACAGTATGCTGGTTGCACCAAATGACTTTAATTTAGTGGACAGTGATAATGATTTATAATGTCAGGATAGTAGTATCAGTCTTCATTTTTTCAGAATTAAAAACATGGACGTGATTATATTTTGAGTATATTTTAAAGTGCATTTTAAATTAATGGATCAGCACGAAAATAGAGCATGATGTCCGACTCAGACCAAAGTGTAAATCATTATTCTTTGTTAATCTTCCCCTCTGCTAAAGCTCTTAAATCTCATTCACATCCATGTTTGGATTCAGAACTGAAACCAGTGTAATCCAGCATGCAAATTCATGTTGGTTTAAGCCAGTCTTTACAGCAGGCTGTGCTGTCAAATTAACAGGAACATTTCATGCTTCTAATATGAATGTAATTGTTCATAGTAAAATTATGAAAAGTTGTGGAACAAAAAGAAGAGAAGTGCAGTTGATAGACACTCTGGTTAAGTGAGTGTTTACACACTCATGCATGTGCTGGTGCTGTAGCGTGCAGGTTCCAGCCATGGTCACAGTGTAAACAAATCAGATGCTTAACTCATCTGATCCCAAACAGTCACGGGAGCCATGGAGGAGTGTGCTGGAGGATTAAAAAAAGCCCTTACATCCTTAAACAGAGCTGGCCATAATCATCCAGAGATCCAGCCTGTTCTTCCCTCAGCGCACTGATAAAGTTTTCAACAGATGACAAGTTGCCCTGGGAAGAGACACAGCTGTGAAGCTGGAGGGTGATGTGCATGTTTACTGGGGTGTGGGTGTGTGGGTGTGTGTGTGTGCTAGCACTACTAGCATGTGTGTGTTCTCCACTCCTCCCACGCAGCAGTAAGTTAACATGATGGCTTCCTTTGCTCTTTAGGAGAGATAGATAAGAATAGAAATAGACTTGTCACTGTGACGGTTTAAAATACACATTCAAATGTGGTGTGGCTTTCCCAGCAGTCGTTTACTCAAAGGCTTTATGATACTGGATATAATTCATGTGTTGGCCGTGTCCTCATGTCAGGCCCTGAGAGCCTGCTGTTTGTGTGCAGACCACAGAAATGAAAGAAAAACATGTCACGTAAGGACACATTCACACGCACAAAAATAATCACAGCAGTTGCTTTTTAAATATTAGCTTTAAATGTTTTAGAAATGGATTGGTTGGAGAAGCCCATTTATAATATTTAGAGAAGCCATGACATTGCATGATGTATCAAGTTAAATATTTATTTTATTTAAATAATAAAAAAATTAAAAAAAAAAATATATATATAAGGTGCTATTAAATCTAAAAGTATGGATAAATTAAAACTACTGAAAGTATTTAGTTTATTTAAAAATTGTATTTATTTAAATATTATTATGTAAATTACACGACATTTTACTAAATACATTAAATTTAATTTTAGTGCCTTGTCTGAACTTAATATTTCAAGAGAAAATGTCAAAAAAAGTAAATTGTGATGTTATAAAATATGTATTTTTTTTTATTACATTTAAATTATTTTTTTTATTTTTTTTACATAGATATTTTATATAACACATTTCTTATTTTATTATTATTTTTTTATTAATAGAAATTACACTTCTTTCTTTATTGGTCCGATAATAATGTGTAATTCTACAATTATTTTGCATATAAAAATACACTGCATAGAAATATTAACAAATAGTAAAATAAGGAAAGATTTTAATTTACAGTAAAATGAGGAAGATTTTTTTCTCTGCTGGGCAGTTGCAAACTTATATGCATGTACAGTAAGAGCAGTTTG
>JAUCMU010000048.1:4370662-4386307 GCA_032275025.1 Enteromius treurensis | reverse complement strand
ATATATATAACACATTTTTATATAAACGCATGTGTATATTATTTATACATATATATATATATATATATATATATGTGTGTGTATACATGTATGTATATATGTATACCGTACACAAACATATATAAATAAAAAACTTTGGATAAAATGAGTTGCGATTAATCATTTGACAGCATTATTTTTTTCCATCCGTGCTATCAAGTGTTGCTTGTGTTATTTCCATCTCTTTCACAACATGCTCAGCCATGAACTCTGAAACCATAGAAAATGAATGGAGTGGATTGGATTAGTTTCTAAAGACTTTCTTTATTGATAAATCCCTTAGGAAAGAATTTTATGCTTAAGACTTTGATACAAGTCACAAGTTTCGTTCACAAGCCAAACTCTGTTTCTTCTTTGAATTGCAAGTTTAACCAGAACAAATCTCGCACTGGGTCACTCAGTGGTCAATGATGTAATTTCCTTTCAGAGTTCTGTCATTGGTCAGTAACACTGCATATTAATTGTCTTTGACAGGTCTTCCCATCAGCACTTATGCAAAGTACTGCTATCGTAAGCTGCAAAAAGTGGCCATTACTGGGGGCAAGAAGGTAAGAGATTTTGTTATTATATATATATATATATATATATATATATTATTTATTTATTTATTTTTCTACATGGATTTAATTTATTATTATAGATTTTATAATAATAATAAGTAATTATTATTATTATTATTATTGGAAGGTATGAGTTCTTTGTTATTTTCTAAATATTGTTTAATTGATTCATTAACTTTCACTTACAGTAAATCTGCAGATACAAACAATTACTTAAAACTCTCTTAATCTTAAGCTAATATCCAAATCAATATGCATTTTGTCATATGATACATTATAATGGAATGCCTATTTTAACTTGTTTTTTAGTATTTCTTTTATTTATTTAGACAATATATTATAAGGGGATAGATTATCAGATTCTGTCATCATTTACTTATACTTATGTCATTCCAAACCCGTGCAGCTTTATTATTTCTGTTATGTGAAGATATTTTGAAGAATGTTGGCTTCCACGGCACTTTAGTCAGCACTTGTTTATTTACACACATTCTTCAAAATACCTTCTTTTAAGTTCAATGGAACACAAAAACTAAACGAAAGATTTAGAGCAACTTGAGAGTGAGTGAATGAAGACGTTAAATCCCTTATCAGCTATAACATACAAATAATGGATCCAGCTGTGTTTAATATTAATAGGCAGGCTATGGTTCTTTTTCGGTTCTTGATTGCAGCGTCGACTCCTATCCTGGTTTAACCAGACAAGCACAAGTTGGATGTTTCCAACATATTATGTCAAATATAAGTTTTTCCTGGGAGTATTGTTTATTTATAGATGCCAGCACCGCTGTTAGATCGTACCTAGGAGTCTGCGAATGGTCAAAAGAAGCAGTATATGGGGCAGCCGTCTAAAATTGGTCACATCTGTGAGCAATCACAGCACCCGGCCTTTAGGAGCACTCCTTGAGAATTACTAATCCACTAACCCAAACTAAGAAGAAAAGGTTAGAACAACCCCCCCAGGCCCCTGTGTAAGACTCGACCATGCACACACACGCTTCACTGCTAACAGCACTGGCACTAGCAGAAGCCGTTTCCCTCCCTATTTGTCCTTTCACCAGTCCCACCCTGTAATCAACCATCCCACCTCTGTCTCCAGTGTTTTTACTGGGTGGGCTATTTTTACCTCCTCACCGCACCACTACGTGTTATCCCGCTCAGCGCTGATCTTTCATATTGTGTTACAGCTGAGATGTTGTCCGTCTGTTCCACAGAGTTATGAGGGAAACACACACAGTCCAGTCAACAGATGTTTCATGTGTCAGCAGAGAGTTGATATATATTGGTACTGGAATATTTCAGACAGAAATGAGGATTGTCAACATTCATTCTCTTATTTTTCTTTCTTTGTTTTCTATGCAAAGGATGCATATAATGACCAAAGACTGTCAAGATCCTAAAATAACAAAAGTTCCACAAAAACACTAGAAAAGTATTTTTGAGCATTTTGGTCAATGCCAATAAGTTTGATAATTATATTCATTTTAGAGCTGATAACTAATAAATATTCAATATTAAAATACTATATTATTTTATAAAATACATAATACTTTAAAATCACTAGTTTGAAGTGCTACAAGGGAATTTAGGCTTCATAATGGATACTGGTTTTGAGATTCGTAGAGAAGATTACATTTAAAAGTGTAAATAAATGATTGAGTTATGCGTGAACGGCAGAAAATGTGATTTAAGTGTAAACATAAAAGTTACAATTAAATATAGAACACTGGGCTGATAATAAGAAAAAAGAAAGGATCAAATCAAGTTAGGATTTTCTTTTTTTTTAAAGAAATTAATGCTTTTATTCAGCAAGTATGCATTAATTGGATCAAAAGGGACATGAAGACTTGTATACAAATATATATATATATATATATATATATATATAAATGCTTTTACTTTAAACTTTCTGTTCATTAAATAATCCTGAAAATAAAATGTATGGTTTACAAAAATATTATGCAGCCCACCTAATTTCCAACATTGGTACTGTATATCAGTGCACCGATGTAATGCATAATGATGCTGATTTATTATATAATAAACAATTATTATATTCTTAGTATTACTTAAAAGGCTTTTTAAAAGGTTTTTTAAAATTACCAACCCCCTCGAGTCTATATATATTTGAAATCACTACATTTTATTAGTTCTTTTATTCAAATTGCAGCAGTGACAAAGTATGTGCGATATCTGTTTGATCTGTAGGGTCTGAGGAAGCCCACCCTGGAGGAGATCGATCACGGTCGGAACGCCATCGTGACCCCGTCTCTGTTCGGCAGCGCTCTGGAGGAGATCATGGAGAGGCAGAGCGAGCTCTTCCCCGAAAGGAAGCTGCCCTGGGTGCAGGTGCAGCTCTCTCAGTATGTGCTGGCCCTGGGTGGAGCCCAGACGGAGGGCATCTTCAGGTGGGACAAAGACGGGGGCTTGTCATGGGGTTTAATGTCTTATATGTAGCACATTATAATCTAATTTAAACTCTGCTGATTACCAAATAACACAGCCATCCTGAAGTTTATCCATGAAATGACATGTAACAGAGACATGTTTCTTTTAAATCCTGTGCATCACAGCTCTTTCGTGCCATCTTAAGTCTGTCACACTGGCTCCACCTTGTGGTCAAATGGTCCAGTACATTATTTTCAGCTGGGTCCCACATGGTGCACTTGATGTGGTTTTTGTTTGTGCATGACCATAAGGTCCTCATAATTTTAGACTGTCCCCTTTGTCATTTTGTGATTGATTGGGCCCTTTTATTGCTACAGTGTAGTCAAAGTGTGTAGCACAAGGTCTAAAAGCTCATTTAGGACAGGGTTCTTAGTGCTCCAAACACTTCTGCCAATTAAAAGTGGTAACTAGCTTTCAGAAACACAAATGTGTATCATAAACCATCTTGGCTGAAGCTGTTGTCTTCATTTTGTAGAGTACCAGGGGACATTGATGAGGTGAACGCTCTCAAGTTACAAGTAGACCAGTGGAAACTTCCAGAAAACCTCTCTGATCCCAATGTCCCAGGTGAGCACATCAACCATTCACAATTATATCTCAGACAGCATTTACATGGAGAAGGTGAGTCCTTTAGACCACAAGTTTTCAACCTATGTATGTATATATATATATATTATATATATAGGCTACATTATTTCTGCTACAGTTATGACAAAACTGCTTGTTTTTAAACTTTTTTGATTAGCAGAAACTAGCTGTTGCTCGATTAAATGCATTTATTCATTTATTTTTTTAAATGACAAACATTTTTTAGTGACGTGGAGTGAAAATTTTATTTTAATGAATTAAAGTTAGATTAATACGTGTGTATCACAATTAATCACATCCTTGTATGTGCAGTATGTGTGTGTAATTTATATATACATCAATCATAAATGTACACATATTTTATTCAAACAAAACTTTTATTTTGTTTGCAATTCATCGTGCTTTATCGTTTGACAGCACTAATATACAGTATATATAAAATAAGATGCACTCTTTCAGTTTCTATTGATTGTTGTAGCTGGGAGATATTTGTTCCGTCCACAAAATATTGAAAACGTCTTTCCACAAAATACAACTGTTAAGTTTTTTTTTTTGTAGGAACTAAGAATTAAAAATGGTTCATCGGACCATTAATACGCAGTACAATCTTTCTAAAGTTTGCAACTTAAAATTTATACACTACAAGAAAATCTGTCACTGGGGCAGTGCCTTTTTAAAAGGTGCATTTTGTTCCCTTAAAGGTACATATTAGTATATAAAGTGTACATGTTTGAACCTAATAGGTACAAAAGTGCACCCAGTAACCGCTCTTGTACCTTTATTTCTGAGAGTGCATGAAATATGTAACGAGCGGGACAGGATATTAAGGTTTCTCTCTCTCTTTCTCTGTGTCAGCGTCTCTGCTGAAGTTGTGGCACAGGGAGCTGGAGGAGCCAGTGATTCCTCAGAGCTTCTACATGCAGTGCATCAGTCACTATGAAGATCCCGACGCAGCCATCAGCGTGGTTCAGTCCCTCCCAGAGCTCAACAGACTCGTGCTATGCTACTTTATCCACTTCTTACAGGTAATGCCATGCGAACACAACCCTGCGGTGCGGTACACTAAAACAAACCCATTTCAACGCTCTGTCTTTCTCTCATGCCAGGTCTTTGCTCAGCCGGTTAATGTGAGTAGGACTAAGATGGACGTGAATAATTTGGCGATGGTCATGGCTCCGAACTGCCTGCGCTGTCAGTCTGACGATCCTCGAATCATCTTTGAAAACACACGCAAAGAGATGTCCTTCCTCCGCATACTCATCGTCCACTTGGACACCAGCTTCATCAAGGGCTTGATCTAGTCATTTTGCGTCTCAACTGATCCAGCTTTGCCTCAATGTGAATCATCCTGAACTCGCCTCTTATGACATAACAAATGCATGACGTTTGTCTTTTCGGGTTTGCTATTTCTTCTGTCTTTTGTATTGATGAGCAGGGAAATAACATCCTTTGGACATTCATAATCATAATAACACATGCAGAATGACCTGCAGCATATTTCTTTAATTTAATGTGGTATGAGTGTTCTGATTATTTAATAGCAACCGTTTGTAAGCTCATGTATGAGTGCGGGGAGCAATTTCTGACTTTGGATCTTGTGTTTAAGTCTGAGCAGGGAATTAACATTGCAGAGCTGTGGACCACGGAATCTGAAGTGGTCAGGCTTTGAGCTTGAAGTCTGGTGCCTTACATGGAGAATGATTGCTGATGTGCCCATAAACACACCCTCCACGCTTCTGCATTGTCATAGACTCCAAATGAACTGGTACCGCAAGCAGGTTTTCCCAGTAGTCCCATTCGGAAATAGAAAATTATATTTCCAGATGTGGTTTGGCTACATCCAAGATGATTATTTATGCAGAACTATTCTGTAGCGAGATAGCTGCTGCTCATAGGCCTACTGAAAGTGCAAAATCGCATACTGCATAGTATGCGAAAAACAGTATGCGAGATTAGTAGTATGTCTCAAATGTATAAAAAAAACAAAACAATAAGGATCCTGACGCCACATTTATAAAATGTTGCACAAAAACCATCCTAAATTTGATCTTATCATTTCTAAGATACGCGTACGTGGAACGTAAAACACACATACGCCTCTCTTTCAGATATGAAATCTGTGAATCGCAAATGATCTTGAATATGCACACAAATAAAATGGTTTCTGCCTTGTAAACGACTGCTAATCCATGAAATGAACATGGAAAATATCACCAATTATCATCCTTTAGAGCAGAACAGCTTTCATTTTCAAAAACCTGCAATATTCCCGACAATAAAAAGTGCGTGCATCTGCTCAGACCCTGACGTGACGCTAAGCACTTTCCCACGTCAAGATAGTTTTTATAAATATGAGCGTTGGCGTGGATTGAAGCATCCACACAGTACTGACAAATCTGAGCATACACACTTCATAAATGAGGCCCCTGAAGCGTGCACTTCAGCCAGGAACGTCCTCTACACGAGTATGCAAATACAAAAAAAGCACAAATATTTGGCCATTTGTCATACAAACGTAATCCTTGCCACTGACTGACTTGTTTCACTCTTGTGTTTCCTTAAACACCTCTCCTGTCTGTCATTCGTTACACAAACACTCCCACTATTGGTTGAGCTGTTGCAATGTCAGGCTAGGAGTCGTAATGTTTAAACATGTTTACATTTTTTGAGGAATCGATCTACAAATGACTCACACTTGTCACTGCGTTATTTTGGGATATAGGAAAGTATTTAAACCTCAAAAGATTTCAAGTGTTTTTGCATTACTGAACCCACACTAAATTTATTGAAAGTGTATATATGCAGCGGACACATGGGGAATTAATTTGTCACAAAACGTAACGTTACAGTGCAGGGGAATTTACTAGTGCTAAGTCATCGTGCATACAGTACATGAGTTTTACACTCGTTGTTGCATTGCATTATGGGGTTGAGCACTCTACTGTCCACTATTTTTTTGGAACAACGCTGCTTGCTGGCAAATAGCAGTCCTCTCAAATCCTCTCAGTCGCTGATTACCTTCCAATGGCTGTGCCATTAAACTGATGTGCTCAGATTCTCTACAAAATGACAGCTGGTTACCCCAGAAGATGAGGAAAAGCTGAGAATTCAGAAAATGGATCTTGTGTAGCTGAGTAGAAGACGTCAGGTCTTTGCTTCAAAACTGGTAGCATCTGAAGTCTATTCTTAATCCATTACTCAAACCAGAACTTATAATAATTCAACTCTGATATACAGTCACATTTGCTATTGATACAAATTGGGATCTGTCATCATCAGCTCTGCCTGTGCTTTTGTATATAAGCCGTTCATCTGATGGATAGTTGTGTTTGTAAATGAGCCTTCCCTTTTTGCACTTCCCCCTCAGTTCCTTTCCCTTCCTGTGGGTCTGTATGATCACTGCAGAGACTGATCCTCCTCCGGCACTCTTACTGTAAATGCTTCTCATGGATTTTGTGAGGCTGCGTGTAGGAGATGACAGTGAATTGTGATATGAATGATGTGTGTTCAAATTTGCATAGTTTCATAAAGAGCTCTGTAATTAAATTTGTATAATTGTACAGAAGTGGTTTGGAGTTTCACTTCCTTAATTTGTCTTTCCACCCTCTATAGACTGAGCAAGAGTTTGCCAGGTGATCAAACACACTAGAAAATTCAATGCCACAAAGTATCAGTTTGTATTTCTTCATGATTGACTCATATGGTGCTTAGTTTGTAGTATTATGAAATTGAAGGATATTTATTGGTTTAGTCACTGTATTGCAAAAAAAAAAAAAAGATAAAAAAGAAAGAAGGATTTTATTCTCAAAGGAGTAGAAAGGAAAAAGCTACTTTGAGCTCTACTGGCCTCTTGTGGTGAAGTTAGCGATCACCTCCAGTACTCTTACCAAATCAAGTAATGCACATGTGGCATAATCTTAAAATAATATAGTGCTGTCAGAAATATTAATCGTGATTAATCGCATCCAAAGCAAAAGATTTATTTATTTAAATTTATGATGTATATATAAATAAACTCACATACAGCATATATTATGGATATATATATAGCATATATATATAGGCTATATATATACGCAACACTTTTTTAAAAAATATATACATGCATAATATACACAAAATACACAAATATATTATGTAAACGAATCCTTTTATTTTAAGTGCAATTAATTGCAATAAATTATTTGACAGCTAAAATAATACTAAAGCTAAAACAACAGAAAAATAAACTCTTGAGATTTTCTGGGAAGTGAGTTTTTTTTTGTTTAGTTTTTTTTGCAATCATGTTCAGTTTCTTTCTAAACAGGCTCAAATTTCATTACACGGCATTTCTCATGCCAGTAAAAGAGCAATGCTGTTCGTTCGGTGTCTGTTGTCTCCGCCAGCTCTTACCTGTCAGTCCTTTGCCTTTGTCGCTTAATTTGGGTTGTCATCTCATCGTAATCATAGGTGATGTGTTATGCAAATGCTGCTTTGATTTCAGTTCAATTGTGCAGTCAAGTCATTGAGCCAATGGTGCTCTATTTTGTGTCCAGGGTTATTAAAGAAACACGAAAAGGAAGAAACTAAATCATACAGACATTCAGTTGAGAACACATACTGGGCATATTTGACATTTCTGTACTGAAGGTTGACGGTGACTGCACATTTATTGGGTTGACATGGCAGGTAACTTATACTAACACCTAGTGGTGTTAATGCAACATCACACCACAGCAATATTTCTTCTTAGAAATGCTCTAAAACAGTTTGTGACTGAAAGCAGCCAATAAGGGAATATTTTAGCTGGTTAATGATCCCAAAATATCTCAAAATAATGACTGCCTCCCTCAAAAATTAAACAGCTTGTATTATTTTCGTTTTGCAAACTAGGAAACTGCAAGATGGTCTTGAGTTGATGAAAAGCTGTAAGTTATATTTATTTATTCATGTTCAATTCTTTTTTTAATGATAGACACCAAACTAGACTACAAACAAGAGCTGTATTTCCATATGATTTTGTGTTTTCTCTATCACTTTTGTTTTTTTGACAAAATAATAATTTCCCACTATATACACTGTTTAAAAAACTAAAAGGGAACACTTAACACAATTTAACTCCAAGTCAATCACACGTCAGTGAAATCAAACTGCCCACAACACAGATTGACAATCATGTTCACATGCTGTTGTGTGAATGGAATAAACAACAGGAGGAAATTACAGGCAATTAGCAAGACACCCCCAATAAAGGAGTGCTTCTGCAGGTGGTGACCATAGACCACTTCTCAGTTTCTATGCTTTCTGGCTGATGTTTTGGTCACTTTTGAATGCTCTCTAGTGGTAGCATGAGAAAGAGTCTTCAACCCACAGAAGTGGCTCAGGTAGTGCAGCTCATCCAGGATGGCACATCAATGCGAGACAGAGTCTGGAGACCTCATGGAGAACGTTCTGCTGCCTGCAACATCCTCCAGCATGACTGGTTTGGCAGTGGGTCAGTAATGGTGTGGGGTGGCAGAGGTAGCCTGACTGATATTAGGTACAGAGAGGAGATCATCAGACCCCTTGTGAGACCATATGCCTGTGCGGTTGGCCTTGGGTTCCTCCTAATGCAAGATGTTAAACCTCATGTGGCTGAAGTGTGTGAGCAGTTCCTGCAAGACGAAGGCATTGATGCTATGAACTGGCCCGCCCTTTCCCCAGACCTGACTCCAAATCCAGACCTCCATGGGTTAATAAATTTGATTTCCAGTCATATTTATTTATCCAGATCTAGGATGTGTTATTGTAGTGTTCCCTTTGTTTTTTTGAGCAGTGTATTTTACTGAAATGCCTATGGAACTAATGACAGGTGACCAGACATGTTCACAGTTCTCTGAAGTCCAAGTCAAGTCTGAAGTCTATGATCTGCTTTTAGCAATATTTCTTTTAGCTACTTATTGTAATTATTAAGTATCTTAGAAAAAAGTACCACTGGTGTGCATCTTCAGAAAAAAAGGCCAAGGACATGTTTTAAGATCAGTCAGTGCAAATTTATTTAATCTGAAACCGCTCAGATTTATATTCTAGTCTAGGACTAATCTATGAAACTGGGGGTAAAACTACTTCTACTTAATGTCTCGTTCATTTATTAGCACACAAACTCTGTGACAACTTACCCCACGCATACTCTGCAAGTGTATCCACTTTTTTCCCCCAGAAAAATATGAAACAATTAATACAAAAATTGCTTTTATGTGAACTTTCCATATGCGTTTTAGACTACTTTTATATTCATTGCTTCTGACCAGGCTATAGGCATATATCGGTCCGTGACTAGGATTTGGGATGTAAATACGTGTCAATAAAATAAGGCGTAATCATAAATACGTTAGTCTCTTGTATCCAATGTTATTCATGATCAATGCTGTCTCGTGATCACAGTACAAATGAATCGCATTATTTAACTCGTGTCAGGGAAGACCCCTGCCTTTGTCTAACAAACAGCGACTGAGCGACAGCATTCTTCAGAGTACCAGCCACAAAACTGCTCTGAACTTCACATAGCTTACAACAATTTTGATAGGAAGCGTGTAAAACGAGCAGAGGACGCTCCATCAAATGAGGAGGAAACGGCAAGGAACATTCGGTGCGCGCATGCGCAGACAGACTCCACCTCGCGGACACCGGCCTGCTCGCGCCGGAGAAAACAAACTGCGTGGATGCGCTCTCAAAGCATGCGACTCAAAGCTCTCTTCACGCATTTGGACTCGCTTTCTTCGATGTCGGAGTACATTTGTCTGCAATAAAGGTAAACGGCGCTGTGATTATATATTGCAAAATACCAAGTAACTGTCTCGGACGTTTTATTTATTGTAATTTTTAAAATTATTATTTTTATGAGATGATGCTATTCTGTTAAAACGAAACTTGCCTCCACGCATGTGTTCCTCTGTTTGATGCTAATGGGACCCATGAAAGTGATTTTGTCAAATCGTGCTTTAATGGAGTGTGTCGGCAGCTTCGGTCATGCATATTAATCAGTTCGCAAATAATGAGCGTTTAGGTTTCTTAAATAGCTGGGAGACTTTTGTTCGAATCGTAATTACGGTAGTCCCATGCAGCAAGGATTAGGCCGAGCGGAGGCCGCTAAGCGTCAAAGTTTGAATGACAGGTGCGCGAACCAATCAGAACGCTGGATTCCGCGTCACACAGAGCTCTGACCCAATCAAATGGTTTGCTGTTGTTGCGCATCGTTGTCGGCAACTGAACAATGTAATGTCAAAACAGCAATTAAAGATGCCAAGCAAACTACTTCAACTTTATTTCGAAGGCCTGACTCGTCGTTATGCAGGACCGCGCACAGCGGTTTTGTTCGCCTGCTTTCTCGAACTAAACACAGCAGTGAGCGTCAAGTTCGCAGACAACGTTGCACCCACGTTTTCTTCGCATGCGAAGTGGAGGAAAAGTCAGACGCCCGAATTCTTTAATAATTACGTTGATATTTCCCTCCTTGTACCCCCAAAAACGTTTCTCTTCAGTCACTGTCCCTTGATGTACTGATTGCGACTTGTTCTGACAGGCGTGTTAAAACGAGCCGCTTGGCCTGACAATGTAAACAACGAGAAGGAAACGTATTGCGCGCCATTTGCGTCACGCAGCGCGCGAGCGCCTTTACATATGCGTGACCGTTAAGTTTAAGAGCCGGGGGGTTTGTGAATGCATTGATTTAACAAAATGTGCCGGTTTCCCGCGATTATGACGTATTTAAAATGTATGCACCCTGTAGGAACGTGTCTGTCCACGAGGACGAGCGCGCGAGAGTCAGTTATGAAACTTGCGTGCGTGATGACGCGGCACGCTTTCATGTGATTGTTGATAAGGAACGGTGGGTTTTAGTGCGAGTGACGTCAGTCTTTCCTGGATATTCATATAATGCGTCAGGTTTCCTTTTCCTTGGTCCACTCTCCTGGCAAAATGATCTCGTTAAAGATTTAAATGTTTTTCCTCACTCTACCCAGCTTTGGGAAAATGCTTTGAAGGGGACTCACAAAAATGTATTATACCATCACCTCCTCACCCTCATGTGGTTTCCTAGTATTACTTAATGGATTTTAATTATTTTAAAATGCACTGTTAACTGCGTCACTGCTGAGAAGAAACTGCGTTATGAAAATGTTAATTGCTTTAAACTAAATGTCTGTTTTCCTCCTGCACATCTTATCTGATAATATATTTTAATATTGAAGAGTTTATTTCTAACACCATTACAAGATGAAAGCAAGCACAGCTTGTACATGTGGGTTATTAGCAGACAAAATATTAATATAAGCTGTATTCACTTTATTGTTATTAATATTATAGTGTTCTGTTGTACAACAATTATGTAATTTGTTTTTTCTTACGGGTAGGCTAAGCTATTGTTACTGTTTTTATTAATGCATTTATTATCATACAATATGAGTAATAGTGGCACCTTTTTAAAGTACATCTAAGTGATTTTGTTGTAATAGCATTAGGGTAAACGATGACAAAATTTACAGGTCAAAATATGAGGTTGTATAACAAAACAAGTATGCAGTTGTTTTGAATGAGGAGGTTGATGTATGTGGTGAGTTTGAGTCCGTGTACTTAAATATCTTCTGTTTGTCTCCTTACTTATTTTACATAACACGTTTTTCCTCTTCAGTGGTCAGTTGTCTGTGGTTATTGTGTGTACGACAGGTTTGTTTATGACTTGTAATACGTAGGTTTTTGACAATTTAATGATCAGTTTTTCATGATTAAGCTAGATGGACCGTCAGCAATCGTTTAGACCCATCATTAGGACGTCTTTGCATAATTACTGTTTCAGAGGTTGTAGATTTATAATCTTATTTTTTATCATGTTTTGCATTGTGACGTTTTGATCAACTAACTTAAAGCACACACACGTTTAAGGTTGCTTCAGATTGATCACTGTACAGATCCAGCTGTCAATCACTTCCTGTGAGTTGTTGTGTTTTGTTTTGTTTTTTGAGCATGACATAAATCACACTGAAGCAAAATATTTATGCATGCTGTAAACGATCCGGAATGAGAGATGCGGTAAATATGGCATATTATAGCTGGTTTTGATTGCTTCTATTGTCCTCATTTGTAAGTTGCTTTGGATAAATGCATCAGCTTGTCTGATTCAGATGATAAGAAATCTGTGTTGATTATTACACGGATGAAGCATAAAAAATTGAACACATGAATTGGAAAAAATATGACACCTTAGCAGAGATCCAATTTTCAATATGCAATTTTATTTTATGAACAATGTTATCAAAGCTGTGATGTCTCATTTTTTCTTGTCAGCTATACGGAGGTGAAAATGATAGTTCCTAAGGGCACTGAGGAAAAAAGTAGTTAACCAATGCACATCTGAGATACAACACTAATGAATATTTGTAAGCTTTGGAATGAAAGTCTAATCAAACGTGGTTGGGGAAAAGTGCTGGGAAAGGTCTCTATGTAGGATATGGTTTGTTTATGAGAACCCCTGCACTGTCCGTGACATCCGCAGCATCCTTTACCTCTGACCCTTGATGCGTTTCTTTGGTTTGATAGGTTGGTGTGTGAGCGTGTGAGCAGCATGACAAAGAGCCCTCCTCACAGGCGTGGGATCGCGTTCGAGGTGGGAGCGCAGCTGGAGGCGAGGGACAGTCTGAAGAACTGGTCAGTGTCTTCCCTCTGCTTCCGTTCGTTCACTCGGCATCATTGAAATTCAGATGCTTCCCTGGCGCTAAATGTAGCATTTTAACTCGTATTCCGCAAATGTTGAGTTTATTTATTCCCCCTCGTTTTTCAACCTTTAGAGGCCCTAACTAATCTGAAATAACTCTTGCCGTCTGTTTTGCGTCGGCAGGTATGCAGCTAGCATTGAGAAGATCGACTATGAAGACGAGAAGGTTTTAATACACTACAGGCAGTGGAGTCACCGTTATGATGAATGGTTTGACTGGAGCAGTCCATACCTCAGACCTGTGGAACGAATCCAGCTGAGGAAACAAGGTCTCCCTCAACGGCAGAGCGCTCCAGTAAGCACTTCCTGTCAAACTCTGCTGAGTCACTCACAGCCTGCATGGGCAAAAATGTACTCCGAGTCATAATGTTGCAAGATTGTATATAGATATGTCTTTTTTTCAGGGCTTTCACGTCAACCAGAAAGTTCTTGCCAGCTGGTCAGACTGTCGGTATTACCCTGCTAAGATCCTGTCCCGGGATAAAGATGGTGTGTATTCACAACACTCGCATCATTAATGTTCAGTTCATCTTCTGAATGGTCCAGAGTAAAGTAGCAGCTAGCAGCAGTCAAAACATGATATTGATTACTAATTAGTAAATTACTGAAATCACTTATTTATAAAAATATTATAATACAAAAATATTAAATTATGATGATAATAATGATTTAATTGTAGTTATATATCACAGTATTATTGTTTTTACTTTTAACCTTAAACCTTTGTACAGTAAGACATAGATATAAATGTTTAACATATTTAATTGTGCTGCTCATTTCACATATTTTTATATTATTACTTTAGCCGTCACTTCAAATTACAACACTGTTAAATGTAAGTTTTATTTTTAGAAAATTCTAATTTAGAATCTCAAAATAAATGTGTGTTTTTCATAATGTTACTTGTAATATTGTGATGCCTGCATTGACTTAACTGTGTTTTTTTATGAAAAAACGCTTCTTTTTGTAGCTATGTATTTTACATGTACACACATTACTCTGTGAACATTACATATGGCTGTGCGTCTCAGGTTTCTACACAGTGAAGTTTTTTGATGGGGTCATAAAGACAGTGAAGGGGATTAAGGTGAAGCCGTTCCGCAAGGTATGAGAAGCGATTGCCTCAGCTCTAATCATTATTAAACTAGGCCATTAAAATACAGGATTAATGAGTTTGTCTTTATCTACAGAGCGCTAATGGCAAGACCAATCCGCAGACTCGAAAGCGGGGCGATCAGAACGGGAAAAAATGGAAGGCCAAGGAGAACGGCAGCAGCAGAAGTAACGGCTCGAGACACAGCACGTCTGATCAGGATGGGGAGAGCGAATCGGAGGAGGATGAAGACGACACCGCGGCAATGGATGAGTCCAGAAATCTCCAGAACGGAGAAGAGAGCGAAAGCACAGCAACTCAGATATTGAACGAGTCGGAGCCGATTTCTGGTGAACGCGACGAAAAACAGCTCAGCGAAGAACACGACACAGAACCGCTTGAGAATGGAGAAACAAACAAACCAGAGGAGATAGAGATGAATGGAGGACAGGAGGAGTCCCAAGCACTTCAAAATGGTGTTGACCAGAACGACGGAGACAAGAAAGAGAAGGAAGACGCAACAGATGAAAGCCCCGGCCTGCCCAGAAGGACACGGAGTAAGGTGGCAGATGGTGAGTTTGGTTTGAAGGAATATGCTGGTGTTACATCTGAATATTTGATTTTGTTGTGATTCAGTTCCAAGAGCTAGATTCAACCTCACACACTCCAATAAAGTAGACTAGAGAGACAAGAGAGGAAATGGACCACAGGGCTTGCAAAATTTTAAAATCCCTGGTAGCCCTTCGGGGAAGAACTCTTCAGTTTTTGGTAGCCCAAAATAAATTTTAGTAGCCCGAAGAAAGAAAAAAAAGAGATTATTTTGAATGTATTATATTGTAAAGGAAACAAAACATCAATCAAAAAAAATTTGAAAACACAAATTACAACAACTGTATAAAATGAGTTTTAAAATGAGAAAAAATCAAATTACAATCAACTCAAATTTTGGGTTCTAACTAAAGATTTCTATGCACTTATAAGAACCGTGTAGAATATTCATTGTATTACATTATGTATTTTTACAGTCAATGAAGCCATTATTAAACCATATACCATATATTACCTTGTTGTTTTTATATAATACATTTTACATCATGAAAAATGCAATGTTAGGTCAGATGCGTTGTTGTTGTTGGTGAAATCACCGACAATAAAACACATTAGTCTGCTAACATCAGTCAAACATGTTT
>JAUCMU010000048.1:4302923-4320215 GCA_032275025.1 Enteromius treurensis | reverse complement strand
TTACACGTCACGTTTTGGTAACGGTACGGCTCGCTTGGAACCTCGGCTGAGGTGGTACTAAAAAAAGGACCAGGTACTGTTACCAGTGAAAAATCCCCCAAAGGTGAGCTGTACTGAACCGTACCGTACTATGCAGTGGAAAAGCGCCATTAAAGTCTTTGGTTCTCCATTATATGGATATTTTTAAATATGCATTCACTGCTGAGGGTTTTGCCATTAAAAAATGAACCCAAAAAAGGAGGTCAGTAGTCAGTCAGTCTTCCTGAATGAAGTCCGCAGAAAGGTTAGGGGCTGCTAAGATTGAGTATATTTTGAGTAGAGGTCTCTTATGTTCACCAAGGCTGCTTTTATTTAGACAACCCAGTTATTTAGGAGTTATCAGTGGTTCATGAGATCATTTAGAAAGTGTAAACAAATGATTAATAAATTATTTAAATGTACAATTGTAAATCTTTTTTAGACACTCAACAATAGTTGCTCACTGTGTTCAAATGCTTTATTAACATATAACTACCTGATTCAATCATGAATTACAGCAGGAATAAAACATTTAGTAGTTGCCAGCCTCTATTTTTGTGAGCTTATCTAAACTATGTATAGACTATTCATACTTTGTAAAGCATTTAAGGAGATGTAAATATTGGTTTCCAGATGCAACTGTATGCCTGATTAAAAAATGACAAAAAGACCCCTGCAGTTTCATAGAAAAAATAATCAAGTGTGCAGTTAAGAAATGTAGTCACCCTTTGTGTTGTTTTAATTTGTTCTGTAAGAAGACTTTAAATCTTTGTAATGGTTAGTTATGCTCATAAATTAAGAACCGCTGTGTTTATAAACTACTTACTAATGCACTAATTACTATTAATGGTGGGACAATGCTTTATAAAGGAAGAAAATGCTTACCCAATGATTCATAGTGTGCAGTTATTATAACGTGTTGCCCATAAAAATCTTACTCAACCCAAATGTTTAGTGTACATTCCAGCAAATATTTCTTTCTTACTCAACACAGTTACATTATCAACGGTCATTGTTGATTAGGCGTCTTCTGAGAACGAGGAACGTGAGCGAAAGCAGCTTGACTCATTTGAAAATGCTCATATTTTGATGTGATTAGTCACATTCCTCCTTCGTAAGTCATTAATCTAATCCTGAGATCTCTTGACCTCTTTTCAAGACTCTGTTCTTGCGTTTCGCTGAAAAATACAGCCCTCCCATCCAGAAATGCACACTGTGTAAGGTTACTTGTGCCTTCTACACCATTTAATTCAGAATGTAATCAAAAACGCTTTGTCTCTGCTGTGGCAGCACACTAGGTTTGTATATTTGCAGTTTGAATTTTAAAAGTAATGCCTTTTGTGGTGCATTAATAAACAAACTATTATATATATTATATATAAAATATTTTAATTTAATTTTAAATTTTAATTTTTATATTTTAATTTTAATTTTTATATTTTAATTTTAATTTTTATATTTTTATTTTTATATTTATATTTTAATTTTAATTTATATATTTTTATTTTTATTTTAACTTTAATTTTATTGCATAATAACCAGCACACAGAATCAAATAAATCCTATTCGACATGTTGCCAATTAACTAATAAACTAGAAGGTGGTACTCTACTTTTTAATCATATTTTTTCTTATTACAGGAGTATTATTTGTTGGTGCAGGCTTCATACATGTGAATTGTAGGTTCATACAAGAAAAGCACCTAACATACTGTATATGATTGATTGTAATTCTTCTTTTGTCTGGTTGGAAATATTACTGAATGTAGAATGAGTCATTAACAGAGCATAATGCTCATTGGCTGATTCTGTCTTTGATGTTTGCATATTAGTAGAGGTAGGGTATCCGGTGATTTCCACCTTGTGTTTTGAGTCTGTTAGGTGTGTTTTTGTTCTTTTCTTTGTTACTGTTTGGGGTGTGTTTATATAGTTTCGTCTTTAACAAACCCACTAGTGTACGCTCTGGAAGGGACTATCCCAGAAGAAGTTGTTTCCCTTCTACAAAGCACCTCTCACTTTCTCTCTCTTCTCTCAAAATTAAACTCCACCAAAGACGTCTTAAAAAAAAAGACTGCTATTTAATGGTTTGGGTTTAATGGTTTTTTTCTTCTCTGCCGTATGTTTGTTAAATTTGTAGTAAATATTCTTCAAGCTTCAAGCTTTTTAAAGGGGTTAGGCTACCCAAAAATTTAACTTTTGTCATTAATTACTCAACTTTAAGTCGTTCCAAGCCCATAAGACCTTGGTTCATCTTCAGAACACAAATTAAGATGTTTTTGATGATATCAGAGAGCCGTCTGCCCCTCCGTAGACAGCAGCACAACTGAAATGATTCCAGACCCAGAAACATAGTGAAAACATAAGTAAGACAGTCCATGTGACATCAGTGGATCAACTTTGCGCAAAAAAGTATTCTCTTATTCTCTTAAGTTGAGGCATTGATGTCACATGGACCGTTTCACTTGTTTTTTTGGGTTTGAAACAACATGAGGGGGAGTAATTAATTATAACATTTTCATTTTTGGGTGAACTAACAGTTTAAAGGTAATATTTAGCATAAATTAATCCTTTGTCATAAAGACGTAACTACCCCCAAAAAAGTTATTTGAGTGATTAAAAGCACTAACTAGCTGTGAAGGCTTTTTCCCATCGCCTGGTCTAATGTCCCCAACTTTTCCTTCACCTGTAGCTTCTGCCTAATCTTTCCTTTTCTCCGTTCTCCCTCGTTTAATATAATAATCTCTCCCTTTCCTCTGTCCCATCTTTTTCCTCCTCCTTTTGCTTTCCCTTTCTTCCTCCCTGACCCTTATGACCAATGCCAACAGTCCCTCATGTGCTACTCGGCCACCTGAACAGCGAATCAGGTATCAGGAGATCGACCAGCACCTTTAGCTAAGCCCAAGCTCGTCATTTCACCCTCCTATGCTTCCTGTCCTCACTGTCTGTCTGTCTTTGTCCCTCCCGTCCCAGTCACATGCATACCAATGTCTTTTTGTCTCTACATCACGGCGTGTAAAGCATGGTAAATGGACACATGTCATTAATGTTTGTATATGAATATAAGCAGTCTGAGAGAATGTGAACAGACGACTTATTTTGTTCTTTTTATGACATAACTTTACTTTGCATGCAACATTCTGCTTTCGTCTGAAGTTGACTATTCATTTTGCTGCAATGGTAAAAATGAATTTGAGCTTGATCCTCACCAGAGGATTCTCTTTCCTTCACGGGGGAATAATGACTGCGGCGTCCAAGCAGGGTCAGGTTCTGTCACCTCAGGATTCAGAGAATTAAGGAGGGAGCTGCAGGAATGAGCGCTTAAAACCAGAAACAAGCTAGAATTATCATTGGCCCAATATCAGTTTTTGATTACATGCCTGAAATGAGGTCTGTGGTTAACACACGCTCAATATATTTACATATATAACAGTTCATCTGCAATACAATGTCTTAAAAGTAGTTTTTAATCTGTTTGTGTTTTAAAAGGTGGTTAAATGACAGTCAACTCGTCTACTAACGAGTTTATAATCACTCTTGCAAACGATTACAGCTCCAATTTTAAACCGCTGTCAGGCGTTTAGTGGTGGTAAAATTGAAGTCATGCAGCTGTTGAAGTAGCCCAGCTTTAGCTTTACTTCTGCCTGTTGTATTTATAGTTTTCACACTTGTAAAGATGATCTTGATGAGCAAAACGCTTAATAATCATGAACGTTTGTTAGTCACAGAGGTATTTTCTGCTGTAATCCAAAAGCCAAAGGAAAAATCTGGTTACAATTTATTGATAGTCCGCTTTAGACATCCTACTAACTAAAAGTAACTTTGTAACTACATGTCAACTAATTCTTACTAATTTGCAACTACATGTCTACTAAGGCTGTTATAGCAGGTTTAGGGTTAGTAGAAAAAGTTTCTCATAGTCATTGTTGTGGATTCATCTAAAAAAAATGTTAGGGGATATTAAGCAGAGAGTCTACTAATACTCTAATGACAGCTAGTTGACATGTAGTTGCAAAGTTACTTACTGTTAGTAGAACGTTTGAAGTGGATCAAAAATCCTATTCAGTTTGTTAAGGGATGCTACTTCTGGGTTGGCCTACAAAAATGCACCATCCCTGCAGCACTCCGTTTAGGCCAGGGTGTTACAAAAGACATCTCTCTTGAGCCCTAAGTATACTTAGTTTTTGTGCATTTGAACGCAAAGCCTTTCAGAGTGTACTTTTGTTGATGTTGTGTGCAAACGTGGATGGTTAACAAATGTGCTTTTAAAAGCTTCATCCGTGCTCTGTGTCTGCTCTGAGTTATGACCGATAACAAATATTTAGGAAATCATTCAAATTATTCTAAAGACACAATTTGTCACATGCACAATACACTATGTCCCTCACGTATGCGTGAAATGCAAAGTATACTTGGGACTTTATGGTGTCTATGGCTAAATCCCAATTTTCATACTGTTCAAATAGTATAATATAAAAAAAAAGTCACAGAATGCTGTGCAGAAGTAGTGATAGTAGTGTGTCAAAGGGGGCTGACTTTAGAGTTTTTGTTCGTTTGTATAATAAACCACAAGCTACACCAAAGTTTTCCTAAAACGTACTAAAGTATTCGTAATTGTATTAAATCTCAGAAGTGACAAACTAATATATATCAATTTTTTTATTTTTTTATTTATTCGTTTACCCAATTTTTTTCCTGAGAAGTGTGTCTGATGCGCTGCAGGCAGTGAGAATATATTTCTCATTTCAGCTTGCAGAAATTGACGCCCACATTTATTTGAACCTTTGCATTACAGTCGTAACAAATAGACACATGTGCCTTTTTGTGTTGCCGCTCTGGGGACTAATACCTGGCAACAGGGGTAAACAGCTGCAATTGTGATGATGCAAATGCACTGTGGTTTAAGAACCGAAAACTACAGTGATCTCAACTCCATCAAACTCCAATACTACGAAGTCAAAGCTCCCAAATAGTGCTACTTGTGGGCCTTCGAGAGATTTCTGCAATGTGTGAGTAACTACTGTAACAGACCTGACTAGTTAAGTTCATAAACAAAAATAACTTTAATAAAGTACTTTTTAGTGAACCAAACAAATACAGCATGAAGGAAGTAAGCAAGTTAAGCCACCGCCAACATTTTTGATGATTTATCATATAAACATCTGCGATACATCACAATACAATACAGACTACTTTTAAACAAAATCTGTTTTAAGCTGCAAGCATTTTGTCAGTTTTTTCATCATTTCAATGCAGGTCTTGTTTTGAGCAAAAAGCTGAGAAAATAATTTTTATCAAATACTACATCTGGATCATATTCAGTAATGCATTAGATGACTTCGATCAGCACCCCCAAAGCTAACACAGTCCTTTACCACCAGTTTTAATTTTTATGCTGTTTATTTATTACTAGTTGTTTATTATTTAGCTTTTGTATGAGAGAGTTCATTTCTGCATCCGGACGTTCTAGACTCATTCGGGAGATGTGTAATAGTGCAATAGAGTAAACGTCAGTGAAAACAGAAATTCTGTTTGGCAGGGAAAGAGTTAATGGTATGAAACACAATATGAAACAAATTCTCTCTCTGTTGCAGTATTTAATTAAATCGCCTTTTATACATAAAACTCAGAATTTAATTTAATCACTGCATTTTTTAAGAGGTATGTGAATTGGGATTCAGCTTACTATTCTCATTAACCCCACCCCCAATCATCCTTGTATCTCATTCAGTCCAGCGTTAGTTGAGCAGTCAGCAGTGTGCGGGAGTTTGTGGAGACTCATTATTCTCCCTCTCTTGGATCTTCATATGTTTTGATCTGAAAGCTGAGAGCGCAATCAATCCTGTGAGACACATGCCCTTCACTCAGGATCGTCCCAGCAGTCATGCCTCAGCATTAGTGCGTACATGTTTTCACCTCCGTTCGATTTCTCTCTTCTCTCTCAGTGCCCACTGCCAGTATGACCCGATTGGCTCGATCTCGCACTCACTCTGCCTCCAGCATGGGCTCGGCGGACGGCTCTCGCAGCCGCGCACACACCAGTTCACAGATGGAGGGCGCCACCGGCGGCCCGGTCCACGACAACCAGAACAGACCACAAACCATGGAGGTGTCCTGCTAAAGCCCCCAGAAGCAAGCCACCGCTTGACCTGGAATCATCCGCTTGTTAAACCTCTGCACCTCTGGTGGCTTTCTGTCCACTTTGGGGTTTTGTTTCCACTCCGTCTTTGTCTGTGGTTCCGTTTCTTCTCTTGTGGCCAGGGAGCGCTGGTCTAATGAAGGGATGCATTGTTTGATGTCTAGTAACCCATGTATTTTAAATATTGGAATATTTTTCCACTGCATGGAAGCACACTAATCTTTTGCTGATGTTTCTACCTTGAATTTGATTGGCTTACTACTTTAGTACTCCGTTACGTTATATTTGTCATCCATTGGAGATTCATTTCCACTCTCGATATGCTTCTCGTGTATATATTTTGTTGGAGGCTGTTGTATATTGAACATTCGGAGGGTATTCTATTGTAGCGGGAGATTTTTAGTTCCCTCTCCTGCTCTCTCTAAGGTCTTCCTGCCCTTGTGTTCACTACAGAGATGACCAAACCGCTTCATTTCCTTCTCTCTTTTTTTTTTTATTTCCTTCTTTTTTCTTCACCAGAGGAGTGTTCTCTTTTAGAGGGTTTCTACTTGCTCCCACTGTGTCTCATTAGCTATTATGGTTTAATTTGAAGTCTACTTAGCATATCCCTATTTAAATGTGCAATAGACATTTATATTAGTATTAATTATGCTAAGATCTTTCTGCTAATGGTTAATTCAGCTTGATTAAATGTAATCAATCTGATTCTGTTTACATGGAGAGTTTTAGACAAGAAACCCCTAATAGCAAAGACTTGGCTTAGATTTGCTCTGAAGTTCATGTACATTATTTTTCACAGCCTGTGCTTGGGAGATCAGCTTCACCAAAACAAGCCAGCAACTAAAGCTAAGATCTGTAGCTTGTTCGACCGTTGTATTTACCACATAGCGCATCTAGAGGTGTACAATAGCATGATTCCTCTAAATGCACTGTATAAATGATAACTGACAAATGATCTGATGCTTTTGGCTAAAGATGCTGTACAGCGGGCTGATGTTCCAATAACCTCTTATTATTTTGACAACTGTTAGTTTCTGTCGTTTTATCGTTCTTGGTCTTTATTATTTCAATGGATGGCAACTCCCTGTTGATTGCTGACTGTACCGCTGCCTTGAGTGAGTTTGTGATACTGTTGTCCTCCAAGCATTTAGGGGGTGCTGTACTGCATACTGTCTGCTAAGTATATCTATTTGTACGAATATTGAAATAAAGTAGTTGTACATAAAACCTGTATCTGTCTTTATTTAAGTGTGCCTTATGAGAAGTGTATTTTTTTTGTAAACGTATACAAAAATTCAAATGTAAAAAAAAAACAAAAAAAAAAACGAGTAGTTGACTTGTGAATTTGTACTATGGTGTGAAGTACAAATGTATAATAAATATAGTAAAAATAATAATAAACCTCTAACATTGATTTATTTATTTATATATACACTGTGCTCAAAAAAGGGAACACTAAAATAACACATCCTAGATCTGAATGAATAAAATATTCTTATTGAATACTTTGTTCTTTACATAATTGAATGTGCTGACAACAAAAGCACACACAAATTATCAATGGACATCAAATTTATTAACCCATGGAGGTCTTGATTTGGAGTCACACTCAAAATTGAAGTGGACTATAAACAAGTCAAAATGAGGCTCAGTAGTGTGTGTGGCCTCCACGTGGCTGTGTGACCTCCCTACAACACCTGGGCATGCTCCTGATGAGGTGGAGGATGGTATCCTGAGGGATCTTCTCTCAGACCTGGACTAAAGCGTCCGCCAACTCCTGGACAGTCTGTTGGTGGATGGAGCAAGACACGATGTCCCAGATGTGCTCAATTGGATTGAGCCAGTCCATAGCATCAATGCCTCTGTCTTGCAGGAACTGCTGACATGTGTAAGCACATCCACCACCTGTGGATATCTGGCCCTCATACAACCCTCATGGAGTCTGTTTCGGACCGCTTGAGCAGACACTTGCATATCTGTGGCCTGCTGGAGGTCATTTTGCAGGGCTCTGGCAGTGCTCCTCCTGTTCCTCCTTGCACTGCCGTCTCATGATACCACTACAGTGAAAGCACCGCCAGTGACCAATAGGTACTGAGAAGTGGGTCACCACCTGCAGAAGCACTCCTTTATTGGGGTGTCTTGTTAATAGCCTGTAATTTCCACCTGTTGTCTATTCCGTTTGCACAACAGCATGTTAAACTGATTGTCAATCAGACGTGTGATTGACTTGGAGTTAAATTGTGTTAAGTGTTCCCTTTATTTTTTGAGTATAGTGTATATAAGAGTTAAAAAAAAATACTTGATTTGAGGGTGAAAAAAAAGTATTGAAATGTCAAATTGGAGTATTCTTTCAAGTTATGTTAAGGAATAGCAAAGAAAGCCCCTTTAACTTAAAAGAGTGACCTTGTATGATGTGGTTCTCAGAGGTTATAGTACGTTAAAGAATGATCATGTGACTTGTGTACACCAGATAACCTGTAAGTGAAAAAAAAAATGATTCCATTGCAGTTTTGCAATACATTCATTTTTTAAATTGTCTGAAAAGCCACCTCATGTAAGCATGAAAATGCTTTTTTTGCAATATGTGAGTTTTTGCTAAATCAATGTTTCCATTGGCCATTTCTTGTGCAATTTGAAGGGTAATGCAATCACAGCTGAAGAAAAAATATATATATATTTTTACTATATCTTCTTTTGTGTTCGTTTCTTGGTGGCTTGAGCTGGGAGAGTGTAGAAAACAACCAAAGAACACTAAATCGTGTTTTGGGGCCAATAAAACTAATGTAATAATTGGACCTCAGGGAAAAACAAAGTACTATGTGACCCAAATTGCTTCAAAGCGCTTCATGTACTGGTAATCGGATGCTTAGCATGCAATTCTGCGCTTTCTGTCACCTCAGCCAGCTGTGAAAGTTTCCGATCACAAGCAAGTTTAAAGGTTGTATTGATTGCATGTGGCCAGAGATGACAGATCTAAGAGTTATTTATAGAAACTGTGGTGTACACACTTCAAGTGCTCAACACAACATTAGCCACAGCAGAACGGATCCATCGATAAGAGATTTGTCTTTCCGTCCCATGTGCAAAATCATTGAACTAGTTTAACTTTTACGTCTGTCTTTTTTGCTTGCCGAACAGATTTGCTGATTTGCTTACCTGAATTTGGCACATGGTGAACTTTACTGCTGGGATGACAGGATACTGCGAACTCCATTTTTCTTAAGAATTACCGTTGGAACATCTTCAGTAACATCATTTTACAAAACACCCTTTTCAAATGAAAACTCTTACTTATGCATTTGGGCCATACATTTAAGCGACAATGGTTGTTTTGGGAGCCTGAAAAAAGCTAACTTTTGAAAACTGGTTTTAAAAGCGTTTTGGAAACCGTGCTATCATGTGCATTCATATTACATGTTCAGTCTATAGTTATGTGCACAGTCAAATTAAAGTTTCCAATATTCATCAAATTTAAAATTAAGTTCCATGAGGCTCCCTTTACACACAGTTAAAAGTTCAAGTTTAGCTTTGTGTTCAAATTTTAGGTGTGTGTTAAGACCATGGAGTGGACGACATGCCTTCATTCACTTCCATTGTCCCAGTTTGGGACAGGAGTCTGCACAGTAGAGCGCGAAATGGAACCACGTCCCATCAAGTCGATCGCAAACACATGCCCCTGACCCTTTTTTAAACTAGCATGAATGGTCTAATTTTTGTCTGCTGATTGCCGTATAAGAGGTTTGCATTAAAATAAGGCAAATACAGCTCCAATCTCTTCTTGAAGTTCACTTAGAGCTGTCAATCATGACGTCACGTTCATTTTTAAAGCGTAACATAATTAACTAAAACCAAACTTATTTAAAAAGCAAACACCCTAATCAGCGCGATCATCAAATGACACAAACCATGTTTGAAAACAAAATATTTGAAAATGTATTTGAAATCTCATGTCCCATTAGATTACATGGAGAGGGTGGAGCTTATAATTTATACTGGGACCAGCCACCTGGGGGCGATCGAACGCGACGACTTTACTTTTGAGGACTTTTGAACCCACTAGATGCTGTGCTGCTGTGTTGTTCGTTCAAAATATTGCAGAAACAGAGAAAATCAATGCCGAGAAAATCTTGTTTACATAAAAGCTGAAACCAAGCCGTTTCCACAAAATGCATATGTTGCGCATTTTCCATTTTGCATCTATCAGTATTGCACTTGGCATGCAAAAAGAGCCATGCAAAATTTATTTAAATTCGACTTTAAATGTAAAAAAAAAAGTGCTGACTTTGGCCTTTTGTATTAAACTATGCGTACATGTTTTGTTAATTGTTTAAGCAACTTAATTGTATTTGGTTTATAAGCGTTATTTTAAACAATGCACTTTTTTTCACATTTTTGCTTTGAATAAATGCGCATTAGTAATGTTTTGCACGATGCGCCCTCTTATGGCCTCAAGAGTTAAGCCAAAATGTTTTTCCCCTTACTGAAATTAAGCCTTTTGCATTTGAATGTTGATAATATTTAAGTACATAGTTCATCGAATATAGTTTTTAACCATTTTGACAGCCCTAGTGCGCAGGTGTGTAGTGTTTCTTTACAGTGACATCACTATCTACTGGCCAGGCACACATAATACAGCACTTTTAGTCATTTTAACGCCATTGCCGTCTTTTGTGCAAAACTTTTTAAATATTCAAAATAAATGCTTTTCTGTTTTTTTGCACAGTCAGTCTAAGTATACCTTAAATGCCATGCTAAAACAACTGTCGGGAGCGTTGCAAACTGCATTTATTTTATTTTTTCTGCAACCAGAGCTTAAATGTTAATGATCTGCAGCAAGACTTTTGGTTTTGCAGCTAAACCAGGATTCGATCTGATGATTTAGTTTCCATGGCAGTTATTGCTATGGCAATTTTGTTTTGGTACATTTGGGAGTATGTGAAATTAAAACTAGCACTAGACAATTTCTGAAACCGCTTCCGTTGGCGTCTGTATTACTGCATTGAAGAGCCCATGACATCATGACATCTCCATTAACATCTGTGTTGTGTATAAGTACAGTTTGAGCTTTCAAAACATCTTCTCCAGTCTGTTCTCACCGTCAGGCATCTGTGCGTCAGCAAAGGAGTGACAGTTAGACCTGTTCGTCACAGGAAACTAGAAGTACCTAGTAAATAAAGCTCAGTGAGTAAACCTGACATGACCACAGCAGCATCCTGCACCTCAACTCCTCAAGAAAACAAGACTAACTTGGCTATCTAGAGTTTTCAGGCTCCTGCGCATGTTCATGAGCAGATGTGCAGTTAAGGATTGTGCTCGTGAATAAGGATTGTCATCATTGCTTGCTTGACGACAATGAGGTGAGTAAGAGACTTCTTCTTAAGCTGAGTTTTTATACAGTTTTTACAACAATGTTTAGTTGTGAATGTAGGCTAATTAAAATAATATTTTTGATTGGGATAAAGACTTTTTATTTTAAGATACAGTGACTGGTCTAAAAGTATATGTGTGAGCAATGTTGAAACAAGGAGCTCTAAACTTCAAAGTCGCAATCTTGAATCTTAAATCAAAGTCGGAATCTGCTTGAAAAGCATGCGCCTTGCTTCAAAGGCATATCAAAGACGTTGTGAAATGTTTAAAATGTGAATTTTTCTAACAACCATACTGGCAACAAGTGTATAGTTCAGACTTGAGAACTCTTAAAGACGTATTAATTAGCTTAAGCATTGAGAAAAAGACATTCAAGTCACAACAGGAAATTAGTAACCTTGCTCTAATCTAGACTGAAAAATAAAATATTGGTGGTGAAACCATTTTAGCTCAGAAATTGCTAGTACATTTTACAAAGGATTTCGAAGAAACGGCAAGTAACACCATTGAAATTTTTCAAAAAGGAATTTCCTAAAAAAAATATTTAAAAAAAAACTACAACGATCTCTAATAATCTACATTTTTTCATTTTTCTATGAAATCTAGCACACATTATTCATAAATGTAGAATATGTCTTTAAATGTTAGATGTGTAGCTGTTGGTTTGCGTGTGATCGCGCCTGTACGATGTCCTCCAGTATAGTCGTGTTCATACGTAGCACATGTAATCAGCTACGCATGTTATTCTGGTGCCCAGGGTATGAGGTCTGTAATTTGGACCTGATGACCTAGTGAGACCCCATCTGTGTTACCAGGTGACCATCTGCTCCATAATATCATATAGCTGTGGTACCAGTGCCGCTGCGTTACAGTATAATATGGAAAAATGGCCCTCGATGATCACTAATGAATGCATATAGAGCTCAAGGCAGTGTTAAAATCAAAGCGCTGGTGACATGATGTGTGCTTACTGAACTTATTAATAGCAGCAATTAAATTACGGGGTTATTACAATGTCACAAAAGTGTTATTACAATGTAATAACAGGCCATAAGAATTATAGATGTAGAAATGCTTTTTTTAAAAAAAAAGGTGCGTATATATCCGTCTTGATGGTATTTTAACATGTGGGAAAAAGAAATGACGCATAAATATTTAGTTTTGGTCAAGTTCCACACCAGCTCATTTCCTTTAAATGATTTACAGTCATTATTTTTCATATCGACCGTGTGGGAAGTCACTGGAAGATTAATGAAGCGACTGTAAAATGCTGAGGTTCAACAAAGTCATTTGAGCATATGAGTCACGTTATGTAATGGGTTCATCTCAGCTAGTACTATTTGACCAGTTTTTTCCATACTGAATCATTTTAATCTATTTTTGCTGTACGTGTTTCTTATTCAGGTGCACATGTAGTGCTTAAATAACTGCGGCTTGTACTGTTGTGATGTAACTGAGCATGACAGAAACTAGTAGAATGTTCTTAGCGTTTTACCAGATCTATTTTTAGAAAGGCCACCCCTTTTTTTTAACCAAGGTAAATAAGTGCGTGATACTGAAAGTGCGGATGGAAAGTTTTCGGCAAAGTACACAAGTGGTTTGTCAGCATCCTTCCTCCTTACGTCCGAAGTGTGACAAAAGGAGGCCATGGCATGATCAAACTGGTTGATTTGGTTGTTTTTTTGTTTTGTTTTTTACTTGAAAGAAGAACAGAATCAGTACCAAGATATTCTCACTCTTCTGTTGTTAGATTGTGGTTTCCCTCAGCACGGTGTGCCTGAAAACTCTAGAGCAGTTGGCTATGGGCAGTCGGCCCAGTAAAGACCGGCGTGGATCCAGCTCACATGCTGTTCTCTTGGGCGCGGAGCAAAGCACTGACCTGCTGACCATGGGTGAGTTCTGCACTAAGAAATGCAGCACTAAAAGTAAATAAGCTCATTCAGGCTATATAGTGATATTTTATTGAATGTTGCAGCTGTAGCATTCAGTGCCTATTTACTAGCACTCATACTTAAGATTGAGAATTTATTAAATATTACAGAACTGTAGCTTTATATTTTACGAATAATAAAATATAATATGTAGATGTTAACAGATTTTTAGGAGTCTTGTACCTTCTCAATGATATATGTCATGATTGGAGTAATATAGTGAAGCGATGTGCATTAAAACTAACCAAAATGGTAAATCATACATTTTTTTGTACATTTTAAAATTGCACACCATTTCCATGAACTTTTTTAAATGACTGTACATTTTAAGGTGTGCGGCTTGTCGAGGAGCTGTATTTATATATTATAATATACTAAAGCAGCTGTACTGAGGTGTTGTGTCGATCTGTGTGCAGACGGCGGTAGATTCGTGGTGGTGTCCCTGTACGACTATCCGTCCAGAGGGCCGGGTGATTGCGCTATCAAAGTGGGAGAGAGGCTCAACATTTTGTCTGAGTAAGTGTTGCACAGCAGCGGCTCATCACAGCCTGACGGGGCTGATTATCTGATCATATAATGTGTGTTACAGTGAAGGAGAGTGGTGGAAAGTCAGTTCATCAGCCACAGGAAACGAGAGCTACATCCCCAGCAATTACACTGCTAAAGTGTACAACAGGTGAGCTCTTTCTATTGATTTAGTGTCATCACAGCCACGGTCAGGTGGTCTGGTGGAGTGTGTCCCATAAGCGACATCATCTCTGTTTCTCCAGAGGCGGTGGTGATGTCAGTTAGTTTCTGTCGAGTGGGCTCAGCTGGGTACAGTGTGATCTGATTATCAGTTCGGAGACGTACTGTACCCACAGTGACCCCGTTGATCACACTTTTCCCTCAGCTTTATCACTCATCTGTGTGTGTGTGTGTTCATGCAGGTGGCAGTTTGTGGGTCTCAGCAAACAGAAAGCAGAGGAACTGCTGATGCTCCCTCATAATCAGCCCGGATCCTTCCTCATCAGAGAGAGCGAGACCTACCCAGGTACCTGTGTGCCAATGCTACTTACTTTACTAGCATCGTTTTTTACTAGCATCCACTTAGCATCTGCAGCAAATGATTTTGATCACTAATTAATAATTGCCGATAAAATTCTCACTGTTAGCTAGTTGCTTTTATTAGCATGCCTGTAATTAACATTAGCGCTTATAAAGCGCAGTTTGTGCGTGATCATATTCTACATCTCTAATCCTACCCAATAGCTTAAACTCCTAAATTGCTGTATATTAATAATCAGTAAGACAGACGTTAAGGCGAAAGTCGTTGTTAATAGTTTGAGCGCTTCATTTTAGGATCTCTTAACTAGTTGCTTATTAGCATGCATATATTACTAGACCTAACCCTTTATTAGTAGTAATTAAGTGCATTAATGCACTTTTAATAAGCAGCTAATTACGAGTTTGAGGGATAACTCATTAGTAGGGGTGTAACGGTTAGCAAAAATCACGGTTCGGTTCGATACGATACAGTAGTGTCACGGAATGGTATGTTTTCGATACGGCAAAAACACAATAAAAAAATAGAATTTTTTTTAGTTTTTTCCCCCCTTTTCTTTTACTTTGAAGAACAATGGAGCTATAGTTCACATAACTTCTGGAGTTTCTTCTTAGCAGCAAATAAAGTGTTTTGGAAAAGTCAGCCTTGGATGGTATTTATTGATTAATTAAAACTTAATAAAAAGTAGATTTGAGCCATTTCTTATCGGGAAAGCTGAGCGTCCCGTGTTCGTAGACCTTGCGCACCATCCACTGACATCCAGGGCGCCGTTTCTTCCTGCGGGACAATCCGCGTGAGGGGAGAGATCCACTATTTAATTTCGTGATGTATGTGTCACCAAAGACTTAGGGGTCGTTCACATGCAGTGCGTGTTGCGCGCGCAAGCTCTTCATTTTAAACAGAGCCGCGCAGTTTAAAATCCAAAGCAGAAATTATTTTGTAACTGACAGCGCTTTCATTGTTGCCTAGTAACAGCAGATGCTACAGATGCGCAAGCGCTAAGCGCTTTGAAATTGGTGGAGGAAGTCCTTGTACACATAATTTATTTATTTATTTTTTGTATTTTTACTTTTATTATTTCATCATTTTGACTTCTTGTTCATGGGATTATGATATTCACAGTAATATTTAACTTAATTATTACTAATATATAGTAAATATGAATAAATATATTTCATAATAACTATGATAATACTAAGCAGTGTTGGACCAAGTAATGCACGTTATGTAATTAGATAAATGCATTCTTCTTATTTATTTATTTTTATTTAGAAGAAAATACCTAAGACGCTAGTAAGTATTGCTAATTACTTTGTTTTCCCAATTATCAAATGTCCCAATGTTGAGAAAAATAGTAATTAAGTGCAGAGGCGCTGTGTGCTCGGTGTAAACATGATTTTACTGCGTAACACATTACTTAGTGTTCACACCTGCTGCAGCTCCTGGGCTGAGAACTGGCTCAGCTGCATAAAAGACAGATCAGCGATAGAGGCAGCGATCCACTGAAGCACAGCCGTCAACTGGGGGTCCACAGCTCGACCCTGGACATCTGTACTGACCACCAGCAGAGCTCTTTCTGCCAGCCCATGTTCCCTCTCCACTCGCACCGCTCCTGCACGGACAAAACACACACGTTCAGCCCGTACATACACACAAAACCCATCACAAAACACAGTCTGCTTTAGCAAACCAGTTCCCACGCTCTCTCTGTTAACTAGGCCAGACCCAGAACTCTGCTTGAGCTCATCTGTTGACCCACACAGAGCCGGTCTGACAGTTAGACAACTAGGAACGTGGATAAATGGTCTTGTGGCTTTGACAGGGCCATGCTGAAGATGCTCGGCCAAGTAAGACCAGTTTAAATGAGTGGCAGCGCAAAAATAAGGGCCGAAATTAGTCTAACAGTTGAGGTCTAACAACAGACCACAGAATAAACACTAGCGCTGGAGAAAAATACAAAGAACAGATATAGTTTTCATTTACCGCCTGAATCCTCTTTGGCCTCGGCTTCCTTCTCTTCAGTGCCGTCACTGTAAGGTTGAAAATATTACAGGTGTAAGACAGTCTCAGTGACAGATGGATGGGAAAGACACCACAAACCACATGCAGAAGAGAGTGACAGGAGCTACCAGCTTCCCATTTCTAACATAAACATGGCATGAATTGTGGCGGAGCTGGTTTGTGACGTGCCCATACTAACCCATAATGATGCTATACTTTTTTGATTATATATTTAATAATGCATTTAACCAAATAGCTGAGGGTGTGGCATTATAGCAAAAATAATTCTCTAAATATTTATGCAATCAGAGGTACAATTTTTGCAAATTAAAATATTGCTAAATTTATTATTAGCAGATGAATCAGCCGTTTGTCATAAAGTCTGTCGATTTACATGGGCATTTAGTAGTTAAATTAGTAGTAAAATTTTGCATTTATTAAAAACTTCTAAAAGAAAAACTGAAAGATAACGCAACAGTGAAAAAAAGGAGTAATTTCTGATGAACATTTAGGTTTTTAAAATATATTAAAACAGGAATAATCAAATGAATGCAGTCTATTGTATTTCTACTTGCAAAGTCTTTAGAAAGTTTAACAGCAAAACAGAACACATATTCACAGTGTTTATAAATTTTATATCACCAGCAAAATCATGAATATCATGAATGGTCTCAACTCCCAAAAAAAAAAAAATAGGGTAACACTTCAGAATATGGTCCAGAATAATGCATTAGTTAAGCATTAATTAATGGTTTATTTGTTCACAATTAAGCATTAGTTGAGCAAAAACACACT
>JAUCMU010000048.1:4280127-4293734 GCA_032275025.1 Enteromius treurensis | reverse complement strand
CAAACTGTTGTAATTCCTACACCGTTCATCTGATTTGGATGTAAATACCCTTAAATTAAAGCTGATAGTCTGCAGTTGAAGCACATGTTGTTCGTTTCATTTCAAATCCATTGTGATGTTGTATGTATAGAGCCAAAAATGTTAGAATTGTTTCAATGTCCCAATATTTATGGACCTGACTGTATTCATGCACATCTCGTAAGTAAAGCCGGTTCTTTGATTAGCAGTAAATCTCCATCACCGGTTTTCAAATGTAGTGGGAGTTACACAGAGCTGTAGATCACAGACATGCGACTCAAAGTCACGTTTAGTTTTGTGAGTAAAACAGGTGATGGAGATTTACTGATGTCTTAATCAAAGAAGTAGCTTTACTGATGAGATGTGCATGAATATATTGTGCGATATATTTCCCAGCCCTACCAACCTTGGTGTTTGTCAAAAACAGTAGGTAATTTGGCAAGGGATTTTAATATGGGTGGTTGGCAAAAAACACTGGCATTCTGGATTTGGGTGGCAATAAAATCACAGACTCACCTTTGTAAATGCTGAAAAATGCTTATGCCCCCGTGAGAAAAAAATCAGGCTTGAGACACACTCACACACAAACATTTAGGACATACAGTACTGTGCAAATGTTTTAGGCAGGTGTGAAAAAAATGCTGTAAACAAAGAATGCTTTCAGAAACATAAGTTTATGATTGTTGTGTTACTACCTTTTGCTTTCAAACCAGCATCAATTCTTATAGGTACACTTGCACAAAGTCAGCGATTTTGTATGATGTTTCCATTACAGATTTGCGCAAAACTTTGCCAATATTTCATAGATGTCGATAAAAAAGTTTTGTGAAATGACTGCGTTTCCATTAACCAGTGTTATACGACTAAAACGTAACTTTTTGCCTCTCAAGTTTTGCGTATTTTCCCTTTTTCGAATTGCCTGAAAAACCACCTCATGCGAGCGTAAAAACTTTTGTGCGATATTTGGGACTTTTTGCGAAATTGACGTTTCTATTAGCGTATTTTTAATTCGCAATTGCAATTTGCGGAATTTGAATGTCACACGTTGATTGAAACCCAGTCATGAACTGAAAGAGAGCTGTGTAGGAGGCTTAAAACTTGGTGAGGAACAGCCAAACTCTGCTACTAAGGTGAGGTTGTGAAAAACATGTCATGGCAAGATTGAGCACAGCAACAAGACACAAGGTCTTACTGCATCAACATGGTCTCTCCCAAACAAAGATTTCAAAGCAGACTGGGGTTTCAAGATGTGCTGTTGTAGAAACGGACAACATTGAGGATCACAGATGCAGTGGTAGGCCAAGGAAACTTAGTGCAGCAGATAAAAGACACATCAAGCTTATTACCCTTCGAAATCGAAAGATGTCCAGCAGTGCCATCAGCTCAGAACTGGCAGAAACCAGTGGGACCCAGGTACACCCATCTACTATTCGGGGAAGTCTGGCCAGAAGCGATCTTCATGGAAGAGTTTAGAACTATCTTCAGCGTAAAGAACAACAAGATGTACTAGAAGTAATGGCATGGCCCCCACAGAGCCCTGATCTCAACATCATTGAGTGTGTCTGGGATTACATTGTGAGAAAGCCTACATCCACAGAAGATCCGTGGCTAGTTCTCCAAGATGTTTGGAACCTACCAGCCGAGTTCCTTCAAAAAATGTGGTCCCACCAAATAATGATTTGATTTAGATTTCTCTTTTGTTCATTCACTGCATTTCGTTCATTTATGAAAATAAATATTTAACACTTCCATTTTTGAAAGCATTCTTTGTTTACAGCATTTTTTCACACTTGCCTTAAACCTTTATTTGTGTCTGTATATCGATATCATGATGTCTTACAGTCTTTTTAGAACACTAGGATGAAACTGCTCATTCCTTGGGGATCACTTTTATGAAGTCTTTATAAACGCTTTGAAGCTTGAAAATTATGATCAAGTAAATACTTAAATAAGTATAAAAAGGAGGGGCAAAAACCTCTGGTTTTCTAAAATAACTTTATCTGAGTTTCAAAGAAATAAAAACGTACGGGTTTGGAAGGACATAAGGGTGAGTACTTGATGACAGTTTTCTTTTTTTTTTGTAATTCATAATGATTAGAACGGTTTATTGCCTCGTATAACACATAATGAAACATGTGGTTTTAGAATTTGTGATTGAAATCTTGAAAAATATTTATAGAACTGTGGTAGCTGTTTCATTGCAAGAAAAAGAATACACACACCTTTTGTGGGATCTGGCTAAGAGCAGAAGCAATAGTGTTTGCTCTTTCCATGGTCAGGTTGCCAAGCATAGACCCCAAAGAGAACACAACGATGCCATGATCTCCTGAGCTCTGTACAAACTCCTCCATTTCCTAAAAGACAAGCAAATGAGCACATAAGTGGCAGTTATTGACAAACAGATTTTCCTTCATGCCCAAGTGTACCATGCAGTTTACAAAGTGGCAATGACACTGCAAATCCATTGAGGTCAAAGGCGCCAAATCAGTTCCATCTCAACTTACATGAAGTTACAATGTTAAGTATTCTAGTGAGTATTCCTAACTTTAACAAATTATGAAAGATGCATGTTTTCAATCAAAAACATAATAAAGAAGATTCCAGAAAAGCATACATTTCAAAATAATATATGGCAAAGTTACAACCTTTGACAGAGGCTTGGCAGGTTTGCAGTGTAGTCCTCCAACAAATTTAAAATTCGGCAGGAGTGGGCGTGGATACTCAAAATCCCAGTAAGTTCTAATCAACATAATATCAGTTTTTCCCATGATTTCACATGCAGTTGTGGTTTTCCCTGTGACATACAGAGTTATATTGTGCTATTCAGTTGGTCAAGTGTTTAGCTTTCATCTACTTTTTCTACTGCTTGCTTTTTAATATGTTTTCATTGAATTACAAAAGCAGATGCAAAACTATAAACTAGTTGTAATATATATATATATAGTTTCTGTGTGAACAGCATCTAAAACTATTCCAAATAAATAAATACTCTTAGTGAAAAATTTATAACCAACCTAATATTTCAGTGTAGAGCTGATCTAAAGTAAACGTCATACTTAGTTGAAATATAATGGTATGTACGATATAGAGGAGCATGTTTTCAACTCTCTCTGTGAAGCTCATGTGGTCGGTGAGGTAATCTCGCAAAGCGACAGCAGGAACGTAGGACGGCGGCGCAGGCATCTGACCACAAAGCCGCTCTGCTGTATACGCGAACGTCGCGCGCATCGAGATGACGTGAGGGATATTCAGCTTCAGTGCCATCAAGTCAGGGAATGGCATCATAGGATCAGATAAAAGTACATCATATTGGGATTCCTGAAGCGTATGTAAAAGATCCTCATGAAACATGCCCTTGGATATATCAGAAAGAAACGCCATATAGTTGGAAACGACTCGCCAGACCATGAAATCCCCCTTGTATTTAGAGGCAGTGTCATTCGTCCCAAGATGAATCATATCTCTCAGCACAGCATAGGCCTCTTCTTTCTTCGTATTGACTTTATACACATAATAATCGAAGCGTTCCTTCCGTGTGTGAGGTACAGTAGGAGATGCAGAGCTGACCAGAACTGTCACACTGTGGTTACGATCGACCAGCGCGTCAATGATCGCACGCATGTTGTGCCAGTGGCTGTACTCGCCCGGCAGCACCAAAACCTTGCCAGCATGACCAGTTTCTAATCCACACAGCAGTATAAACACAATTAAAGTTCCAGAAATCATGTTAAGGATCCACACGTAGAGTTATGTGCACAACAGCTTTTGGGCAAAGGTCGCGTTGAATTATGGTGACGCTTTGCATATCGTAACTTACTCCCTATCGTAATTACTGTTATTACGAGATATCAACTTGTAAAAAGCGTTCATGTCCTTGTGAACTGCGAGTTTTCTGAGAGCTACAACTTGTAGTTGTACCACCTGACCACGCTTGTGCGGTACTGTCATCTCAAAATCATAAGTATAAAAATAATAATTAAATAATCAAAATCACATAAGGTGAATCCAGCTAGTTAAACCAACTGCAAGTTTCTTCTTTTTCTTCTTCTCCTCCTTCTACTTTTAGTTTCATGTAGTTTCAGATACACCGCCACCTATTGGAGTGTGTAAAATCACATGATGTTTCATCAAAACACCGTTTTCCATCATTAATCGGGTATGGTAAAATGAGGAAAAATGGTGTCATGATATCTTGACGCCTATTCATGAAAACACAAGGCATGCTGATTTATACGCACATTCAAACAGATGAGTTTTTTTTTTACTTGAAAAAAATGCAAGAATGACATACATCACATTAAAGAGCAATACATAAACTCGGAATACACAGTGCTTTCATTTTATTTTTAGTCTTAATGTTTTATTATTGCGCAGTGTTTGCGCAGCCTACTATTCATCTACAAATTTTATCTACAGTATAATGCTATTCAATGCGCTCAAACCCAGAGGACGTCACATATGAAACCAGTCTTTGTAATTGCTCTGTGGTGAAAAATGTGGATATATTTTGTTTGATCTTATACGTGGCGATTGAAGCCTATCTGTTTATGTAAAATAAATAGATGTTGTTGTATATCTAAGTTTTTTTGATGAGAATCTTAAGCGTGCTCTGCAGGACATGGAGGCACTATCATTTTTTTTTTCTTTTTTTGTGGAATCAAAATAGCTTGTGCTGTCATTTTTAAAGATTTTTCATCATTATTAATATTTGTGAAAAATACATATTTCTGTGAAACTTGTTTAGGCTGCACAGAAAACTGACATATTGATATATACTGATATAGCAGCAGAAGACTTTTATGTAGCTGAAAGAACTGATGATGACGCCATGGGCTCAGATTTGGTTGACCAATCGGTGGTAAGGTTTATGTTTTCTACCCAGTAACCAAAAAAGTTTGGCAAAATTTACTCATAATACTTAAGCACTTTTAAAAGCAAGTACTTTCACTCAAGTACAAACTTTTGTTCACAACTTTCACTTGTAATGGAGTAATATTTGGGATAATAGTAGGGATTTTATACCAACATCTGAGTGACTGAAGACACTTAGGATTAACGTGACGTTTGGTTCTGAAGGGAAACGCGCCCTTGATCTCCCAAAATGTGTTTATGTTCACGCAAATCATTCATGATCCAGCCTCACCTACATAAGCAGTGAGTATAATGTCTTTTAATCTTTGCAAATCGCCTTTCCTGATAATGTGCTAATTAGGATGTTTCACTATGAATACGGCTAAAAAAGGGCTTATGACAGTGGAAAATGAGTGTTTTTTTTACACTATCTTTGAGAAATTTTAAAACAAACTTTTCATTAGGCCCTAAAGAATCATATTAGCTTGTGGAAAATTGGCTTTGTATGACTCCTTTAAGAAAAATAGCACAAAAACAACCCGTATAGCAGATCTATACAGGTGAAGCTGGGGATAATCTCAAGTGAATACTAGCCGGCCATATAAATGCAAGGTAGTTAGCTCATTGGCTGCATTAGCAACTTAAACCAATCAGCTTGTGCCAAGTCGTTTAACCCTGAATGTCATCATTAATGTTAAGAACCTGTTAGCTTGCTGTCATCTAGAGGTACATGACTGAACTATATATTTCAGAAAACCAGGTATTCCAAAATAATGTGTCAAAATCATTACCTTGGGCAGAGGCTTGGCGGATTTGCAGTGTAGTCGTACAACAAATTTAAAATTCATCAGGAGGGGGAGTGGATACTCAAAATCCCAATTTTAATCAATCAGATGTTGGTTTTTCCAATGATTTCACACATTGTTGTGGGTTTTCCTGTGACAGATATAATGCTGGTAATAGCATAACTATAGAATATCGATAAATATACACCAAATATTATTAAAAAACTTTGCTCACAATTTCACTGACAACTAAATTATTGTACTATAGTTTTGCTAGTTTCTGTATCATTCTGTGGCTTATACATAAACACATTTATTAAACCATCGGCTTTGTAGGCCAGTAGGGTAAACAGTGTATAGAAAGAGACAGAGAAATGCACAATTAAAGCAAAAATTGGCCACTGTTTCAGTGTAGAGTCGATCAAAAGTAAACCTCATGCTTAGTTGGTATATAGTTGTATGTACAATATAGAGGAGCAGGTTCTCTCTATGAATCTCATATGGTCTGTGAGGTAATCTCGCGAAGCGACAGCAAAAACGTAGGACGGTGACACAGGCATCTGACCACAAAGCCGCTCTAATGCATAGGGGATAATTGCGCGCATCGACTGGACGTGAAGGATATTCAGCTTCTGTGCCAACAAGTTAGCGAATGCCATCATTGGATCAGACAAAAGCACATCGTAATGAGATTCACAAAGCGTGTGTAAAAGATCCTCATGACACATAGCCTTTCATGCTTCATCCCCATACGTTATGAACTTGGACCTCACTGTCCATAACATTATGACTCTCTTGTATTTGGTGGCTGTGTCATTCATCCAAAGATTCATGTTACTCCATGTGGAACTGACTTCTTGCTCCATGTTGACGTAAATATACTCTTTGTAATCGAAGCACTCCTTCTATGTATGTGGTACAGTAGGTGATGAAAAACTGACCAGGGGTGCGTTTCCCGAACAACAATGTAACTCCCCGATTAACCACCATAGTCAGTGCATTGTTTTGAAAACGAACTAGCTACACACGACTGTTTCCCGAACGCAGTAGGACCTCTGTCGTTTGAACCGCATTAGTTCAGGTACATAGGACCATTGTTAATGACGGTACACATGTGTGGTGGAGGAATAACTTATGCTATTTAATTGATTAGAGATCTCCAAGATGCTCCTGTATTGAACATGACACATATTGACTAATTTACTACTTTTGTTCACTGTCATTTTGCTTAATTTTATCTTTGAAATTTTTCGGGAAACACCGAATCTTTGAACTATGCTGGTAATGACGGAACTTGTCACCATAGTAGGCTAACCATGCTTTTGGGAAACACACCCCAGAACCGTCACACTGTGGTTACGATTGAGCAGCGCGTCGATAATCTCACGCATGTTGTGCCAATGGCTGTACTCGCGTGGTAGCACCAATACATTGCCAGCATGACCTGTTTCTAATCCACACAGCAGTAGAAAAACAAAGAAAGCCCCAGAAATCATGTTTAAGTAACTGCTTCCGCGTAAGTGCAGTGCCAGCGAACGAGAATCCAGATACACTTCCCTTACGGGTTTGCAAAGTTCACCTTTGCCGACTTGACAAGTTGAGTCGTTGAGGAATCTCCTTAACAAAGTGGAACAAACTGGATAAAGGACATAAATGTTTCCACAAAGAGTTTATCCATAACCTTCAAGGTACATAACGGGGACATTCTAAAACACTTAACATGGCTTACACACCTAAATCCTGATGAGGGAAGACCAAATTGCTGTCAATCCTTCCTTGTAATAATCTCTAACTATTGTGAAAAGAATGAGCCCATATTCAACACATAAAGTGAATTATATCACGTTAAGCGTTTTCTCCCCCAGAAGTCCATTATAAGAACAGCTAACGTTAAACGCAATATTATTCACTTTATAAGCTGAATAAGAGCTTGTTTTTTGACAGTGGCAAGTCTTTATTATGAATAAAATTTGAAAGAAGTTTGGTTTCCCCTGGTCCTTATTAAGGTAACGTAGCGTCCGTTAAGCCACGGTAAGCTGTTTCCTTATAATGGACTTTTATGGGGAGAAAACGCTTGACTTGATATTAGTAGTATCAACAATAATATTAATAAATATTAGCAAATTGTGTGTCCACTTAGACCTAGGGCTAGGGTTATGTATGGATAGTGTAGAGGACATGTACTTTATTAAAGCAATAAAACGGTCGGGATGTTACAAACCGTACGACATTCACGGTCTGCCTTTGGTCCAAGTGAACGTCTTGTGTGTAGCAGCTAGCGACGATAGCCTAATGCTGCCATCATCAGTTAACATATATGAGTCTGTGTTTATGTTCGTGTGTTTGCTTGTCATAGTATCAAATGTAGTAGATGGGCAGGTTTTTGTGAGGGCTAGATGCTACCCGCCTCAGAGGAAAAACGAGGAGCCTCATAAACTAGAGGTTTTCCTCTTCCTTCTTCGTTTGCAGGGAAGGAGTGGGCATTGCTTTTGGGCATTGCAAGAACAGCCCAGTACATTATAGGGGAAGCTGAGCTTGCAGTCTTAAAGAAATCGCCACTGGCTACAACTACTCTTGCTCGATGCTTGCGCTATCTTTGTTGTTTACCTGGTTACCGGGGCGGAAATAGATTCACACAGCAATTGTGTATTTTCAAATTATGCATTTAAAATGTTCTGTTTTGATTAACGACATTTTAATTTGTATAAAAGAGCCATTTAAGGCCTGCAGAAACCATATTGCTTAAATATTTCCATGAATCAATGCATTTACCAACGAAAATGACCTAAATGTGTCATGTTATTGTTAGTCCTGTAGGGAAGGTGTTTTACCAGTGCAAGAGCTGATCTCCCTGTGAAGCGCAGAACTGCTGGAAGGCGGGGAAGCTGCGGTACAGATCAAACTCATCCCCGGCTGCTGGAAGAGCTGCAGACGCTTTCGTGGCAGAGACCACCGCTCCCAGACCGTGCTGTCAAACAAACACCAGCAAACAGCTTCACAGACACATCTCAGACCGCACTGCGTGCGCACACATGGCTGCTGTGTGTCACAGTTAGTTACCGCGCTGACAAACAAATTCACGCCTTAAAACGATCCACCGACCTTGACAAATGCGTCGACATCCTTAAACCCCGGACAAAACTCGGCTTCCTCCTCTGCATCTTCGGATTGTGAAGAATGATCACTCTGTTTAACAGCAGACGCGCTACTCGAGGAGGCAGCCATACTGAAAACATTAAATCGCTGAGATTGTAGCCTCGCGAGAATACCTCTTCTTCTCTGCCGACACGTGTGTCAGCGCCAGCCAAGGTCGCCACCTCCTGGAGGACGGCTTTGTTACCAGCACCAAAGAGAAAGCAACTATTGGACATAAAAAGGTGACGGACCTGCTCAATATGGGCCTGATGCACAAGATGACGCCGGTGAGCTTCGGGAAACTTGCATACGAAACTTGGCTTATTTATTAAATAGCGGGTTTGGTGTATCAAAGACAAGAGAAAACATCCTCCCTACAGTATTGCGTACCTCTGTGTGAAAATTCATCAAGGGAAAACGCCAAGAACGCTTTCATCCTTTAAATATGCGTTCAATAATGTACATTTACAAAAGTTGATTTTGTTCTGACTGCTGTTTATACCGTTGTCAAACTGATGAAAGTCTGCATGTGTGTTTTATTATTGGGTAACATAACTGTATCTGCACAATTTAACATAATGTTTGCATTTCCCTGTGTGTATTATTATTTGTCTTATAAGATCTGTTGCATAAATCATTAAATCTCAATAAGCAGCAAATGTCTTTATGATTTATTTTGCATTAATTATATTTTAATTATATTGTATTCTTTTAAATGTTGTGAAAATGATTCTATATGTTCAAAACTGAGAAATCTCAGCCCATTTCTCACAAGGTAAATATAAACTTTTTTAAAAATCACTGAAATACAATTTATTTTTTTTATTTTTTTTAAAAATAAGTAATTTGGGTCAGTGGAGTTGTTGGTGAACTTAAAAAAAAAGTTTTGTTTTGTTTTTTTGTTTTTTTTTAACACCCTGTTTAATTAATTTATTTGTCTTTTGGATATTATTAGCCTCATAATCTGAACGAATGAACTGTGAAACGTTATTATATAAGACGACTAACTTATAGGCTTAATGTAATATCCTTAACTAAATATAATTTCAAGGTTAGTGAAAATAAATCGGTAGTGCTTCATCAAAATAAACTGCAGAATAGTCCCAGCGATTGCAAATCTTAGCGGGTCCGTCACTTTTTTGGTTCCCCTTGAAACATTTCCATTGTGTTCCGCGCAATATGCAGCGCGTTTGTTAGTTTGCATGTGTTCACATCCCTGGGTTCACCCATAGACATGTAAACAAATGTATTTATATATATAACGTTAGGTATTTATATGACTATAGGTTCACCTGTCAGGATCCTCGTGGCGCCTCTGCTGCGCACGCACGTCGAGAGTTGCGTCATCCGCTTTCTGTTCACTGATTGGCTGTTGTCAGTGTATGAGCCGTTGATACGAGCGGCGGCACACAGCAGTAATCACGAGCCTGAGAAACTAACGTTACTTCATGCGAGTGTGTCGGTCTGACCTTAACCTGAGCAGATGAACCGAGACCTTCAATACCATCCAGACTCACTGTAAACGAGGAATTAGGTGCCAAACAGAGCCCGCGGACATCAGGTAGGTGCTCATAACTCTAGAGCTAGTGAGCTGTCTGTAATGTGTTTGTGCAGTGTCATGATGAGTGCACTGATCTCATATTTACATCACTCACTGACGTGTTATTGTGTAAGTTACAGTCGCATTCATCTGTGATCATACTTTAAGTCGTACTTAAGTCACTTCCTTTACCAGTACAAAGTCCGAGTAACCACATGTATATGTTTTTTTTATAGCAGTTACTGTTAGTTTTATTATATGGACTTGATGCTATACAGTACTTGTGTGTGTGTGTGTATATATATATATATATATATGTTACGTTAAATTATAAAGTTTGCAGTAAAGCAAATTTATGTGAAATTCAAGTCAAAAGATGGCCTATGTGATGTCAACAGTGTGTTTTCTTCTCAGTGTAGATTTTCTGCCATGCCTGTCAATCGCGAGGACGTCCTGATGGATGAAAATCTGATCAAAAACATAGAGGAGATAGCAAAGGATGCAGCACTTTTACATGGGGTGTTGATGAGGACCAAAGAAACGCCCAACTCTCCTGATGTAAGAGCACATCACTGTATTTTGTGTGTGGAAGAAATGTCTTTAAGATATAAAGAAGCACTGCTGATCTAAGCCACAAAACCCACTAAGAGCACTTTTTGCATTTGGGACAGGAAAGGTTGTCTTGGGGAACCCTGCATAATATTTATAGGTCCGGTTTTATATACAGGGCTTAGCCTAAGCCTTAATTAGGCCATAGTTCGATGAGGACATTTAAGTAATTTTTTAAAAACAGCCTTAGAAAAAAATAAGTATGGGTGCGCATCTTAAGACAAAACAAAGGCACTGACATCTTTTCAGATCAGTCAGTGCAAGCTTCTTTCAGTTGAAGCTGCTCAGATGTAGCTACATTTATTCTAGGACCAGGCTTAACCCTTGTCTGTGAAACTGGGGGATAATGCATAGATATAAAATGCTGTAAAATGCTAACAAAAGTTTAATAAAAGGTCAAAAGGATGTTCATGCAAATAAAAACCAGTCACACTGATGTTCTGATGTATATGAGAAACAATAAAGCTAAAGAGGCAAAACATGTTAAGTTTGTGAAATGTTTGGTAAGTGTTTACCATGATTAAGGGTACTCTGATGATGATAAAAACCCTCAAGTAACTCTGGTTTCTACAATTTTTATATTGTAAATGTTTACAAAGAAACGGCGAGTAATACTGTATTCAGTGTGAAGTTTTGATAAAGAAAGTGTTACAGTGAAATGCACTCTAATGATATTTTATTTACAATTTATCAAAATGATTTGCACCCGATGCGAAAAGGATTTCAAATCAATTTTGTGATGGAAATGCTAACCAACATCTAGTCACAGAGGTGCAGTTAGTTCACAGTCACGTCTGGAATTCTGTCTGTATCCCACGGCCATGTTTTGTTTCTGGATTATAGAGAGTTAGTTCAGCCCCGTTGAGTCAACACTGAGCAGAAACCCCTGGCTCAGAGAATCGGGAGTGACTGAAGGGTTTGGATTGTGTACGTACATGATGAGTAACTGTCCATTTGTTCACAGGTGGTGAGTTATGCCCCGTTCACGCTGTTCCCCACACCGGTGCCCGCAGCGCTCTTTCATCAGGCTCTGGCAGTACAGACACATTTTAACCGGTTGGTGGACCGGGTCAGCCAGAATCCCGGCTTCCTAGAGGAAACTCTGGCCAGGTGTGAAATGATTGCATGTACAAAATAAGTCTATAATACACTCAGTGAAGTCAATACAGTAGGGTAGGGTTTCCCAAACATTTTTGTCAGCCAAAATTGATCTAGTTTGGGATTCTGTACCCTAATGAATTGACTTCATTGAGTGTATTCTTGATTGAATTTTGCATCAAAATAACACCAAACGTTATTAATAAATTTGAGGTGCTCTGATGTAACGTTTGTCTTTCTTCTTCAACAGCACTATTAAAGTTGACAATTTTACAGCAAGACTTTTCGACATATACAAACAAGTTCAGCATGAACATCAATCCCAGGTATAATCATTTACCAATAGTTTGCTCGTTCATTAAAATGGCGTGTTACACGTTAGTTAGGAACATTTCCAAACTACTTCATGTTTTGTTATACACTACTAAGGCATTTATGATGTTACAAAAGATAAAAGCTGTTCTTTTGATCTTTCTATTCATCAAAGAATCCACAAATGTTTTAAGCAGCCCAACTGTTTTCAACATTGATAATGTTTCTTGTGCGTCAACTCAGCATATTAGACTGATTTCTGAAATAGCATGTGACACTAAAAGAGTAATAATGCTTTACATCATAGGAATTGATTCCATTAAAATAATCTAGAGAGATGTACAGCTGGTTACTTATACATGTAACATTAATGGTTAATAAGAAGCATTCTTTTAAGCTATAGCTGATATCTTCCCTAAGTCAATAGTGCTGGGACTGAATCGCTCAGACTACATGTTGGACCACAGTCCAGACGGCGGGATGTCTTTGAAGCAGATTGAAATCAACACTATTGCTGCAAGTTTTGGTGGTCTTTCTTCACGGACACCGGATGTCCATCGGTAAGTCTGAGCTTAATGCTCCAAACAGCACTGATTCATCATCACTGAATTACTGGATGATGTTTAGTTTATGAAGGGTAAGGGTAAGTTTCTCATTTCTTCAAGGCACATACTGAAGGTGGCAAACCTGCTAGAGGAGTGTAATAATGTGCTCGACAACAACCCAGCAGCAGGTCTGGCCAGAGGTTTGGCCAAAGCCTGGGAGCTCTATGGATCTGAGAGGTGTGCTTTAAAATCTAATTTTGTAATTGTTACAGTTTTGGAAAAGCTGGATGTTTCTCGCTCGTAGTGGAAAGGTTGTATTGATTTGTGTTGTTAATGTTAGTGTTATAGGCACTTGATTTGTTGACGTTATAATTGATATGATAAAGTGGAGAATGTTGTCTCTTGCAGGGCAGTGGTTATGTTTCTGGTCGAGGACGTTCAGAGGAATATTTATGACCATCGATATGTAGAGAATGAGCTGTGGAAAAGGTACAGTATGTAGTCTAATGTAGCTACATAGTAACTAATGTAAAATAACTTGATACTGAATCCTGATTATAGCTTAACTATCAATGTTATTCTGGTAGCACTTTATTTTACAGTCCTGTTACTCATGTTTATACTATGTACTTATTATAGTAATTACAATTACCAGGTAATAACTAGGTACTAGGGGTGTCCCCAACTAAGGATTTTCACAGTCTGATCTTATAT
>JAUCMU010000048.1:4241880-4267580 GCA_032275025.1 Enteromius treurensis | reverse complement strand
TAAGCGTAGAACGACCAAAGCCTGACAGCGGACCTAGGGGAAACCCGAGGTTTGTTGTCATTTTTTTTTGTCATTTTCTAATGTGCCCCTCTGGTAAAACACTGGCCCCTTCTTGGCCCCCCTAGTAAAATTTGTCTAGAACCGCCACTGTCTACAGCATTTGTGTTAGTTATGTTTCATGTTAGTTAATACATTAATGTTAACAAATAACACCTATTGTGGAGTGTTAACAATATTTTTTATATTCTCTTATCATTTTTTATCATTCATCTCAAGTCTACATAAGCATCAATTGCATATTTTATATGTGTTTGTAATGACATGAGGGTTTATGAATAATAACAAACGATATCTTGTTAATCCACATCCACTAAAATAATGTAAGATCAGCAAAATAAAGCAAAAAAAAAGGTCCTAAAATTGGATTTACTGCAGCTTGTCCACACAATACTTATCTCTTTTGATTTTTGGTTTATAGTCACACAAAAATTGTTCAATTTGTCCAATTGTTGCAAACTTGTATGAAAAAAAAAAAAATTATATATATATATACTTTGAAGAATGTCTGTAACCAAACAGTTTTTTGTAGTGATGTGATGACATACATGAATAAATTCATAAAGGTTTGGAAGGACATGAACAGCAACTGTGTTGACTCTCACTGACAGATCTGAGTTAAAACAGCCTAGAGTGGGAGATTTGAAAGAATATGAGGTTTCCGAAGTAAAAGCACACACTCACACACTGACAAAAGCACTTCATCCCAACACCTCCAACCCATAATATGACCCGAGCTCAGAGACGCAGTCAAATCGAAGCTGTGTACTGATGAGATGCACTGAAGAGTGATGTCACCTGGTAGGCGTGGTCAGTGCGGATGTGGCACAGCGCCGAGGGTGCTGATTGGCTGAGTGGGGTGTGGATCACGTGGGCGGGCTCTGATCGAGACGCTTCACAAGTCAAGACGGGGAAGATGGGGGCCGGGCCGGACGTAGTGGGTGAGGTGGGCGTGAGGTTAGACAGCCCCTCCGAGAGCGTGTCCATGTTCACCTCGATTTCAGAGTAGTAGAAATCCTCCTCGCCATCGCTGTAGTCCGAATCTCCATTCCGCCTGAAAACACACAACACTAAACTTTAAACAAAGGGTGCACATCAACCAACAGCCAGCAGGGGGCAGCAGTGCCAGCACATAATACGGGGGAGGTCAGGTAGCAACAAGAGGCTATAAAAACACTCTTACTACTTCCATCAGAATGTGCTTCCCTCATTACCTCCTGTTATGGTGCTCAGAGAGGGAAGAGCTGCCCCGTCTTTAGAGACTGACAGACAATCCGGGCCCTTCAGATTCATCTCCAAGCCAAAAGCAATGAGTAAAACTTCTATTTCAAACGTTAACAGTGTGCTTTCTTTATAAAGATGAGTCGCTCTGTCTGGTTTCTGTGTAGAGGACTGCATATGTGTGTGTGCACCTGTCCCAGGTGTGGTGTGTGTGTGATGGACTCTTACCCCAGGTGGATGGTGCGGATGTGGCGCTGGATCCCTGAGGAAGTGCTGAGGACTTTTTCACAGTTCTTCCACAGACACTTAAACATCACCTTCATGGAGTTCTGCAAAAATACAAACATGAATTTTACAAAGACAGGCTTGTAACGTTTAGATTTTGGAGTTTTTTATTAAGTCATTGAGTCAATAATATATACATTCTATATTCTTATCACTTTATTACAAAGCTTAAAATAAATAGACAGCACACCTAAGGCTACAAACTCTGAATGTGGTCTGCATGCAAAGTGATTTGGCAAAGAAGTAAAATTTCAGGGGACAAAAAAAATCAGAATGCCAAAAAAATACAGTCCTGACTTATGTGTAAATATATTTTGTAGCAATCTAATTTTAGTATTATTTGTATACACTTCTAGTATGTTTAGTATATATTATTATTAATTAGCATTTATTATATCTGTTTTTAATTAATTAATTAATTAATTTTAGTTTGATAATAATATGAGATATGATAATAATAATTAAGTGCATATTTTCTATAAGTGTTCTTAATATCTTATTATTTATTTATTAATTAAGTATAATCTTATTTATATTTTGAATTAGCATTTATTTAATATTTTTTATTTAAAATGTTTGTATTTTTTGGTCATTTTTCTTCATTTTATTTAATTTATATTTATTTCTTCTTTATTTTAGTTTAAGTAGTTTCAGTACTAACGCTTAAACTTGTTTTATGTCAGCTAGCAGTCAAGGCAAAATTTCAAATTTGCATTTAAGTTTTTCATCTAATAGTTGTATTTGCATTTATATTTCATTTCAGCTTTATTGAACCAAAAAATGTAAGAGTTTTAATGATGAAGAACAACAGATCTCCTTCTGCTCTAAATATAAAACCCACTTTCAAGACAAACAGATCAAAGCATGTGTGGTATGAAGAGTATAAGGAGGATTTGCAGTCAAGGCCGTGATCAGCAGTGATTCAGAGCTCTCATGTGTACGAGCCCACTGCTTCCCTGAAGGCACAAAGGCTCTTCACTGCTGCTGTGACACAACTATTAAAACACTGTCTCTGTGTGTGGGAGATTCACACCTCCTGCGCTCTTCTGTCACTTTCACCAGCGCTCTAAATCTCATCTGTGTTTATCTAACATGCTTGATTGCTGACTTTCTATAGGCTAGGTGACTCAAACAGTAAATCAGCTACAATACACTGCTTATTTATAGCCAACTCTAAACTTAACACGCATGCCACTCTAAACTGAGTACATGAAATTAAATTACTCACCAGTTACATTATTTGTGCTTCATCAAAATAACAACAGTATTTTTTTTTCAAATGTATATTTAAAACTAGATATTTTAAATTATAGTAATATAAAAGTGTTTTTTGTTGTTGTTTGTTTTTCGTTTTTTAGAATATATAAATTCCTGTGATGCAAAGCTGAATTTTCTGCTTCATTACACCACTCTTAAGCGTCACATGATGTTTCAGAAATCATTCTTATATGATGATTTACATCATCAAAAAAAAAAAACATACAGCAGGAAAAAATAGGGTAATGAATTATACAGGGTTAAGTGAAATAAAAAGTGAATTCATGGCCATTTAGTGTAAAAACCTTCACTAACATAGTAAAATATTAAAATTAAAATGTTTTTATAATTTATTTTTAAAGAATACTTATTTTCTATATCAAAATATTGTAAATTGTAATTTATTCCTGTGATGCAAAGCTGAATTTTTTGCATCATTACACCATTCTTCAGTGTCTGATTGTAAAAACTCATTTTAAATCTTATCGATTATGAAAAGTTTTTTTGTTGTTGTTTTTGAAATGCAGCATTTGAAAAATAAACATTTTGCAACATTTATGTATTCGCTGTCACTATCAATTTAATGAGTCCTACTTTATTTTGTCAAAAAAAACAACACCGACTTCAATTGTTACGTTTCATTCATTTATTTATTTAAAACAACTGTATTTAGAAAAACCATCATTTAAAATAATGTTTAGTAAAATGGAATGTATAAAGAATGTCATTGAGATATATTCATCGGAAGCTAGGTTTCTATAAAGTTAAATGTGAACCCTGATTATAACTGATATCCTGGAGAGTGTGCGTAAATGTTTAATCGGTTACGCAATGCATCATATTCCCAGAGTTCAGACTGAGAACAGTGTGAATGAATGGCACTACAGAACAAACCGAGATTATTTTATCATTATAATCACAATCTTTTGTTTAACCTAACCAGGAACCTAATTTGTGAGAAACATTAGCACATTAACTCAGAAACGTGAAACATGTCCGGACCTGTGTGAGCTCTCATCAGAGTCAATGAGTGGGTGTGTGTCTGCTGTTCTCAAGGCCGCTGATATTAACCCTTTCACAGATCACACCAGCCTTCCTAACATTGCCCATCAAAGCCTCGTCAGAGATGATGTGACAACCATTACCCAAAACAGACTCGGAAAGCGAGCCAGATCAGTGACGGAGCAGGGACTGGAAGCGTCTTTATGAATGAACAGCCAGTGCTCTTGAGCTGCTCAGCATTTGGCTTGCTTTGAAGAACTTTGTTACTTTTTCTCGTCTCCTTCATTTAAAGTGGTTTTTATTGGACATCGCAGGACGTATAGGTATGCCTGGAGGCATCTGGTGAGCTGAAATAATAAAGGAGGCAGCCAGCGCTGTTGCCTAAGACAAGCACTAGCAGTATGGGACACATCCATCTGTCTCTGCACTCGCACAGAAGAGCCAAAAAATCAGCCCAAATAATGTTGGACGTTACGTAATGCGCACCAGCGTCAAACAAACAACTCTGCAAACTAAACCCCTTTCAAATAACCTCTAGTGGGGGTCTAGTAAGGATCTTTTTCAAATTAAACCGAATAAGAAAAAGAATCTGTTTAGTTTAGTTTACTAAGAGCTTTCTTATTTGACTGCGAGTGGGAATTGAGTGTGTTTTATTTTGAAAGGATTCACATAAAGCTTAGTATGTAATTTTGACAGCTAGTGGTTGAAATGGGTACTGCACACGAAATGAATAATATTTACGTTTTTTCTCCCACCCCTCCTCCTCAGACTCGATGCTCACTTGGGTTGCCAGATTGAGGACACGCAACTGGTACTGAAACCCTTCGCAAAGACCCGCCCCCTTCATTACTGTTGCTATCAGGGCCGGAGTGGGACTCATTTTCAGCCCTGGAGTTTCACGCCTTAGACCAGCCCGCTTTTTTTTCTTTTTTGTACTGCCCTTTTTCAGTGTCAAAAAACCCTGTCGGGGGATCAAAAGATAATTATGTCAACATTAGGGTTGCCAGTTAACTTCAGAAATAAAAAATAAGGGACAATTGTGATTCTTTATCTCATTCTTATTCTCATTTTAACCTTTAGTAAATAAATGGCTTTTTGGAAATTTTAAAGTGTAACAACCCACGGTCTATGAAACATTAGTCGATCAAGCATTTTTTAAACATTTGCACTTTAAGTTTTGAACTAAAATATTATTGCAACCATACAGCATTTGAATGTGTACATACTGTTTTGTGGCTCTTAAATGTGTTTTGACAGATCGCTTTAGCATTGTTTTTCATAAAACACAACACGTTTCCTAAATATCTGCTAATATGGTATTATTATACTTTAATAAATGATATCATCCCCTTTAATCATTTTAAGTTTTCTCTACGAGCCATATGTGTGTCATTTGAGCTTTAGAATTACCTTAAAGAAAACATTTCAGGTGTGCATCTTGAAGGCACATAGATTTTAAGATCAAGTTTCTTTCAGTTGAAATGCAGTTGACTTACATTTTAGTCTCGGACTAGGCTTACTAACTGGGGTTAGTCTTTTTGTAAACGTTTATTACAATACAATGCTGTAAGTGCCTTGCTGTAAATGAGATTTTTGCACGCTACTGCTAAAAAAAAAAAAAAAAAGGTCAATACAAAACTTTTTCTTTTTAGGTAAATATTAGTTTTAATGGGATTTCAATACAGCCGTAACAAGAAGAATACTTTTATATGTCTGATATCACGTCCATCTTCAATTCCAATATCTGGAATTGCAAAATCAGAATTAAGAAATATTCAGTTAAAAAACAAACATCTGAGTAAACACATTCAGTTTGCTCCTTTCTTCAGCGAGAGGCACGTAGTCGTGACAGAATCTGTGTATACAATATTGTGCAATTGTGAACCGTGTGAAAAACGAGTTTTAGAGCGTGCGTAGTGCTGTCAAAGGATAAGCCTGAGTGGATCTATAACGGAACCCCCCCCCCCCCCTCATCCACACACACACACACACACATCCTCTCCAAAAACAAGGTGAATGAGCAGAAAGGCTAATGGCTTCCTGACATTGAAACCACATTCAGATTTTGGAGTGATTCCATACTACAAAAAAAAAAGAAAAAAAGAAAAGAAACAAAAAAGGGAAAAGGAGAGAGAGACAAAGAAAACATGCCATCATTTTCTGAGGTGCAAGGGTGACAAGACTGGGCCAGAGCCACACTAGTCGCGATTCCACTGTCACTTCCGGGGCTTGAAGTGTCTCGTCGATGCTTCCTCTGGGCCAACGGCCTGGCTTTTTTGGCCGAATCGAAAACGTTGGGCCAAAGGGGGTCGGCTGGGGCTAGAGGTGTGGTTATGAACAAAGGCAGAGTTTCTCCGCGGCTGGAGAGCGTCAGCGCCGCAGATCATTTCAGAAAACTAACAGATAACACAGACATCAAAGATTTTTAAATAAATTTTAGCAGCAACAAGTGTTTGAAATAGGTAGGTTATTTATGAAAGACTATAACATCCCTTATTATTTTAGAACATCGACAATTTTGTACAAAAAATAAATAAATAAAAAATAAATAAATATTCAAACAAACGGCGGCATTTATTATGTTCGTTTTGTGATCGCGCTAGTCCCTGTGTGCTAGGGTTGCGTGACGCTGTTCCAGGGAGGCGTGTAAAGGGCGGGTTTTAGCGAAGTGTAGCAGAGCTTCTGGCCCGACGGTGGAGACGCGTCGTGATTTTGGGCTCGGTGCTACAGGTGCGAGGCTATTAGCCCCGCCCAGCCCGTTTAAAGCACTGGCACGCACTGGCCCGACAGTGGGGAAAAAAAGCGGTTACTGATGTGCTTATTAAAGCTCTTCAATTACTGTGAGGCAGAGATCCGACAAATTCACTCAAAAGTCAAGCCACAAACAAATAACTAGTCAAACTGCTTCCTTATATGCCGTGACCTGACCCCCCTTACCTTTCTTTTTCGGGGGATGGGGTCCTCAAACAGGAAGTGTGTACTCTCGGTTTCCTCAATGTTGTCATCACTCTGGGAGGAAAGCAGGAAGCTCTTGCCGGCATCGTTGGAGAGAGGTGGGGACGGAGTGGAGGGCACCGATTGGTCGCTGGCATCCCAGCTCCAGTTCCCACTAGTAGAGCTGCTGTAGCTAGCAGACAGGTTCTCCTTCCAACCCTTACTAGCCAAATCTGCACCTGAACACACAACACAGCCATTTAAAGCAGGAAAAGACCTTTGATATAATTGCCTAGAGTATGTACTATTACCTGCACACTGCATGAATTCACAGACTGAAAACTAATCTTTGGATTATAAAAAAACGAAACAAACGAATAAATAAACAAAATAAGACAACATAAGCATAACTTTAAAACAACTACTTAAAACAAAATAACTAAATAAAACAGGCATATTCAAAATAATGGCCAATAGTTATTCCTGAAGTTTCAGGCTGGTACCAAACCCAAAATACCAATACATATCAATACATCCTTGTACTATAACCAGTCAATTTTGGTGCGTCCCAGTTTATGCACAGGTAAGGCCGACCTGACAGCCAGAGTCCTGCAGAGTTTTGCTCCAGCTCTGATAAAACTGATCTGCCGTTGGCTTTTTAGTAACCCTTAGACCACGATTAGCTTGTTCAAGTGTGTTTCACTAGGGTTGGTGCTCTCTTGGACTCAAGCTGGTCACCCTGCTCTGTTCTAAACAGATTTTCTGTGTGAACTGCGACAGCTTTAAATACATAAAGCATGAGGGACAATCAGGCTCTGATGGTAAATGACTAAATAACCTCAAAATTCATACACTAGACAGTTGAGTGCATAGTGTATAGTGCATCATTTAGTTAATCAGAGCTAGGGCAATTTCTGTGAAAGTGTGCCTGCTAAAGAAAAACGTATTCAGAATCACACATCCTTTCTTTCACAGAATGCAGGAAATTTGGCATTGGACCCAGAGTGAAAATCACTGATTTTCATTTGTTTGTGCATATTTTGCAATTGTTTATTACAAGGCCCTTTAACATACTTTATTCTGATTGCTCAGTCACAACAATCCAAGTCTTGCTATTCCCTAATAACATCCGTCGCAATTAGCGATGCCAAACAACACAACATTATCTGGTTACTCTCCCATCTTTCTCATCACACAACCACACTCTCTATCTCTCAGTTCATTCAAACGCAGCTGCCATCTTGTGCTTCAGCCATTGTATTTACTGTAAAATAAAACCATCGTCTAGACTCAATGCTGTTTGTTATGAACTGTAATTGTCTTTTTGCGGAAGCGATGCGTTTAAACAGCTAATAAAATATTTCAACATAAATTAATATTGGTGTCTTATTATTTACTTATGTTGCAAGTCGCCCTGGAATAAGCAGGATAATATACACACAGCCGGCTGTTATTGCAGGATAAACCCCTTTGGGGTGATACAATATCCTGATCACTCTTTCGGGGGTTTATTCTGCGATAACACCCACCTGGCTGACATTATTCCTGGTTTAGTCACACTGGAGTCTGAGTCGGTGTGAACACACGGAAACATCTCTGATTGCACGCAACACTGGGTGAAGATAAAATAACACAGCAGCACTCAAACATGTAAGGCCAATGAATTATTTCATTAATGCATAAATTTGCCCTGTGGCAGTTTTAGTCAAATAAATGCTTTCATACATTGCAACACATGACCTTGTGTGCACTCTCAAAATGCAGTAACAACTTCTGCAACTGCTTCTGTAAATGTGTTTACATGAGATTCAATTGTCAAAAGATCTATAAAAAAACATGAATTGTTTAAATCTACACAAATGTACTGTTTACAAGCAGAAAAGAAACAAAAGAAATAAAAACTGTGCTAAATGCTTCACATCACTGTAAATCACGGTAGAACTTTCCATCAGGATTCACAGTTTCTCTATCATAAATGAACAATATCTAATATTTTACACAGTTTATTTATAAACACACTATAGTTCATTATTTCATGTTGTTAAATATAAAATAAATATACATAAAATATACATTAATGTTAACCACCTAAATTCATTATTAAATGTAGAAATTAATAAATTATATTCATTAAAAAACTATATTGTAAAATGTTGCCAAAATCTCAATATTAAAGAAAAACCTAAATGTTAATGAAGGACAGAATTTTATATACATACTGTACATATATACTGTACATATATACATATATATATATATATATATATTATTTTTTCCCTCCCACTTTTTTATTACAGGCTCCGTTTATAATAATATATATTTAGTAAAAAGTAATTTGTACAATTTAAATGCTTATATACAACTTGATTAGTTAATTGATTGTTTAATTTATTATACAAATGTGTGTGTGTGTGTGTGTGTGTATATATATATATATATATATATTAGGGGATCGAACCGTTCAGTACAAGGCTTTCGGTTCGGTACGTATACGAACCGAACGATTCAGAAAAAAAATAACAAAAGTACAAGAATAAACTGTAAAATATAATGTTTTCAGTGCTACGCTTAACAAGGCAGCGCAAACGATGGTACAGGGAACCCGTGTCTGCTCCTCCCACCCCAAACAGACGAGAACCAGAAACACACACATTACAAACCATCACCATCATTTCAAAAATAATTTTGGTACATTATGATCAATACCATATCAGCAGCCATAAAACTGTACTTCTAAAATAATTACACAGTAGTATCAATAATATTTGTAAACACAAATATGCAGCTATGTAAAGCTGTAAAGCTGAGCTATAGAGCTATTGAATAGGACACAATGCCCAGCTGATGGGCAACAATAACCTTGACCAAACTAACTGAACAAAATCTCTAGGCTTAAAGATACCCTTGAGCAACATAAACTTACATGACCCCAAACAGGCAAATCACCCCCATTTCATGACACTTGACCTCTTAGGATTGTGGTCTGGGTTCTTCCAGCATGTGTGCTCTTGTTGTTCAGCAGATGTTTTTCATTCAAAGCGACTTACAGTACACCAATTACAGGAACATACTCCCTGGAGTGGCGTGATTTAGAGGTTAAGTGCTCGGCTCAAGGGCACAACCGCATCAGGAAAGAATTGTAATCTAAGTAGCCCTACAGTTTCTGCCTCAATCCTACACGGGGACTGTCACACCAGTTTGTTTTTCCTCACATCAGTGTTGTGATCTCCAGATAAACCCAGACTGTGGTCGGTCACTTGAATACACCTCGAATACTACCAAAATACCCGGAGCCCGTATTTATTCTTTCTTAATCTATGTTCTAGTGAAGAGACAGAGAGGAAAGGGACAGTTCTCGGTTATATCAGCAGTCGCGCCGATACAGTACAATAAGTCTTTAATTTCCCAGAAGGGCAATGTGTTTGCATTAAAGATATTAAAATATGACAACGCACAAATGAAAAACACATAAAAACCAATCCCAAGGCCAATGTTCTAGATTAAATAGTTATAGAGAGGGGAAAACTTGTGCCACTTTGTACTTAAGTTGTCCTCTAGGCAAGAGTAATGAGATACAATATTATTTCAGTATGTCTGCTATCAACTGAAAAACATCCATACTGAAGGGACATTGAAAAACTATTTACTAATGTGCTGTGTCATATTCCCTTTTCTGTAACCCGTCCAGGCAAGGGTTTAATATTCAGAATATTTAAATGTAAACAACCTGTTCCTAACAGTATTTGCAGTGGTATGTATTTTTCTACTTGACCATGCCATGCATAAAATTACTTTTCCAGCATTTTTATTAAATGTATACGAGGTATATGAGGGGCCTTTCTAGGTATATGGTCAACTGACTGTTATTATTTAAATCACCACTTAAAAGTTTGGTGTCAGTAATACTTTTTAAAATAAAGTTGTTTCTGCTCCTTAAAGGCCCGTTCACACCCAGCACGATAACCATCAAAATAGTTCTCAGTTTTAAAGAATAGCAGCGTCCAAACCACAACTATAACGATAAAGGAACAGAGAAACAATATCGTTGAAATCATTTTCCAGTCGATGAATGATAGAAACATTGATAACCAGTCAGAATTGATCCTGCCATCACACGCTTGAGAGCGGCAGACACGCTTGAGCTTATAATAAACAGATGTAGTTGGCGTGTGTGGGCGCAAATATAGTTATAGTTATCTTTATAGTTATGGTGCTTGGTGTGGACGGGCCTTTAGACTGCATTTATTTAAAAAGAAATACATGAACAAGACACATATTGTGAAATATTATTCAAATTTAAAATGTTCATATATTTCAATATATACAGGTGCTGGTCATATAATTAGAATATCTTCTATATAGTATATATTATTGTGAAATGGTTCAGTATTGAAGACACCTGGTGCCACACTCTAATCAGCTAATCAGCTAATCAAAACATCTGCAAAGGCCTTTGATGGTCTCTCAGGTCTCTACACAATCATGGGGAAGACAGTTGACAGTTGTCCAAAAGTCGACCACTGACACCTTGCACAAGGAGGGAAAGACACAAAAGGTCATTGCAAAAGAGGCTGGCTGTTCACAGAGCTCTGTGTCCAAGCTCATTAATAGAGAGGTGAAGAGAAGGAAAATATGTGGTAGAAAAATAGCGTACAAGCAATAGGGATAGCAGTACCCTGGAGAGAATTGTGAAACAAAACCCATTCAAAAATGTGGAGGAGATTCACAAAGAGTGGACTGCAGCTGGAGTCAGTGCTTCAAGAAGCACTACGCAGAGACATATACGTAAGACATGGGTTTCAGCTTCCCATTCCTTGTGTCAAGCCACTCTCGAACAACAGACAGTGTCAGAAGTGTCTCGCCTGGGCTAAAGACAAAAAGGACTGGACTGCTGCTGAGTGCTCCAAAGTTATGTGCTCTGATGAAAGTACATTTTCCCAGAGTCTGGAGGAAGAGAGGAGAGGCACAGAATCCACGTTGCTTGAGGTCTAGTGTAAAGTTTCCACAGTCAGCGATGGTTTGGGGTGCCATGTCATCTGCTGGTGTTGGTCCCCTGTGTTTTCTGAGGTCCAAGGTCAACGCAGCTGTATACCAGGACGTTTTAGAGCACTTCATGCTTCTTGCTGCAGACCAACTTCATGGAGATGCAGATTTCTTTTTCTAACAGGACTTGGCACCTGCACACAGTACCTGGTAGTGTTGTCAAAAGACCCGGTACTTCGGTACCAAGACGGTGCTAAAAAATGAAAAATGTTACGGTACCAGGTTTTCTGAAGTACTGGTAGTACCGAGCAACGGGTCAACCCGGTTCTTTCTGCACTACCCGAAAGGTGCGCACCGCTTATTTTAAGAAAATACATAAAGACAATGCACATTATCAGAATAAAGTTTCGTTATTAACTATTTAATGCTCTTATAGCGTTTAAAACAGGACATAATAGTGTACTATTTTTACACACTAGAGGCTTTTAAATGACCTGTGTAGCCAAAATATGTGTGTTAGAGAACAAATGTATGGTTCATGTTTTGTATCTTTTAAATCGGTCCATCAGAAAAGCAGTTCTAGGCTATGAAATATAGTTTGCGCTGTTTGATTAAACAAAAGTCCTCTTATATAAAAGTGTTTTTGTGTTTTGCTTTGGTACCGAGAACCGTGGATTTTCACTGGTATTGGTGCCGAATACTGAAATTTTGGTACTGTGACAACACTAATTGGGAAGCAATGATGGACGAGGGCCAGTGGGAACTATACCCCTACTCTTTACGATGAGTGTCATGGGATTTTTTAATGACCTCGGTTTAACGTCTCATCCGAAAGACGGTGCTCTTTTGACAGTATAGAGTCCCTGTCACTATACTGGGGCATTAGGACCCACACAGACCACAAGGTGAGCACCCCCTGCTCTAACACCTCTACCAACAGCAGCCTAGTTTTCCAAGGAGCTCTCCCATCCAAAGTAAGACATTTTTAAAAATGTTTGTAACCAGGCTGTTTTGGGTCACCATTAAATTCCATACTATTTTTTTCCTGCAATGAAAGTGAATTGGTGACCAAAACAGCCCGGTTACAAACTTTTCTTAAATTAGCTTCCTTTGTGTTTGGCAGAACAAAATAATTAATTCAGATTTGGAACGACTCGAGGGTGAGTAAATGATGACAGAATTCTCATTTTTGGGTGAACTATTTCTTTAAGAATCATAAATGTAATAACGTAAAGTAAAAAGGCCCTGCCTGTTTCATTTTGGCAAGTTCCCTTCGTGTGTGCTCATCATTTCGTAGATCCTTTTTGTTACCAACAAGGATTATGGGAACATTCGGACAGAAATGCTTCACTTCTGGTGTCCACTTTTCTGGAATATTCTCTGTGATGGATTTAAGAAGAAAGAGAGTGATTATTGTATTAATCCATATTTCAAATCCTTTTTACATTTTATTTTCTTCTCATAAAACGTTCATCTTGAAAATGTGGTATATTTGGAATTAAAGTTTGTTGACTGGGCTACTAACATCTAATTGTTTACAAGGAAGTCTTACCCAAGCTATCAGGACTGTCGACAGAAAAGCACATAAGAATGACATCTGTGTCAGGATAGGAGAGAGGTCTTAACCGATCATAGTCCTCCTGTCCAGCCGTATCCCATAAGGCAAGCTCTACCTGTAAGAAGAGAGATATTAATCCATGTACTAAACCAAACAACACAACAGCAGCCCTCTTACACCTAAACAACTGAGGAATGTACATGTATGACTTACACCAGTGTAATCACACCTATGCATTGGGACAGGTCAGAATACAGATGAATAGCGATGTATTTTGATATGCACGTTCACAATGGTAAATTTAAACTTTAGCAGCAGAAATAGCTTTAAAGTTGGTAAGTTCAATCAAGTCATTCCAATTAGCGCATATTAATATAATTTATTTTATTTTTTTAATGTGTGTGCATTTAAGTAAATATTGTACCTTATTACAACACATTCATTGATTTCTTGGTGCACAAAGTTTACAAAATTGTGTGCTTTATACCTGTTTTCCATCGACCTCAATGTCTGCAACATAGTTCTCAAAAACTGTAGGCACATAGACTTCAGGAAACTGATCTTTACTGAAAACAATAAGCAAACAGGTCTTTCCACAGGCTCCATCACCAACTATGACGAGTTTCTTGCGAATGGCAGCCATCTGCAGAGAAAAAAAAGATAAGACAAAAGATAAGCTAAAAGAGCCGAAGCGTTTTAAGAGTGAAAGCAGCTTTAAAAGTGGAGAAATGCAAACATAGACATATAGATATATAATGAAGTCAGATGTGTACTGTGAATCATTTCTATAGTCAACATGAACCGGAAACACAGCTGCGGAAGTAAAATTTGACCGGAAGTTACACTGCATCTGTATCGCTATGTTAAAAAAAGAAGAACAAAAAAACTAAATTTTCCGCAAATATTGAAAAACGATAAAGTCCATAACCATAAAGCAAAACAGTAATGACTATCTACGTGTATTGTTGCGTGTAAAGCTCGATATATTGATGATAAGAAACCGTCATGTCGCGAGGCCTTACCGCACCCACCATCAAAACATTCACACAAATAACACAATAACACAACATAAAACACTAACAACCAGTGTAAAACATACTCTAGCGTGGAAAATAACATCATTTCTTTAAAAACAGACTCGCCTCGCAAGTGATATCCGTGAAATGGTTAAGTTAGCCGATAGCCGACATTTCTCTGAAAGACACTAACGTTATTTTAATTCAATGTCAAACGGATCGACACCACGTTATATAATTCTACAAAGAGTTAAGAAAAATAGTGTACAACGTTATTTTATGAACATTATAGTTATCTCACTGTAACCCTTTAGAAAACGTTGTAAGCGAAAGGGGACAATTTTTGCTATAAAGAAAAATTAAACCGTCACAAGAATACTTAAACATTGATTTAATGTAACGTGAGGTTTGAAGAGTGTAAACTCTGGATTTCATTATTAGTTTAATATTTTCTCGGTAGTTCGGCTTATGTAAGTTAAAAATAAAAAGCTGAGAGAAAGAGCTTCAGATTAATTTTAATCATGATAACAATTTTAACTCGTTTGTTCAGACTAACGTTAGCTGTCATGAATCTTCAGTAGGCTATAAATAATGCAACTCGTGTGTAAAAAAATTATATATATATATATATATATATATATATTTGTTTACAGTCACAGTTAGTTTCAGGCCGTTAAACAGAAAAGAAATTCATAAATCAGTGAAAATGCGCACGATATTATGATTTCCTCGACAATCGCGATCTTCCGTTCTCGTTAACTTTATGTATTTACACAAAACAGTTTAAAAACCTTTACCGTTTTCTTTTTGTTGTGCTCCGGGGAAGTATCAGCTTTCCTGTCTTTTCCTGGCTGGGTTTAAAGTCCGCCCATTTTCAGCAGTGCCACGAAACAACACCCGCCCATACACCCCACAGCCTTCAGCTACTGCGAGTTATGGCCCAGCTGATTTTTGTTTTGTTAAACTAAAGGAACCAGAGGCCTCCTTTCATTATTTATTTTATGTAGGCTATTACTTTGACCGAGACTAGTCTGAAATGATGAAATTTCCATCCCAAAACATAGAGTGTGTGTTAAATTGTGCTAACGTATTAAAATAATTTGTATGTGTATTTAGTAAAAGCTTAAATAAAATTCTATCTTTGAAATTAGTCCAGATGAGACAAAAAAAAGTACATATAAATAATTTAAAAAAAAGCAAAAAAAAAAGCAAAAAAAAAAAAAAAAAAACATAAATATCATAAATGATATAAAATCATAAAATATAAATTCAAAATAGTCTTGTGTAAAATAAGCAGGAGACCTGTTGGAAAAACCACTGTTTTGCTTCCTCATACACACACAAAGTTAAATGACAATTACATTAAATTGTTTAAAGTTTGCTAAACATTCCACAGGGCTAAAATGCGAGTTGAAGAAGCAACTAATTGTGAAGAATGTTTTTAAATTATTTATTATTATTAATATCCCAGTCTGCTAAAAAAGGCATCTATTCTAGACAGACATGCATGCATTGTTAATCGATTTCCAGCAGTCATGTGCCCTACACATTCCCCACAATTGCGCTAGTTAACGTAGCAGTGTTATCTTGGGGAACAGGCTATTTATTTTCCTCCTGCTGACAGAATCTGAACGGTAAAGGAAAGGTTTCTGTCTGATTTGCCAAATTATGTCTCTCAGAAGGAATGTGAATGTGCCCTGTATTGGGTGATGGTCGTCTGGTGATATAATTATGGATGTGTGCACTTGTACACTCTCAGAGATAAAGGTACAAAAGCTGTCAAAAGGGCGAACCTTTTCAAAACGTACACTTTTGTTCCAAAAGGGTCCACCTTTATACCTGAAGTGTACATATTAGTACCTAAAAGCTGCAAAAGTGTACCGTTTGATAAGGTGCTGCCCCAGTGACAGCTTCTGTACTTTTATTTCTGAGAGTGTGTCGAATTTTAAAAGACCAATACACTTCTTTAGGGTGTGCAATCAATGAAATCAATGAAACACCCACTTCCTGGAGGTTCAAAGGCTATAGGCCACACATACTGTAATTAAAAATGGATAAGCAACAGATTGTTTTTTTTATTTCCTTTTATTTGACCACAATTGAATAAATTACAATTAAAAATATATCAAAACAATCGTCACAAAACACGAACAATCTCTCACTTACAAAAAGAAATTCTTTCATATAAAAACTATAAATATACCAAAAGCATATCTCTGTACAGTATCACCTACCCAGTCTTAGCAAGAGGTAAGAGGGTCGTTTAGGAATGATTTCACATTTGCAAGAGCTGATATAATCACATGACACTTACATATTCATTCACACCCCCACACATTTTAAGCAGAGTTGATCATCAAGTTATTCACATTGTACATTTAAAACAACCAAAGCAGTCCTTTCTTTTAATTCACAGTGTAAAAGCAAGAAGTCTGTCGTATGTTGTATGTGTTCATCAAAACCAGTTTCTGACGTCCTTCACATTCTTATAGCATATTCACTGACATACTGAAGTCAGCATTTGTGTTTCAGCTCTGGCTCGAGTGGTTCATCAAGTAAATCTGCGGCCTGGGTAAAAGAGGACACTAGTCTGAGCCTCTGGGTTTAACACGCCGCATGAAACTTCATATCATCATCAAGACAAGGATATTTGTTCCCACTTTATATTAGGTAGCCTTTACTATGTACTTGCATTTAAATTCATAATTTGGTACAATGCACTTTTTGTGTACATGCATGTTTTTACATTGTACTTATATTTTTAAAAATACCTATATGTAGTTACATCTGTATTTAATTTCTGTATTTACATTTATAATTAACCTTACCCATATCCCACCTCAATAGCAGCAGAAGTGTTTTGCAATATAATATGACTATAATAAGTACATTGTACTTATTTTGTTTATTTACCTGCATATTTAAAGCCACCTAATTAAAAGTGCGACCAGATATTTAAATAATTAATAGATGATGTGCTAGATGATAATGAATCAAATTCCAAAAGATTGCTTACCATGCAGTTCAGCGTGTTTCAGGGGTGTCAGAACTAAGACGTTGATCTGGTTCCTCCACTAAAAGCATGTTTCGATTTGCACTTTTCTTTGATCTGTTCTGACAACACACCATTAACAGGATACCAGCTGCTTTAAATCACACATAGACAAAAACACAAAATTATTATTAGATGCACAACTTTGCAGTCTTCCTGAATAAAAGCATTCATTTCTTAAACAAAACACATCTTACTGGATAGTAGTGTGTACTGATTGATGCACAATGTACAATTTATTTAATAGTTTTGAGATTAAAATGCATGCTTCAGTAATATAATGCAATGCCAGCAGACCACTCAAAGTGAATGTGAAGACCAGGATCGTGCTTGACATGAAATCCGGCTCTTACCCAGCAGCACAGGGATGCTGAGGATTATGACAGCGACGGCACCGACGTTCATCTTTGTTGCTGGGTCTTTGCAGTCTGCAGAAGCAACACAGTCGCACACAAGCAGCGAGAGGGTCTGGACTGAATACTGGCCCTGGCTGTCAGAGATCTTAAGGGTGAGCTGATGTTCGCCCACATGTATGTCACTTTCTTTGATCAGCCTCACAGATGTACCTGGGAGGGAAAAAAACTGATAATTCTAACACTTTAAAATAGGCAACACTTCTTAACTATTAACTAAACTGTACAAACATTCTGTAAAATTTACGGCAAAAAAACGGCAGCCCTGTTTGCCAAAATTCGACCGTTACAAATATGGTAACAACATTTTAGGTTTAAGTTAAATTTACAGTTAAATACCGTAATTTCATTAACTGATATAATGTTAATAAACCAAACTATTAAAGTACTGAAATCTGTTTTGTATCAAATGCAGGTGTAATGAGAAAGTCACATGATGAACCAAAGACCATCACAAGCAGCTTTTAATTATGAACATATATAGAAGGAGCTCAGTGTCATTCACTAAACACTAAACACCATCATGATGAGACTCATTAAACTGAATTATACAATAAACATTCATTTAGCAACATTACATGTAACACACAACCCTAATAAACATAACTGATACAAAAAGTAGAAACCTTATTTTTAAAGAAAAAACATCAAATTCAAACAAAAATTTAAATGCAATGCAGGGAATTGCAGGTTTCCCTGTAAATTTTACAGGAATTTACCATTTAACAAGTTTTTACCCTATTTTTTTTTCTATTAAAATCACAGTATTTTTTTTTTACAGTGTATGACTTTTCCTTCAATAAATTCTTAATCTGCTGCTTAATAATAATTAGTGCAGTAGTTGTTAAATTTAGGTATTGGGTAGGATTAGGGATGTACAATAAGGTATTAATATATGCTTAATTACAGTAGCACTAATAAATAGCTAATATTCTATTAATATGCATGCAAATAAGCAACTTATGAGTGTAACCGTAAAATAAAGTGTTACCCAGATAATAGAATTACAGAGGAAAAAAGATATTTGAGTTATGTGCTACTACAGTGTAGATTTTTGATTTTCTCTGTTACCATAGTCGGACTGAAGCCTCCACTTCCCCTGGACGTCTCCAGCCAGCTCAAAGTGTAAAGGTGGACTGTACAAGGCTGGGTTGAGAACTGTAATATCAGTCATCTCCTCAGACAGACACATAGCCAGTTTGTTGGTCTCCAGCATCGGTCCAGACTCAGCTCCCTCCATTACACCCATTTGTTTCATCTTCAATACTGAAGGGTCACTAGCATATTTCTGAACAAACAGTGATGGAAAAGACATCAAAATATGTTCCATCAAAATAACTGGTTTCACTTTATTTTGATGGTCCCTTTAACACGCTGTTGACTATAAGAACTGTTGTACCTACATTTCTACTAATTCTCATTAGAGTGTTAATAAAGTCACTAAGAGTCTGCAGAGCATCTGTTGGGAGACCATCGCAATAAAGATTTAGCAGATATTAATCAGACAATCCACTAGTACTCTAAGTTAGTTGACATGTAGGTGCAAACTTACTAATTGTCAACAGAAAGGTAAAAAGGGAGAGCCTGGTCTCATAAAAATTGCTATTAATAGTATGCCAAATAAAAACGAAAACTTGTGGTATTAATACACAAAAACTGACCTTGGCATGCATATGATACACTGTTTTTTTGTGCAGATGATACAACATTTGTTGGTGTACATATGATGCACAGTTTTCATGTGCAAATGACCTGAAATATTTTGGCGTGCATATATGATGCGCAGTTTGCTCACAACTCACAATCCTAATACTGCATAGCATATACTGTACTGTACACGCCAAATCAGTATCAGTGCTGAGTATCAGACACGTTTTTGTTTTTATTTGCCGTACTATTACACACTTTCAGAAGATCAGGTTGAAAGGCATCATCAAAATAAAGTGTTCCCGAATAGCTTGACTGAAATAGCAACAACCAAAAGTTTTACACTTTGTTCACTTACTGTTTTACTGGTGAACTCTGATGGATGGTTGCGTTTGCCAGTGATATTCAGTATCACTGTGCTTGTGCTGGAAAGCTGCATCTTCTCCCCATGATCCTTTGCTTCAACCAGAATAGAGTATTTTTGGGCCTTCTGTATTGAAAAAGGAACAGCAAAGGTGAATACTATCTGAAATATATCTGTGTCAGAAGATTGCTAAAAGCATCCCTACATAAAAACCACATGAACTAACTAATGCTAAATGAGATTGGGGTTTATGCTAAAATGTACTAATTAGTTTTAATACCTAATGAGATGAGCACAAACGTTTGACTGGGTAGCATACCAGATAGAGCTATTTTCTAAAACATGAAAAGACAAAATGTCAAATAAGATTCTGCATTATAAAGACAAGGGGAAAAACACTGTCAAGTTCTTGGGAAGGTATTTGCATTCAGTTTTATATCATGGTGTATAATCATAAAAAAAAAAATATATATATATATATATATATATACACACCTGTATGTGTGTGAGTGTGTGTAGGTCTACAAATCAATAATTTTTAAAAAGTACTCTATTTATATTTCACGGTTAAAATATTTTTTCCGCCTATAGTAAAATTTTTATTATTTAATATTATGACAATTATTGACCTTAACACAACAGTCACAACGGTCTCACTGTAAAGATAATAATTTCAAACAATAATAATAATTTCAAATAATAATTACCTCTTTGTTAAAGAAATGTCAATAAATTAAAAATAAAATAATAAAATAACAAGAAAGAAGCTACCTAATTATAATTAATTAATCGTATCACTTTGAAATATTTTAAAAATCAAAATTAATTTTAATATTGAAATGTGTAACATCCTCATCATACAAGATTCATGTGTGAATGTGTGTGTGCTTTTAATTCATTAATAAGTGTGTTGCTGCCACATAGCCTATACAATCCTAATAACACTGTTTATTTGTGGCTGGATGGATTAAATGAATGGATGTTGAAAAAGTTCAGGAATTATAATGTTGAGTAATAAATCATAAAACTGTTAAAGGATCGAAAAAACGGTGAATGTGTTACCTCATAATCAAGGGACCCCTTGAAATAAATGCTTCCCGTCTGCTCTCCTTTTCTTTGCTGAATGAAGAAGTGAGCAGTGGAGGTAGAGGGAGACACTGAGACGACTGTCAGCGTAAAGCGAGCGTTTTCTGTGCCAGGCTGGTCGTTGTCGGTTGCCAGCACTGTTACCAGATTCTTACCTTTGAGGAAAACAATACGAGGAGGATCAGGTGAAATGTTGCTCCTTCACCTGGAAACCAGCTGGATTAAACCAGTTTTGTACATTTGAGTCATACCTTGTTGTGTTGATTCATCTACTGTGATTTCATACACGTCCCGATTAAAAACAGGAGCATGGTCGTTAATATCCAGAATATCGATATCCACAGCAACTACTGTTTGTTTTTTAGAAAGAGTGATCTGCAAGTCAACAAAACAACAGTTAGTATTCACTATTAAAAATACTTATTCACTGCTTATCGCAAAACTTACTCTCAGTTTCCGGTACTCCTCATAGTCGACTTTTCCATGAGCGTAAACAGATCCATTTCTGTTCACAGAGATAATTCCTTTGGGATCTTTGTCGATGCCCTGTCCATGAATGGAGTATTCTTCGAGAACTTTCTTCTCAATATTTAACTAAAAAAAAGGAGGGAAACATTCAAACTGATTCGTTTGGCGGAAAACAAACGCAGAATTCTGTGCTTATACATTAAATGCTTTTTATTACAGTCAGTTAATATTCTGCTATTAAGTGGCCAAATATAGAAAGGTTTCAGTATAACCTACATCTCCCAGTTTATACGGGAAAGGACAAGTGTGCTCTTCTTCCATGGTCAGTGAATCTACAATCCAGGCTCGCTTTTTGCGAATGTTCAGTTTTGATGGAGTTGCACTTTGAATACAGAAACTCTGGAAAAGAAGGTACATTGCAACATTGTAGGCCGTTCATTTCCATCATATTCTGGAGGATGCAAAGCAATGGCAACACTGTATTTCTCACTATTAACCATGCATGCATATTAGGAGCATATTGGCTGTTTATTAGTACATGAATTGAACATGAATGGATATTATTCTGCATGACAAAATATGTCAATATCAAATATTTAAAGTGAAAAATAGCACACACAAACAAAAGAAACCTCTTTATTTGTTTTTGAAAAATGCTTAAATGTTCTGGTATCTTCTTTATTTTACAGTGTCCCTGTTACACAATATATGTACTTATTATAGTATAATAGCAGCAAATTATGCACTAATTCATTACAAGTAATTACAAGCAACTAACCCTAAACCAAGAAAAGTACATGATGTGTATTATTATAGCTCAGTACTAACTATATATAATTACACAATGAGAGGGACACCTTAAATACATTGATAGAAATAAATAAGTAAAATAAATTCTGTTACTTACTACAATGAAGAATAAAATCACAGTAGTCCTCATTTTAAGTGGCGAGCGAAGATTCATATTAAAGAGCTTCCTTTTCTCTTGCTTTAGCTGTGCTTGAAAGTGCATGTGATGCAAACTGAGCGTATTTCTCCTTTATATAGACCCAAAGGAGGAGGATTTCTCTGGAAACCCTTTTTTATTTTATTTTTTTACAGCTGTAGCACTCTATTGTCTGACCGACTTTCTAAGGAAGTATACATGAAAGATTCTGGCAAGAGTCCAGAGATTCTTAAACAGATCAGACAGAGGTATGAGAGGTATGAGAGGCTACTTAAACAGGTTCTGGTTTCAATTAAATTGAAAACAAAGTGACAGAATTAACTTGTTCACAATAGATAGGCATTCTGTTTAAAGAGAGTTCAGCATGTGTTTTCCTTGTGTTTCATAGGTCAGATATTTTATGATTACACTGATATTCTTCCAAGGAACAAACCCCACTTCCTATTCCTGACTAAACACAACATCTCTCAGTTAAAATGTTTGCAAAACAGATCTTGTTTTTAAATAGTTTTTGTAATCAGTTATGTACATTTGACTGTGTTTTGCGCTGGCATGAATGATTTTGCTCACTTTCTCTATACATTTCTGCTTGTGGAGAAGCTACTTGTGATAAGCTTTCATGTGGCTTTCTCTTTTACCACCTGCATTTGTTATGCATTCCAATTTTCTTGTTTGTAAATTAGTTCATCTAAATTTTTTAATTAAAAAATGTAAATCTTTTTGATCTGCATGGAGGATTTCATTTGAATTGTGCCCAGTGAAAAACAAATGACAACATCTGGCCTTTTGTGATCAGCTATCGTTTTCTAAATATAGTTAGATCTTCTATGAAAAGAAAATTACATTTACATTAGTCAAAGGAGATGATAAAACAATCAGACTTTTTTAAAAGACTTTTAAATTGGAATCTTTGATTTTAAACAATTAGAAATGTGTGGCAAGACGCTTGATTTTGCCACTGGAAACATTTAAGGTAAGTTTTTATCGGTCTCTTATATTATTCAATTCTCATCTTATTCTAAATAACTTTGAGTCGCTTCTGTTCCACAAAACAAGAAAAAGGTAGAACTTTAGAATAGGGAAACCTTATTTTATTCTATTAAGTATTTTCATAGCACGGTAAGACTGAAGTTGATCCACTGATGTCACATGGACTGTTTTACCATATTTTTAACCATGTTTCTGGATTTGGGATAGTTCAGTTGTGTTGCTGTCCATGGAGGGACAGATGCTGTAGCTCCCTGATATCATAAAAAATATCTTAAGATGAACAAAGGTCTTGCGGGTTTGGAACGACACGAGGGTGAGTAATTAATGACAGATTTTTCATTTTTGGGTGAAATAACCCTCTAACTACAACTTTTCTCTCTATAAATTCCTTATTTGTTAGCACAGCAGTTGTTAAGTTTAGGTATTGGATAGGATTATGGATGCAGAATAAAGTCATGTAGAATAAGCCCTAAAATGTGCTTAATTACTACTAATTAGATCAAAAAGTAAATATACTAGTAATATGCATGTTAATAAGCAACTGGTTAAGAGACCGTAAAATAAAGCGTTACCAAAAGAAAACATTGACGCAGCTTCAATTTCTTATGATTTTTATTTAAGAGCCAGGTGAAGCCACAGAAGAAATGACTGTTGTTATGCAGAATATGACAAGCCGCAAACAGCCTACAATTCCAAATGAGGAAGTGAGGGATTTGAGTTTTACTGTGAAGTTCTTTTATGACTGGCTCACGGTTTGTTTTTCAATGACAACTGCATTTCCTGTAGGTCACGTGGAAACACCTGGACATGGCATTAAGACATTTAGATACTGTTTAACTAGTTACCTAGAAAAAAGGTCAAGCATTTTTCACTTTTAATGAGAAATAAAACTGTTTCCTTCTTGCATATTTACCCTGTATTGTAATTGTTATTGATTACATCAATTGCAATGAGTAATCCCATACACTGCATTTACGAGTATGTTTGCTGTAAGTCAGAATTCACTGGTAGGCGATTAAAGCATATTTTATGGTATTTGCTTTACCCAGTAGTTAAGTTTATGGTTGTTTACTTATCGTATGTGACTGAACACGTGCGATGCAATTCCATACATGCATAACTGTCGCATAAAATTCTATAAAAATTCAATTTTTTTAATGGCCCTTGTAGATTAAATTTCAGAATTTCAGTCTTTTTTCGTATCGGCTGCAGTGCCAGGGTTAGCCTCGCTAAAATCATGGGTATTATGTGTATACCAAACTACACACACACACTTCTTCTATAATACTGATATACTGTTTCCAACAAAGACAGGAGTGAGTGGGGACAGAATTTCAGGCATTTGGACTACTTTTATAAAAAAGGCCCAGTTTATTGGTAGTTTAGGAAGGAGGAGGAAGGAAGAACATAACAAGTGGCCAGGTATGGTTTCGCATACTTGGAATTTGTGCTTTTAACCCATCCAAGTGCACACACACAGCAGTGAGAAGTGATCAACCACGCACACACACACACCCGGAGCAGCTGGGGAAACGGTGTCTTGCTCAAGGGTCTCACCTCAGTCATGGTATTGAAGGTGGAGGGTTGGGAACTCACTTCCACCAACCACAATCCCTGCCGGACCTGGGACTCAAACCCACAACCTTTGGGTTAGAAATCCAACTCCCAATCTATTAGGCCACGACTGCCTCCATACGTGTGGTTTATGCTTTCAGGTATTAGTATATCTTTTCTATTTATAAACTGCAATGGAAATTACATTGGAAACTATTGCAAATGCAAAGGTCCATGGAACAGGTAGATTTTCCAGTGTACTGTCTTGGTCTTTCCTTTGCTGACGTCTCATATAAGAATGTTGCTTGCCAAAAATAAATTTAATTCCTGGTGGGGGCCCAGGGCTCAGTTTTTCAAAAGTAATCCAGTGGCATTTTGGATCACGGATTGGATCAAATCTTTTTCAAAAGTAAAAGAGGGATTCTGAATTAAGGTCAGACCCCGTAATCCAATCCTGCCCTTTGGGTAATTCAAAACTTTGATCCAAAAAAACAGGATTATCCTGATCCCATCATAAGGGTGGATTCAGTTGTGATTTTTTGATCCAAATAAACCCAATAAAATATATATTGTTTTTTTTTGTTAAGTGAATGATCACAAACGTAATGGTTACTGATTATATATAAATTCCTTCATATTTGAAGCCTATGAAGCATGTCACATATAATGATATTGAGATATAGTAAATAATAACAACAACAACAAAATAATATCAAAGCTATCAGGGGTCCGTTCTTCGTACCTCGCTAACTAAGTTAGCTGGATTTGATTGTTGACGATTTCGCATCTGCACTGCTGGCTCTGACATGAAAGATGACAAAAAGAGCAATTACTACAAATAAGATTTGAGATATTATATATATATAT
>JAUCMU010000048.1:4207140-4220430 GCA_032275025.1 Enteromius treurensis | reverse complement strand
AAGTCGCTAAGTTGGCAACACTGCCTCCAGTGTAATCGATCCGCCGAAACTCATCAAGTGAGAAACGTTCCGCGGTTAAAAAAAAAGTGCGATTAACTGCGTTAAAAAACTTAACGCGTTATTATTTGTGTAATTAATTAATCTAAATTAACGCGTTAAAGTCCCGGCTCATATATATGAATATATATGAAGGTGAATAGTGCATGTCTGTTTTTCTGTTTTCCAGCCCGCCTGTCTGTCTCTATGTTTGGCCATGCAGTTCTGCCACGCTAGAGCAGGCATGAGGGTGCATTTGAAGCCTGTGCACGGGGCGTTTTGTCTGAGCGGCCCTCCTGTGCTCGTTTAAAAGCAGTCTGGCCTCTGTTGTTTCCGGCTCCGCCTTGTATGATGCAGGGCGACAGGGATGACTGCTGTACCAAAGCCATCCTCTCACAGATCGCTCTGCGTGTGTTCATCTCTCTCCTCAGCGTTTGGCGGGAAATAAACAGCGTGGCCATGCTTGATTTCCTCCATTTCCTCTGTCTACCTCTAATCCTCAGGCGAACGTGGACGCGGCTCGCTCTTCATGGAGGTGTCGGGGAGGAGAGGAAAAAGATTTGTCTAAGACTCTTAGTGCCATTTCCAGCAAGACGAGGGCAGCGGTGCGTTGGCTCTTCACTAGATTGGTGATTTCAACTCTCTGCAGCCCTAAAACAACGGCTGTGGGGGAAAAACCGGCATGGGTTTTTACGTGCATAGATGAAAATATTTGGAACAGCTGGTCGGGTCACTGCACTCGGCCACTCAGAATGAGTGTTGATCTGCAAGGAAAACAAAATGGCCAAATAAAGGTGAATCTTATGGAGAATAAAAAGTACGTATGTCAAAACAGGAAAATGTGCAGGGCTTTAAAGTCAACACGAAGCAGAATAGACCCTATTGCTTTCTTAAAGCACATTCCTGCTCTTATTGTGCACAATCGGTCCAAATTAAGTCTAAGATTGGGAATATTTTAAAGGGTTCATCCGGTGGTACATGCACTTTTACAAGCAGTTTGGACTGAAATGTGTGTTGGGAGTGAGGCGATTGAGGTGTTTTGTTGAATGTATTAATGAACATAGCAGTAGTCATTTACTCCTGACATCTGAGAGACTTAATACGTGGAGGATTAACGTTACGTTTGGTTCTGAAGGGAAACGCGCCCCTTGATCAACCGGGATGCGTTTATGTTCGCGCGAATCATTCATGATCCAGCCTCACCTACAGAAGCAGTGAGTATCACTATGAATACGGCAAAAAAAAAAATCCTCTGAGAGCGACTTGGAAAAGAGAGGCGGAGTCAGCAGAGCTCGTGAAGATTTAAAGGGGAAGTACACAGAACAGAGTGATTTCTAAAGAGCTGTTTATGAGCGTTTTTACACTATCTTTGAGAAATTTCACCCAAAAATTCTCTAATTAATTACTCACCCTCATGTTTTTTTGGTGGCTTAGGACCAGCCAAAACCAGCATCCCGGCTTTAAAACATAACCAGCATATGCTGTTTTGTTTCACTGAGATCTCCATTTTCTTAATGCATGGTTTTTCTTGAAGCATCAGTGATTCATCGAAGCTTCTGTAATAGTTGCATAACACGTTAGTTCCCCAGTTGTCCTCAGTGTGAATAGATATACCTCAAAACCATACAGTCACTAAAAGGCTTCAAATACACAGAAATGCAGTGGAACCTGAAGGATTTTTCTGAAGAACTGCAGACAGTTTAACTGTTCAGGACAAACAAGGGACTCAATTATCACTAAACAAAAAAACAGAGCTGTAGATCATTTCAGGTAACAACACAGTATTGAAAATCAAGGGGATGTAAACTTTTGAAAAGGTCATTTTTATAAATCAAACTATTACTTCCTCTTGTGGACTGCATGTAAACATCATATGAAATGTCTTATTCAGGTCATTTTGTATGGTCCCTTTTATGTTGTGATTTTTATTTTTAATATGCTATGACTGACCATTTATGATCAGATCATGATATGAATGGATGATAAGAATATTTCAGAGGAAGATCAAGTTATGTTCACAAAGATAAAATTCAAAAAGCCCTCATAAAGATCATGTCAGAAGCAAAGAACTAAAAATATGATGAGTCCTCAATCTTCTGTTTCTCTTTTTCATATGTGGAACAAATCAGCCGATTAAACTGCAAGCATCTGAAACGCACCCCCTCAAATATCATCTGTAAGTTTTGGTTCCTCTCCTTAGTTTCACAGACGCTTATCCTCTGCTTCGTAACATGATCCGTGATGCGCACCGCCGCTAAGTGTTATCTGTTGTGGCTTCTGATAATATCAACACAACGAGTCATAACAGATGCTAATTACAGCAAACGTATCAAATTGAGGCACAAGGCCGTCTGTCGTTCTCAAGCGGTCACAGTTTCGTGCGCTTGGGCAAGCCAAAGGAACGCTGTAGGTGAGTTATAGATGGACGAAGGAATGCCTCCCACTCACCCTTCAGATTAATAGCTTGCAGGCTGGCCAGACGAGAGCTGCGTGCTGGTTGACGTGAACGCATGAGTCATTCCTGTGACTCTTATATGAGTGGGCCTTTGAACCTATGGGTTCTGGGAGCAGGGGTCATGACCTACTGAGAGCTTTCAGTGTGACAGAGTCAGTCAGCTGAAACTACAGACGCTGTAACCCCTTCTGTAAACACACCGCAAGTCAGTTTAAAGTGGCTATTAGTGTGATTAATTATAAAGAAAGTAATAATCATAGTTCACTTAAAAACACAACTCATTCTCGCACTCGGTTATTGACTTTAGTAAAAAAAACGAACAAAACAACAAACAGTAATATTCTGAAATATATGCCGATTTTTCAGCATCATTACTATGAATATTATTTTTTTCCAGCATTATTTGATGAATTAAAAGTTTAAAACAACTGCATTTATTTGAAAAAGTAATATTTTTGTAACATTACAAATTTTTATTGTCACTTTTGATAAATTTAATGCATCTGTGATGAATAAAAGTATACATTTCTTTAAAAGAAATCTTACTGGCTTTTACTTTTGAAGGTTAGTATATAAAAATAGCATGTGAAAATGTTTTGTTTTTTTAAATGCATTCAGCCTATCACCTCAGAAACAGAAATGCAGCTAATTTTTCATCTTTTTGATAAAACTTTCGATCATTTTGTCCAATCCAATAATTAGTCAAGGAAAAAATATGATATAGTACTGTGGCATCCATCAACATTTTATGGCTGCAAATGATATTGTACATTTATTATATATATATATACATAGATATATAAATACACACATATTCACGCTGTTAAGGAAAATATGTTACATTTATATATAAAATATTTATTTATAATATAAATTATTTACAAGTAGAAAAAATATTTCTTAAAATATATAATAATAAATATACATATACACATATTATGTAATCATACAATTTTATTTTGAATCCTATTAACACAATATGTTTAATTGAATTTTATTTTGTAGCCCTACAACATTTTTCTATAAACTTCTTTCATATACAGATTGAACACTGTATTGAGTCATACTTTAAAAATATAAAAATATAGCAGCATCATGTTATTTCCAACAAACTGCCAATTGTGAGTTTCTTCTGCTATTAAAGAATCATCCAATAAAGGATGTAAAGGAGGTTTATGAAGCATTGCTCTTTTTGAATAATGCAAGATCAAGTTGACTGGACTTGTTTAAATGAAATCTCAATTTTGCTGACTTCACCTTTTTATTGCAGATTCTTGAAGGCTTGCACAAGAAAGATACAAGACAAACTGAAAAGGTGAGGGCTTCAACCTGCTGGACTTTCTACCTTCCATCTTGGCTTTTGTCTCTCAGTTTACTTTAGATGAATGCTGATAAGAGAAGAATAGATTCAAGCGTAGACTTGCTGCCAGTGTGACCTATCAGCCACAGCGTAAAATGACTTTTTACTGATTTGTCAGGCAAGCCTGGACATGTCAATGAACGAGTAATGTGTGTAAAGCTACCCGAGAAGTGTACGGTCACCAGTTCTTATCTCCTGAACACACGTAGGAGCAAACACACTACATTATTGAAGGATTTGCTCACTGCATCACATTCGCTCATCTGCAAATCAATAAGCATTATTATTAAATGTATCTTGTCTATATGGCTGAGATTCTAAAGGCAGGACTATAAGTCTAAATGGCATCACATTTGCAAAAAGGTGTTGCAGTTCCTTAAAATACAATACTTTAGCTTGAGTGCAATGCAAATGACAGCAGAGCCTACAACAAAGATTCATTTTAATGACCAAAAAAAGCAGTTAATTGCATTAATGGGCAAGTTCCTCATACATAAAGCAAACGAACTTGCTTCAAAACCAATGTATTATCGAGTTTTTTATAACTTTACAAGCAAAGGTTTTATTATTATCAAACTTATCAATGCATATTGATATTGACAGATAAGTGGCACTACCACTTTTTGTTCTTCATTCTTTGTTGTTTGCTTAATTAAAACCATTGTAGGCCACAAATCGAACATTTGATATTAATATGCATATAATAATTGTACGTATGTACAGTAATATCTTCCTCGACCATAAAACCTTTAGATACTTGCCAAGTACATATAAACACACTTAAAAAGACGGCAATATGACAGATGTAAAGCAGGAAAAGAGCGGCGCCGGTGAATAAAAGAGTTATGGAGCGGTCATAAAATACGACAGGCAGAGCTTGTGTTGGATTTATCTGACAAACTTCAGTTTTTCTCACTGTAACACTGCAGTGAGGCGACAAGCCATTTGCCTGCGCATCTGAGAGTTTTGCATAAATTTACAAACCCTTAGGGAGGATGAGATCCAGGTATCATTTAATATTTAAATCTAGGCCACATTGATGATGTAGCCCCACCTGTAGCATCACAGTTATCGCAGCAATACTTTCTATTGACAGAACAATAAATGGCACAATAAATGATTTTGAAATTTCAATAAAGGAAGCAAGTATCATTTTTGGTTTCAAAGCACTTCTATTCTGGTTTAATATGCAGTTAGGTTAGGTTATCAAAATTGTTCTGTTTGTTTAACTATCTTGACCAGCTTGACACAGCAACAGCTCAACCAATGGCATCAGTTTGGGGCGGGGCTATCTGTTTAGCTAACCAATGGCAGACAAGAAGAGTGTTCAGAAAAAACTATATGAACTTGTAATGAGTGCTAAGTCATAAATTCAACGAGCATTATAAAAGCCTTATTGTAAACATTAAGTCGACGCAATTTGCCTAAACTTGCTATATTAGCATATTTAGTTCCTCACACACAAATACTTTGCATCCCACACACCCACATCAAAATTGACCTATTTATCAATGCTCAAGATGGTTTGTGCACATACATGTCTTTCGGCCTTAAGCTTCAGTCCCCTTTAACAATCGACCTGGTCTGGATTTTGAAATGTGTCCTTGAATGGCATAGTTGACTCAAAAATGCTCTTTGACTTTCTTGTGAACGCAAAATTTTGAGTTATAGGATGTATTTGGGATTTAAGAAAGAAATACAAAACGATGGGAATGAAAGAATGAGCATGATAAACAGATACACAGTGAAAATGACAGAAAACACTACATTTGATCAGACGTTCCTCATAAACACTCCATAAATGAAGATTGCATAAACACTGACTGAACACCGCCCAAGCGGCCCCATCTGTCCCCTCTATGCCATCCTGTGCCATTGCATTACTATCAGCCTCTGGTATGCTGAGGGTCATGTTAGCGGCGAAAAAGCCACTGGCTGCAAGACACTCAATGTAATGTCTGTGCAAAGAATGATTTGAGAAGTTAAGGACGCTCACCATAAAGGCTTGTAAGCAATTGAATGCAAGCGAGCGGAACGACAGTTTAACCAACAGATTAAAACATGTCTGATCAAGCAACACTTTGTTCCAATTTTAAACAGACCGAGCCATTTAACCTACAAAGTCACCTGACAATCAAATCAATAGGGGTACAAGTGAGATGTGTGTCTTATGTAAGGAAAGTCTTTAATGCTTCCCTCAGGCCTGGTTTGCATGCATTCAACACAGCTTAAATTTACTCTACAGCATGTGAATGACTATAACAATCTTTACCGCCTTTCAAAAGTTTAGACACACCTACTCATTAATGCATTAGTGCCGGCCTACTTTTTCAGTGTTGCAAGCAATAAAATAAAGGTAAAGTACAACATTTTTTAAATTTCAACTGACCAAAAAATGCATTTGAAAAAAAAAAAGACAAGGGTACAAGACTGTACTTGATGGCTTTAGTGAGGGAAAGAACTACAATCCCATTCAGTTTTGCAAATAAGAATCAATTTTAAAAAGATGGAGAAATAAAACTATTCTTTTAAAGATGTTGATTATACCTATATAAAGCATATTTTTACTATTTTTACTCATTTTTAAGCGTACTGGAAGCATAGCTTTTCCCTGCAAAGCTTTTTAGGCAGAACCATCAAGACTCTCTGATTGGTGGAATTTCTGCACAGCATCATGGGTAATGTAGTTTTTCATCACAAGCTCAGCTGTTAAACCCAAATCATGCACATAAATGGGTTCATCAAAAGCATGTCCCATCAATTAAAAACTGGAAGCTTCCATGTAGGTCTGTCTCATAAGCTTTATGAGTTATTGCTAAAAATGTATTTCCCTATGGATAAGATTAAACAGTCTTACTTCCGGTATCCAACTGCTGCAACTGTCCACTTTTTGAAACAACAGAAAACTACTAAAACTACTTTTTTGACTAATGGTGTATTTGCATACAACCCACACTGAATGCTATATACGTACATAGTTCTCTCTGTCTCTCTGACGGGACGCGTTCAGAGACATCTATCAGAACTGACCTGTCATGTGGGACGGGAATGATGGAGGACGTGAGTGGGTGCGGTGTCTCTGGAGATGGCAGGCGACATCCTGGCTCCCCAGGCCCTCTCACTGGGCTCCAAACCTCTATGTGGGTTTGGTCTTGTAGCCTGAAGCCATTCAGGACCAGGCGATGAGCAGGGCAGCCATGTTTAATGACCCCACCTGAGCTCTGTTCGTCCTCCTCTCTGCCACACGCAAACTGAGAACAAAATGTTTACCAGTTATGACAAGTGTTCAAAGATAAAAAGAAAAATTTCTATTTACTTTTTTCTATAATAGCATGTAATATGATGGGTATTTCTTGACAAGCAAAATTTTCTCTCCACGTTGACCCCTTAAAACAGAAAGGTGGAATGAGACATGTTGAAGGGCCATGATTGCTGGTCAGTAAGAGGTGGCATTAGAGACATTCTCTTTCTGGAGATCAAGATGAGCGATCAATAATTTTGATCAATTTTCCTGGAAAGGAAAGACCGTGCATTTTAAATGCACTTAAGAGAGTGGATCTTAAGCCAGGGTTATTGACGTTAAGTGAAACTAAAGCCATAAAAAAAAAACATTTCTGTTGCTTGATATGAAATAAAAAAGACAAAAAATAATATTTAAACCTATTAATTTATTTCCACTAGTTGCCAAGAAGCTGTTTTTTATATGGTTTACTTTAACTTAAAATAACAAAAAAAAAAAGAAACTAAAACTATAAATAGTAAAATCAAACTATACAGATAGTAAAAAAAGTTATTAGATGACAAAAACACACAACAAAATGACTAAAACTGAACTAAAATTAAAGTAAAAATGGATGATCTATGGCAGGGAGTCTTGACAACCTTCAAGATGAAGATTGATTGATTTATTTTTTATTTATTTGAATGGAATCCATTACATTTTTATTAATATATCAACATAATCTAGCTATTTCCAACTGAAATGAAAAAAAAAAACATAAAATAAATATGTAAACTCAAATCATATTTCATCCTTAAATAAATAATTTTGAGACCTTTGGAATCACAAAATGAATTGTGATAAATTCAATACATCATTATTCCTATTTTCTGGTTAAGCCACTGTTAAGTGCAAAAACTTATTTAGGCTCAAAGCTAACAGTAATGGACTAAAGGCAACACAACTTTAAAGCTGATTGTTTTTTTATCAAAAAACTATGGGTGAAGATTAAATTTGACTTTTATTTTTCAATTAATGAAGCATCCTTCAGTTTTTACTACAACTCTACAAGTAGCCTCCCCATTTCTGATGTTCTATATTAAATAATGGGTTATTGCTTAATTTAACTGCATACCTCTAATACCAAGCACTTGCATAAAAGCAAAACACCAGAAATAAAAACACAAACATATGTTATAGCCTACTTCCTGATAGCTTAAATGGGATTCAACAAACTGAACTCACGCCCTTAAAACATAGCAATCATGCACGAGTTGCTTTACAGACAGTGATGCATTGCATTCACTGCACAGCTCGTATCGGTCAAGTGCACGTTCACAACAGACCGGATAAATTATTCTGCGACGCGTCATCGTAGAAGGGGGCGTGTAGCGTGCATCAGACAAATTAAATGCACTTCTGAAGTGAACGCTCGTGCTTTAGAAAGAACTGAACGGCGCATATGCTTAACTTCATACATATACGATGCATAAACCTACTGTTAACGTAATAAAATAACTTGTTTTTTAAACCACAACGTTAGTTGCACATGGAAACACTCGTTTTTAATCAGTAAATATCCTCGAAAGCCTTTCACTCGCCGCTGAGAGGACAAACTAAGCGGTGTTCCTGTGAAAATAAACCCTTCCACCGGCTTCGGCTCGCTTTAGATATATTATGGGGGAGGGGTGAATCGGTTAAATGTACCAACCCCTGTTTTTTTTCGTTTAAACTTTGAACATGCAAGTTAAGTCGCCATTTTAAACTACGTAACGTGCAACACAGTTGCCGCCTCGCTAATGTTACATCAACGCAGGCAACGATTAAATGAGATTGCATTCACTACACAAACTATTTCTCCATGCAAGTTTGAGTTTTTATCGAAAAGCAGAGCTGCCATCGTATAACTGCACAGTAACTGTCGATCTAACTTGTCTTTAAAACGCAGTGAAGTGTTTAAAAATCCCCCCAAAAGAGGGAGCTTATGCGAAACTTAAATTATTATGCATCACTTACTTTCTTATGAATGTAGTGCCTCTCTCTCGTTGAGGTATAATAATGTCCATTTGGAGAGATTTCCTTGCTAAAGTTGTTTAAAGCACCTTCGTGCAGAGCGTTTGTTTTAAACGCTTTTCCAGTGACAGGCTCGCCCCCCTCGTGCGTGCTGTCGCCGGCTCGAGGCTGATCGAGGAGCCGCTTGGAAGTCATTCTCAACCTGGAGCAAATATAACTAAAGCAAAATCACCAATTTTCGGTCGATTTTAGTGCTGAGCGGGATAAGATGCATTTAACAGTATTGTGTGGACTACGACTCCCTGCCGAGAGTGTATTTCACTACGGACCCTAAAAGCAGCCGGTAAAAGGGGATAAAAATGATTGTTTTGCTTTTCTCTCTCGCCGAGCCTGACGCCACGCCCACTCTATCCTGCGCGTGCAGCCAGGCGAGATTCGCTCGCCCCGCCCCTCATTGATTCTGATTGGCTCTCGGCGTACATAAACATTCCATTTAGGCACGCGGCCATCGCAGATCTGCAGCTGATTGGCCGCTCGAATGTTTTTTTTCTCGCGTTTAGGAGGTGTGTCTCCATGGTTTGCCGGCCGGTACAGACAGAGAGAGGAAGAGAAAAAAACGCCAGTAAAAATTGACGCACTTTCTAAAACATAAATGTTTCTTAGCTTGAACGGCGAAACAAATCATGAAATTACTCGCTTGTCGAACGCATAACAACACAAACATGAGTGAGAAATACTTTTAATGAGTGTTTAGGCGAGCCTAGCTTGTTGGGGGGAAAAAAACATCTCAAACCAGCCTAAACTGGTTTGCTGGTTTTAGTCAGTAGCCTGTCAGTCCGATCAGGCTGTTTTAAGGGGGTTTCCGACAGTCTGAATGGGAAATCAGCCGAGCAACAGCTGTCCAGACTGGGAGACCATACGAAACCAGCAAAGTCGAGTAGTTCTGTTGTTGTTTTCAGCTGTTATTAGCATAGTTTTCTAAGCCCCCTCCATGCAGTTTTCACATAGATCTTTAAAACGTCAAGTAAAGACACATTTTGTGGACCACCTAGACATGTATGTATTTGTGCAATAAAATTAATTTAGGCTAACACTAATTTTTAAAGGCTTAATTATGTATTCTCCTACCTTATAAACTGCTCACTATTGAACCCTCTTTCCATAATAGAATAATAAAACAGGTAACTGCAACTAAATCTCATAGTTCTCCACACAATTCTCTTTCACAATTCATAACACTAGTTATTCTGACTTTATTCTACAACAGTTTTTCTCAGTATTATCGATTACGTTTTTTCCTCCCACAGAATAAAAATGAAATCAATAAAAAGTTAAGTTTTTATTTCACATTTCCTTTTGAATTGCGAGATAAAAAGACACTTTAAATTTTTATTCCATGAGATGTTATTCCAAGGGTTTTAACAAAAGCCTTTTAAAAATCGAACTGTTCAATACCTATGATATATTGCAGCTGAATAATCAATGTACAACCAGTCATAAGGTGCAACTTTATTAAAAAAGTAAAAACAAATATTTATATGAATGATTTTGTTTTATAGAAAACATTACAATCTTTTTTTTTGCACAGAATATTACTAAACAGATTTTTTTATACACCATACTCTGTGTTACATTTTGGGTGGACCACACATAAACTCAGTTAAGCCAAGGACATATGCTGGGGAAGCAGTGTTACTATGTACACACTTCACAACATACAACCTAAACAGCAGAAGCAGAAACCTTTCATTGCTTTTTAAAACACCAATACCAGAGCTTTTAATAATATAGTTATGTTGCATTGCAGTACGCTCTATATACATGCGGTTTGGTTTGTTTTGTTATGGTAGAAATATCCATTTCTGTTAAACCACATATGGTTGAGTGGACAAGAAGCATTACGTCAGTCGATACGTCTGTTGAATGCAAGCAGATGGATTTTTAATAGATATTTTATTTACATACTTGCCAATAAATATCATACTTTGGGCATGTCATTTTTCGGCCTCTTTTAAAAACAAAAAACAATTAAACCTTGTGCAACCTGTACAATCTCACCCTGAAAGATCACCCTCGTTTTCATCAAAAACAACGCAGGGCCAGACGATCGGTTCTCCCAGCCTCTCTCAGAAGTGACAACATCAAAAGCACCGATCCACCTCACAATACAAAGCGAGCCCTGTGCTAGAAGGACAGATTCAGGATTGGGAGGAACCGCCGAACAAGTGGAGCACACTTCTTCCCTCAAATCTCAAAAACAGCAGGGAGGGCCTAGAGCTGCATTGAGACCAGATCCCCGCCACAAGTCCTGGACCAGATATGTGCTTTGTGCTCCCTGAGAAGATCCATAACCTCTCAGAAGCAGTTGCCTGTGGCGTCTCCACTTCCCATTTAGTGATTGGTATTCCGTTTTTTGGCACAATGTCTTATAGTGAGAGGCACGGGAATGAATCATACATTATATCTGATGCACCAGAGAGGAGAAAGAAAAAAAAAACGAGAGCTTTTGTTTCCAGAAGCATGCATTGCGAGCAAGGAAATAGTTGCAGCCTTTACTTGAACAGAACAGTGGAACACGTGAATGGCAGTGATAGTAGCTTTCTCAACACGTTGCTACAAGTGGAAACCAGTTAACCAATACAATTTTATAAGAAAATAGAGTGCCATAAAAATCTTTCATCTTAGTATATATTAAAACTGACATGACAAACCCAACGTTTCTCACCAGAGGATGCATGTGACATGGATGAGGACAGTATATTAGTTATTTATCCTTATTGAACTCTATCTATCCATCCCTGAGCTGATAATTTGGCCCTCTCGAATCCCAAAATCCCTTTCTTTCGGGCCTTTCCTGTAGCCCTCCAACAGACTTAAGTGATATGAATAGGCATGGTACGGTAAAATCACCGACCATGCATTGATTGGAGATGTTTCATTTCATGCCGATGGCCCTCGGAAGTCTTCGGGGATCATCTCGAATGGCTTCCCCTCGCAGAGGTTGCTCTATTGTGCTATTATTTTCCCTCGATCCTAATCCAAGCTCTTGTAATGCATGTGGGAAAGGCATTGTTTACAATAGGATCAAGTCGCACAGACAGCCCAGAATATGAGACGTCCTTCCAAAAGACATTTACTAGCAACCATAAGCCTTGTGGTGTGTTTTCCTTGGACACTGTCTCCATGAAATGCTGCTGACGGCTAAGCCAGCCGGAGGCCCAGCGAGCCGGGGAGCAGTGCTGGCACACACTGACCTGAGAACAGTGGATCGAGAGTGGAAGCCTTTATTGCACTCTGTACGTGCACCGCAACATTCCAGCACACTGACGCTGCAAGCCTCATAAACTCTCATGCTAACAAATGCCATTGAAAATGACATGTTAACTAGCTAGACTGAGGCATCCCGAAAAATTCCGGTTTCGCTTTTTTCCTACTTTCCGTTCAGTTAATATTGCAAAAATGTCAAATCTTGTGAGAAACGAGTTGCATATCACTAAAACTACCTGACACATCCAAAGATTGGGCAGAAGTAGCATGCTATAGACGAAGTAACCGAAAATCAAAAGAAAAAAATCTAATGCACTTACACAGCAATAAGGTGACTTTTGAGAAGGCCCACATGGAATCTGCATCCACAACAATTTTTATTTTTGGTTATTATTTAAATAGAGAGATACTCACCCTACAGTTCAAATGTTTGGGGTCATTTTTTTTCCTTTTTTTTTTTTTAACGAAAATTATTTATTTTATTCAGCTGATAAACTGTTACAGAAAATTCCTGTTTTAAATAAACGTTCTTAAATTCACAAGAATCTTTTCAAAATGTGAAATAAAATAAAAAATGCTATTTTCAGCATTGATAATAATAAGAACAAACGTTTATTGAAAATTCAGCTTTTTCTAAACAGGAATAAATTATATTTGAAAATATATTTAAGAGGTAGTGATCATTTTCTGTTGCGTCTGCTGTTACTAGGCAACCATGAAAGCGCTGTCAGTTACAGAATTATTTCTGCTTTGGATTTTAAACTACGCGGCTCCATTGAAAATAAAGAGCTTCCGCGCACAAACTGCGCTGCATGTGAATGACACCTAAGCCTTTGGTGACACATAAACACCACGAAATTACCACGCGGATTGTCCCGCAGGAAGAAACGGCGCCCTGGATGTCAGTGGATGGCGCGCATGGTCTACGAACACGGGACG
>JAUCMU010000048.1:4073847-4087558 GCA_032275025.1 Enteromius treurensis | reverse complement strand
GTTGTTGCTGTCGGTTTCTGGACAAACTGTGTTCGTTTTGAAAGTGAAACTACTTTGTTTGTGCTTCCAAAAGAGGGCACAACTAGAAATCAGTGTTAAGTTGTATTCACAGCACTGTTACAGAACAGTTCAACACAAATATTACAGTGTGTTCAGCGCATTTACAGAGGACTATTTCCTGAATCTGAGAGCAGTCTGAGCTGTCTGTGCAGAGAGACTATGGGGCAATTCCAACTCTGCAAGGACAGTCTGGCGCTTCTGACTCACAACCCTTTAAGAAAGTTCCAATTTCTTCTTAAAAGAACCTGTATGTCATTTCTCAGGCCATTAATGCAGACATGGTGTTATATTTATGCAACACAGTCTCACAACCAATTCCTACGTATTCGTAGAGGTGCGAAATTTGTGTACGATTTCGATTTTGTACGATTTGTCTAAAACCCCGTGACGGGTAGGTTTAGGGGCTGGGTTAGGTTTAGGTCATTAGGTTTAGGTACAAATTCATGCAAATTGGCAACGAGTGAGGTCGTACGAATTTGTACGAATTAGCCACCTCACAAAATACGTACGAATTGCTGTGAGATCAGGTTGGTTTATGAGGCGCAATGCAATGTGACGTGTAAAAAGACAGAATTAAGTCATGATAATCAGCAATTAAGTCCCCACTGAATGCAACAAATGCCTCGTTTGTGATGTGTTTTATTGTTTTGGTGTCCTAGCGCCGTCACACAGCATCACGTTATGATAAGAGGCGTAACATTTCTGCCCAACGCTTGAGGTATTCAGCCAATCACAGTCCACTGGATAGCTGGCCAATCAGAGAACACCTGACCTTTTTAGAACGATGAGCTTTGTACAGATTGACATGTTTCAGGAGGTGGGGTATGTGGAAAATAATGTGTTAACTTAAACCACATAAACACATTGCAGTACACCAAATACACAAAATAAGGCTCTTTTTAGCAACATCATATGTGCCCTTTAATATTTACACACCCTCAGGCTATACAAGTTCGGAACAGAACCGTTTTCGAGAAATGTTTCCATACATCACTGGCTCACCAATAGGTCCTATGCTGTAAATGCTTTTTTTTTTTTTATTGCAGAAAACAATACAAACATGTAGCTTTTCACTTAACAAGACATTAATGGATGGAGTCATGTGGATTTAATTGTGGAACAATGTGATGTTTTTATTCACTGCAGAGCATCCGTTGATGAGCAAGTGATGTAAAGCTACATTTCTCAAAATCTGTTCCCATGAAGAAACAAACTCATCTGTGACTTGGATGGCCTAAGAGTGAGTACATTTTTAGCAAATGTTCATTTCTGGGTGAACTTTTCCTTTAAGTGCATAGTAATTTGCTTAATTTAGAAACGACAAAGTCTTTTCTATGTCCTCACAAGTAGAAGTACAAAAAGAGCTTGTATGTGACATTTATTCAAGTGATTTATGCAAATAATCAGTTCAGGTATTTTTGTTCCACAGCAGCACACGTCAATTTAAAACTGCATCACAAAAGACAGTTAGAGTAACACTGATCATCAACATTGTTAGTTTGTGAGGAAAGAAAAGAAGAGAAGATCCTTTGCCTGGGTGAAAAATAAGTTGTGAGAGCTGGAATAATAATAAAAATAACAACTACTGAGGAACATAAAATGCAAGGCAGCACGAAATGCAACCTGATATTTCCTGCTTATTACACAGCTTCTTGCCACAAAAATACATTAGGAAAATACTGTTTTAGAGACGGAACAACTATGTAGGAATCTTATTTCCATGTCATAGACAATGGCTATTATTCTGAAACATGTTTTTAGTGCAGAATGCTGTGAGTGACCAATCAGAATCAAGTATTAGAGAGCCATGTAACAAGAGTCTGTTTATCCATATAACTCAAGCACTACCTACAAAAAGGGAACATTTTACAGGACATTCAAATCGCAGAAAAAACATGTAAAGTCAGGGGTTTTCAAATTGGGGCAACAGGGGGTCCTAATGGGTCCTTGGAAGATTTGACATAAAATAATATTACTAGATGTACTCTAACAGAAGTAAAAACATATCTGTATACTATGGAAGCCCGTTTCCACCACTGAATGAAAAAATGAAAAAGGTTATTGCAACTTTTATCTCACAGTTATGACTTTTCTTCTCAGAATTGCGTTAAACAAACTCACAGTTCTGACTGCTTTTCAAACAAGATATAAAGTATCCAACACAGTCTCACGACCAATTCGTACGTATTCGTACGAGGTGCCTAATTCGTACGACCTCACTCGATCGTATTCGTACGATTTGTCTAAAACCTTGTGACGGTAGGTTTAGGTGTAGGTCTTTCGTACAAATTCATACGAATTGGCAACTCGTAAAATCCGTACGATTTAGAAAAAGTAGTATGAATTCGTGAAATTCGAGTGAAAATATGTACGAATTGCTGTGAGATCAGGTTGTTATATCTCACAATTCTGACAGCTGCGAGTTTGAATCCTGCAATTCAAAGAAAAAAACGTCAGAATTGTGAGATAAAACGTCGCAATAACCTTTTTTTTTTATTATTCAGTGGCAGAAACTGGCTTCCATAATATATAAATTTGAGGAAAATAAATAATAAAAAATAATTTATCTTTTTTTACCAGTTACATGGTTCTATTTGGATTAAAGCTGCACAAATACATTAAAAATGATTTGAAAATGCATTTTTTTAAATCTATTTTGTGCTTTTGTATATAAAAATACTTTTTATCTTTTGGTGAGGAGCCCCTTGCAGGAGTCCATTTAGTTCTTATTTAAACATTTGAAAACCCCCGCACTGTTACACCTTTAAAAGTGTTATTTTGAAATGACTTACCTGATGTAATGTTTCCTGCAGTTGATGACGGAGATCCACTCTTTAAAACAAAGAAAAACATTTACAATCTATAGCAATCTTGCAAATATAGCTGTAAACTGACGATTAGGTGTGTTATTATTACTTACCATGCTCTCATTCATGTTGAAGTAAGACTGTTGGACATTGCTCACATATTGCCGTCCTCTGGATTGAAGCAAATATTCACATCTTTGGAAACACCGACAATATTATTAATGAGTACACATAAAAACACTAAAACAACATCAGTTAAATATGATTTATTCTAGATTTTAATGTAGAAAATGACTCTTTAGTATTCACTAATTATGCATTATTAATTAATTACTGTAGAACAAAACCTTCCTGTGTGCTGAAATTCTCTTCAAAGCATCTGTGTGTTGAGGGTTTCATGACTTTGTATCCCCCTACTGTTAAGTTAGTGGAATTCACTGACGGAAATACACTACGGACCTGCTAAATCAAATATCGATTCTGACTTTTTTATTGGAATTGCGTGAAAAAAAGTCCACACTGTGAGATAAAGTCCCAATTACACTGATTGATTGAATAATGGAATAAGTTTGGATAGGGGTACACATCCTTTGTTACTCAAGCAATTTGTCCTTTTCGCTAAATTTTGTGCACGCTAATCAAACGTAGGCCTACTCTTGGACATTAAGGGCTCTAGGGTGATAAACAGAAGTCATGCACCTTACAAATCAGTGTAGGCCTTCCTTTAGACAGATTTTGAGACATTTCAGGCTAAAAATACAGAAACAGAAACTCACTGAGGAAACCATTTGGCGTGTTCCTGCCAAGGGTCATCTCCCGGTTCCCAATTCCTCAAACCACCATCACAGAAGAAACACTTCACACTGTCAGTATGGCCTAAGAAACGTACAATCATTATTATCTCCTAAAAAACAGAATATATATTTTTCTGTAGAATTGCAAGTTTCCAAGTTCTAAACATAAGCACTATATGCCAGTATTTAGAGTGCAAAGAAAGAGAAATGCAGTAAAAAATGTTGGTATCTGTATGTGTATGTGTTTGTGCAATAAGCTTTCCTACCCTACCCTATTAGTCAAACATTTATTTACTTAGACCTCTTTATTATTCTACTCTTAAACCCTCATTTGAAAATCACCCTAAAATGAAAATTATAGATTGTTCCTGGTTCTTAGTCATTTTTATAAAGTTCCAACACAACAGTAAACTGTAAAATTATTAAATAGGTCATTTAAAAACTAATTTAGATTTTTAAATAATGTTTTTTTTTTTTATGGGTCTAAATGAACGAGATTGTTTAGGTGTTATTGTTTGACACTTTATAAGTTAGCATATTTGTATTGTTCTTTAATGAGAGCAATTTAAATGCAATATTTGAATGCATATCATCATCATAATAAGCTGCAGGCGCTGCTCGCGCGCTCTCTCGTTCATTCCGTTCTTTCACACTGCGCGTGACGGCCGGCGCGTGACTGCGATTGCACAAAACAGAAGCAAAATAAGTTTCGCTTCCGCGCCGAGTACAAAGCAAACCATAAAATCATAATTTCATTTCAATTGCTTTGATAACTTTTATCCTTGCTCGCGACGCACCTGTGTAGAAGAAGCCCGCCTGCGCGAGCGCATCTGGCTGCACGGATGCTCCTGTGGGCCAGTTGCGATAAGTGGACAGTCTGCTGTCCTCCGACTCCATCTCTGGGTACACCGCCTGTCCAGACAACACCTGCTCGTCCACGGTCAGCCGCTGCAGCTGACTCAAGAGCTGCCCGTCCACAGAGTCCGAGTCCAGAGGAATATTGCCCACATCCCTGCCCAGCACCAAGCCGCATGCGGGGAAGTGCCTCTCATGCTCCCCCCGCGGAGTGTCTCCGTGAACCCAGTGCCTCAGGATCCCTTCGCAGTAGAAGCACTGCACCGTGTCACCGTAGCCCAGATAGTGAAAGCCAGCCCTGGCCAGCTCCGCGGGGCTCACGGGCGCGTCTGTGGGCCAGGTTTGGAAAGTCTGGAGTCTCTCCTCCTCACTCCGCATCCCGATCCGTGCGCTCCTCTGGCGCTCATGTCCACGATCTCCACGCATCCTGCTCTCCTTCCATAGTGGACTGTTCAGGTGCGCTTTAGCCCCCCCTCCACTGGCCATATCGCCTATTATTGCGCGGAACACCGTTCACTAAAGCTCGCACATTTCCAGAATAAGCAGTTGTTAAAATGATCTGCGCTGTGGCCAAGCCCTGAATAGCATTTATACAATAGACGCCTTTCATGCTGATTTTCTCTAACTTTCACATGAGCATACCTATCGCCTGTACATGTATATTTACTTAAATCAAATATACTCAGCCTACTTTTATTTTAAATTATTAGCAATAATAATAATAATCACAATAAGCAATAACAAACTACATTTCAGGCTGCTTTTAAGTTAGGCCTAAATCTTTCACTCATCCGAAGTAATTACAAAAAAGCACTGTTAACTAAAACTTAACGTATATTACTTAACAAGTTAAAACATTTACATTTATTTACTATTTTTTTAACAAAGTAAGTAAAAACACTAATCGAAAATCAATCATTAAAAAATACATGCTAAGCTTAACAGTAGGCCTATTTCAGGAAGCATTGTTTATATTGTTGTTGTTAGATTTAATAGATAAATTACTATTAATTTTTATTCTACATCTCCCATAAACCTTTCACTCATCCAAAGTAATCAGTCAAACACTGTTAATATAAACTACATTCAATTACAAATTTTAAACATTAAAAAAAAGTTAGTTTACTTAAACAAAAACAAATAATAATAATGATAATTATCATTAATATTAGTAGTCGTCGTAGTCGTCAATAGTAAAGACTGCATTTCCCATAATCCCCCACAGGAAGTCCGTCATATGTTGACGCCAAAAATAATGGCGGCTCAGTGAAACGCACAGGCTTCGCAAGCGACTTCATTTTGATTTTTTAAGGCAAGTAATGCATCTAATTTCAACTGTTTTAATCGCTGTAAAGTTTAGCATGTTCATAATAACTCGATTTTACTCGTTATAGTGATTTTCTGGTTTGTAAAGGTTTTATTTATTGAAGAGAGCAGGCCATTGCTGTGCACACTGCTGCGCTTTCAGAGTGAGTTAAACAACATGATTAAAACGCTAGCGCAAACTCTGTAAAAATACTATTACGTGTGCAAAAATATCCAGCGGCGGAATATTATTGAAGATGTAACGTTAATGTTCTAGTTAACGTTACTGTGTAACGATTGCAATTTGACTAACATGTGACTAATTATTTTTCCTAAACAAAACCAAATGCTTTTATCCTTCAATAAGTTTACGTTAGTTATATAATAATCTGTTATGTTGAACCGTTTTGGGGAAACAAAAATGTTTAAAATGTAAGTGCGCAATGATGCGATTCAAATAATCCTGCATTTCCGCTGCCTCGTCGAAAACATCAACAAAATCTGTCGGCAATCAAACCCTCTTTCTCCTTCTCTCCAGATGGCGGGCGACTCCTCTGATAAGAAGGACCTGGACACCGCGGGAAAGGAGCGTGAGTCTCGTAAGCGCAGTCGTTCTCGCTCCAGGGACCGGGATAGGAAAGGATCTCCTGGGAGAGAACGCAAACGGCACCGATCCCGGGAACGCAAGCGCTCCCGCAGCAGATCCAAATCTCCTGACCGGTGTGTATGCTTATATACTGTTATAAGATGAGAAGGTTATATACTTCACATATCATTAATGTATTTGTACTCTAACGCTTGAACTCTTCTTCTCTGTATATAGAGATCGTCGTCTAAAAGACAAAGAAAGAGACAGAGACAAGGACAGAGACAGGAGCCGCAAAGACAGAGAAAGAGACCGGGACAGACGAGACAAAGACCGGTCCAAGAAATCAAGGTTGGAATCATTCTTGCCTCAAAAATCTTTTTTGGGCTTAACCGTACAGATAACCTGCTGCCTGTGCTTTAATGGGACTGTAAGACTTTGTTGTGATCTCAAAAGATCCTATCAACAAACTTTTTGATAATGTTTTGTGATGTATTGAACACTATTGTTGCAAATTAAACTGAAAAAATGTTTAAATCTTACACTTAAGGTAGTATAATATCATGACATTGATAATATAACAATCTTTAACGCACAAAATATGATGCAAAAAATTATAATAAAATATTATAGTGTAGCAGGAGGGAAAAAAGAAGCATTAAAAACAAATCTGCACTACTTGAGAACATATTTATTATATATATATATATATATATATATACATTTTTATATTTAAAAAAGTAAAAAAACACATTTATTTTTATATATATATACTTTATATTTTAATAAAGTAAACTCTTAATATAGAATATAAATATTACTGTCAGCGTGAAATGAAATTTGCAGTAATTTTTTACTTCCCTGTTGTGACGCATCCGAGTTCTGAAATAAGGGGGGAAAAAAGGCACATTAAGGAAATCTAAATGATGAACACTGCAATATTCCATGATTTTACTATCAATGTTGTTTTCATGGTGACTTCAATAATTTGTTATAAAGTGTTGTTTTTTTTTCCTCCCAGGAGCACTTCTCCTAAATCCAAGGATTTGAAAATAAAGAGGGAGAAGGATTTGAAAAAAGAGGAAGACGAGGAAGATGAGAAGAAGAAAGAAAAGGTGCTCCGTTAGAAGGCATTTGATGTTCGAATGTTGTGTACCGTATACGGTTTTGTTTTTTTACACTGTTTCTGTCACTGCTCCAGGTGCAGCCTCTTTCTCTTGAAGAGCTGCTTGCTAAGAAGAAAGCAGAAGAAGAGGCAGAATCTAAGGTGAAGATAAATATATATATTTTATATTAATGCAAATTCATTCTACTGTTTTTATTTATTTTCTAAACATTTGTTCCTGTTGTAGCCCAAGTTCTTGTCTAAAGCAGAGCGAGAAGCCGAGGCCATCAAACGTAGGGAGCTGATAGCAGAGGATCGCCGCAAACAATTAGACGACGAGAGAAAGAAGCGAAGAGTATTTCAGGACATCGGCAGGAAGATGCTAGGTGAGAGAGGCGGGACAACAGTAGCATCTGTAGAAACCTGATTATACTTTAAAAATGAGAGTTTTGTGTCATGTTGTCTGTGTCTGCAAAGTTCAGTTCTTATCATCTCATCTAATCCAACTTGCAGAGGATCCTCAGGAGAGAGAGCGGCGGGAAAGAAGGGAGCGGATGGAAAGAGAGAACAATGGGAATGAAGAAGATGATGGACGTCAGAAAATTAGAGAAGAAAAAGACAAAGGAAAAGAGCTGCAGGCCATAAAGGTGAGGGGTCCTATGCTGTCTTCACTTACTCAGCTGGAGAAAAGACTAACCACTGTAGATCCAAGTCTTGGCTGAACATACAGGATATAGGGGAAGACGTGAACATTTTTGCTAATAGAATGAGATTTTATATGAGTAAGTAAAATACTGAAATAAATAAAATGACCCTTTGAACCGTTTAACTGATTGTATTAATCGGTCAAAATTCAAATCGGTCAGTTAACGGTTAACCGGTTAAAATGAGCATCCCTTGTACATATGAAGTGTTAATTTGCGTTAACGGAGAATAAATTATTTTTTTAATTCTCAAAAATCATGTTTTTATTATGTTGTTTTTTTGTGTGTTGTGTACGGTTGGGTACACACTTAAACAATTTTTTTTTAATCTTATAAGATTTTCAAAATGTGAGAGGCCACAAAAAAATCCTAGATTTCACTGTTTTGCTCCTATAGTGTGTGGTGTGCCACAATGTGACAAAGAGAGCACACCACACATCAACAGATTTTCAAGTCCTGACTGTGAACACAGGAAATCCCATAAAATCTCACGAGACTTTACAGGACATGTTGTATAAACACTCTCTTGCCACGAATTGACAAGCTGATCCTCCATCCCTGCTGCCTTAAATCCTTTTTTGTAAGCTGGCGTTCTTATTGGATATAGTTTCTTTTCACTTGAAAATCTCTTTATTCAAAGCTATTTTTGTGTTAAACATAGCATTTATTACCCATTTAGGCTACAACAGCCTAATGTGAACAATGGAACATAAAAGATGATTTGAGAAACATTTCAGTTTTTATTGATTTTTTTGTTTGTTCATAAAATGAAAGTCATTGGTAACCAAACAGCTTTGTTACCAGCAGTCTTCAAAATAACTTATTTTGTTCCACAAATTCATTGATTCAATTCATTCAAATGGCTGATTCGTTCAGGAATTCATTAAACGCTCTCTTTATAATCTTTGATTCACATAAATCGTACAAAACATAGACACTGCTGTGTTGCTCGGAGATCCTGCTATAGCTTTAAAGGTAATGTTTTCTGCAAAATTGAGCAAAAACTTAATATTGTGTTTAAAATATAGCACATCATCAACTTTATTTACTGAACTGTTGTGTAAAATCACAATTGAACATGATATTCGGGATAAAATCAGCTCTTGTCTGATAATGCTCTCCCTGCTTGTGCAATATTGCTTTTCAAATAATATGAGACGAAAACACATAAATGTGCCAGCGTTTTTTTGGCGCCAATATCTTGAATATATCTAGGGTATAACTGCATTTATGGAGTTGTTGTTCTGCATCATATTTGTCAACTGTATAAGAGATGTACAGGTCTAACGGCAGAGCCAGTGTGTTAACAGTGTTAAAATATTTTGATCACGTTACATGTTTGTTTGTATATTTACAAGTTCTAAGCCTTCTTAATTCTAGGGTTTTAAGGTAAAATGTGGTTAGTACAGATTTTTTTGTATAATTGCGCTTAAAGTTTGGTGTATTTTCATTTTGAAAAAATTTTTTTTACTCAGAAATTGCTAGTAAATTTACAAATAATTAAATAGAAATTACTAGTAATGCTTTGAATTAAAAGTGACATTTTCAACCAGAACGACTGAAATAGTTTTTCTTGTGAAATGTAGTGCAGTAACACATAGCATTAAGACCCGGAGAAGTTTAAGTAAACTGTTGTCTAAATATCGCTTTGGGAATAAGCACAAAAAATCGTGGCTACAGAAAAATTGATGCAATCAATTTTTTAAAGGTAGATTATTCTGACTTCAGAATAATCATATTTCCATTAATTGTTTCTGTTGTAAATTGAAATGCATTAGGTGTTTATGTGTCCTTTTGATGAGTGGTGAACCAACACTTATTTATTTTCTTTTCAGGAGCGTTATCTTGGCGGTATGAAGAAACGGCGGCGCACACGCCATCTGAACGACAGGAAGTTTGTCTTTGAGTGGGACGCTTCTGAAGACACATCAATCGACTACAATCCAATGTGAGCATCTCATGAGAAGCCAGACATAACTGCACTGCTTTCCTGTTTGCACATAAAAGTCCAGATTTTGTATATATTACTGCATTGCATTTGATCTTGACTGCCTTTTTTTTTTTTTTTTAAGTCTGCAAATGTTGAGCTAGATTTTACGTACTGTATATATGATACAGGAGCTAAAGCGTTACTTCACAGGTTTACTCTGTTTATGTGTTTAGCTATAAAGAAAAGCATCAGGTTCATCTGTATGGCCGAGGCTTCATCGCCGGCATCGACCTCAAGCAGCAGAAGAGAGATCAGTCTAGGTTCTACGGAGACCTGATGGAGAAGAGACGGACCCTTGAAGAAAAGGAGCAAGAGGAGTAAGTCCCACACGTTAAATAGAAGAAGAAAATAAAATCCCCAAAGTAAAAAAAAGTTATTTATTACCCACTGACAAGTTAGAAATACATAATCAAAGTTTCACAGTGTTAATGTATATGCTATAAAATGTCCTGTGTTTCAAAGACTGAGGCTGAAGAAGGTCCGAAAGAAGGAGGCCAAGCAGCGCTGGGACGACCGGCACTGGTCTCAGAAGAAGATGGATGAGATGACGGACAGAGACTGGAGAATCTTCAGAGAGGACTACAGCATCACGACCAAAGGTGGAAAGATCCCCAACCCCATCCGAAACTGGAAGGAGTATTCCCTGCCGCCACACATTCTGGAGGTCATCGAAAAGTGTGGCTATAAGGTCAGTTTGCAAGCCTAGATTGTTCTGCATGTGTGTTGTGTTATGGCATTCACGTAAATGCTTTAAATGTTTATTTTTTACATTTTTTGTCAGGATCCCACACCTATCCAGAGGCAGGCCATTCCTATTGGTCTACAGAACCGTGACATCATTGGTGTGGCCGAGACTGGTAGTGGTAAAACTGCTGCCTTCCTCATTCCTTTATTGGTCTGGATCACCACTCTACCTAAGATTGACAGGTGAGAGCTCACCTTTATATGCCAACGCCTGCTGTGTGGAATCAGATCAGATGTGGGGAAACTCTGTATGTGTTTGTGACCGTAGGATTGAGGACTCGGATCAGGGACCATATGCCGTCATTCTGGCCCCCACTCGTGAGCTGGCACAGCAGATAGAAGAGGAGACGATTAAATTCGGCAAACCACTGGGGATCCGGACAGTGGCTGTGATTGGTGGTATATCCAGAGAAGATCAAGGGTTCAAACTCAGGATGGGTTGTGAGGTAAGACCCTTATCCCTTCCATGTTATTTCTACATTTTTGATTATTTATAATTATATATTTTTTTGATTTTGGGGGCAGGTTTCTTATAGTTAACTAAAAGTAAAACCACAAATAATTGTTTTACATTTTTTTTTTATATGGAATAAATCAAAAAGTGTTTCAGCTAATTGCAAAAGCAATATTTGACATTTTCATTTAGTTTAATGTAATGTACTAAGATAACTAAAACTGAAATTAAATTTATAAAACAAAGTTCAAATAAAACTGATAAAAAGGACACGCACACAAAAATACTAAAACTAACTCAAAATGAGAAATGTGGTTAAAGAAAGTTAATCAAAGTTGTCTTAGACGCATTTAGGTTTTAGGACAATTTTGAAATACTATGCAGAATTTATTATTATATATTATTGTGTTAGGTAGCTGTATTTTCATTCATTATTATTATACATTCTAACTGCAAATTGATTGATATTAATTGGAATGCAAGATAAACAATACATGATTTTTGATCAGTTTTTTCAAACGAACTCATCATAAATACAATGCACATATATTCATTCATAATGTAAAGGCTTCGTTATAGTTCAGAAGAGTACATCTGATGTGTTTTGCTGCTTATTCTCAGATTGTCATAGCCACACCTGGTCGTTTGATTGATGTGTTGGAAAACCGATACCTCGTCCTGAGCAGATGCACGTATGTGGTACTGGATGAAGCTGACAGAATGATTGACATGGGCTTTGAACCCGACGTCCAGAAGATTCTGGAGTACATTCCTGTGACCAATCAGAAGCCAGACACAGATGATGCGGAGGACCCCGAAAAAATGATGCAGAACTTTGAGTCGGGCAAACACAAATACAGACAGGTAACAGATATCATGAGTTACCATGGTTTAATAGGAAATAACTTTAAAATAACAATGAATTATGAGGTTTAATTTTCCTCCTGCAGTAACCTTTAATTCCACGTCCTCTCTCGTTTCTTTTCAGACGGTCATGTTTACAGCCACTATGCCTCCTGCAGTGGAGCGTTTGGCCAGAAGTTATCTCCGTCGGCCTGCGGTGGTGTACATCGGCTCTGCAGGCAAACCTCACGAGAGGGTGGAGCAGAAGGTCATCCTCATGTCCGAGGGTGAAAAGAGGTCAGACTCTAACCAGTCATATTCAAGTGGAAGTTATCAACAATGGTACATAGCTTTTCTTACAAATGTTCTTGTGTGGTAAACAGGAAGAGGTTGCTGGATGTTTTGGCAAGTGGCTTCGAGCCGCCCATCATCATCTTTGTTAACCAGAAGAAGGGTTGTGATGTGCTGGCGAAGTCTTTGGAGAAGATTGGAGTGAGTACACAGTGTTTATTAACGTCTGTGGTGCTTTCTAGAAATAACTCTCAGTTAGAAACTCTCAATCTTTGTTTTCTTTTGTTTTGCAGTACAATGCTTGTACACTCCATGGTGGTAAAGGTCAGGAACAGAGAGAGTTCGCTCTGTCCAACCTAAAGGCGGGAGCGAAGGACATCCTGGTGGCCACAGACGTGGCAGGCAGAGGTATCGACATCCACGACGTCTCCATGGTCCTCAACTATGACATGGCCAAGAACATCGAGGGTGAGTCCAACATCATCTTTAGCCCTATTGGGATGGTAGTTGTTTTCCAAGTGGACATCTGAAAAAACGAATTAACATGGCACCATAAAATTACATGGCAATTTATTCACAAAATAATAAGTATTTTTCTTATTGTGTAAATTACTCAAGTTAAATGTTTAATTTTTTCAAGCATATTTTAATATATATTTGTAATTTTGTTTAAAAAATAAATAAAAATAAGAAAAACAGATGTGCCATAATATAATAAGTGATTTATTTTTGCATATATATATATATATATATATATATATATACTGTATATAATTTTAATACTCTATTGCAGGGGTTCTCAACCTTTTGCAAGCTCGGCCCCCCCAAAGCTTAAATTGTAAAATATTGTATACCCTTTTTAGGCAAGAACCAAACATAGGTGTCATAAAGGCAAATAAAATGTTTAATGGGACAGAATTTGTATTGAATGTCATTACAATGTAATTAACAAAATAATACAATTAATAATTATAAATATTTCTAACTTTTATAAGGTTTCTTTTCCATGGTTATTCAAACAGCGAATTAATTATATATAGAACTAACTTGGATCTATCGTTAATACTCCAAAAAATAAAATAAGTACTAATAAATAATAGAGCTAATGATAATAACATTTTAAAAAATTGTGTTAGATTGCGCAATTATGGGTATAACCAATTGACGCTCCAG
>JAUCMU010000048.1:4031704-4054719 GCA_032275025.1 Enteromius treurensis | reverse complement strand
TATGAGATAAGTACACAAATTGCTCAAAACTCACTCTGTTGTGGCCTAAGGAAGATATTGTAAATAAACGGACGCATAAATGTATTGTGAGACAGAATGCAGAAGTCTACCGACACCGAAATGAGGGAATTATGATCACGCAATACTGACGTATTGGTAGAAAATCTCTTTCTGCGAGTCTTTGAAAAATTATGGTATTATCATATTTTTACAAATATTAGGTAAACGTGTGAATACATGATGTGCAGGTGCGAAGAAAATTAACATTTATAAGATAAACTTATATTTCACACAGGCTACAGAATTGATTCATACACAAAAGAAAGCTCTGTCTATAGGCTCTGCCTTGGTATGGTTTGTGTCAAAGAGAAGTATATCAAATATAGTAGAAATAAACTTGTGGAGGACTCTTATTATGTTTTAATGTTTGGCTGACCAATCAGCGGAGAGGGGCGTTTCACTCCACCCACGTGTAGAGATTAAACATTCAAGTGGTTTACTCGCTTTCTGTCCCTGACCGGAAAAAATGAAAAAATGGAGCCGAATTCTTGTTTTTTCGTTTTGTTTTAACAAATTAAAAACAAAAACTTATCAGTTTTTTTGGTTTCCGTTTTTTAGTTTGAAAACGGATATTTAATAGTCCGAAAGCCAGATCAGGGTGTACTGTCCTGAATTATACTGTACTGTACTGTACCTGACTGCCTGGTGGAAACAAGGCTATAGAACAGGGGTCATCAAACTTGATCCGGGAGGGCTGGTGTCCTGCAGAGTTTAGCTCCAACTCCAACACACCTGCCCCCTAGAAGTTTCAAGTCTACCTAGTAAGACTTGATTAGCAGCTTAATTTGCATTAAATTATGGTTGGAGATAAACTCTGCAGGACAGTAAACCTCCAGGAGTGAACTTGGTGACCCCCTCCCTTAGAAACATTGCCTACACCTTAAGACACTGACTACATTTTAATGTACATTTGGAACAAGTTGTCTTACCATTAAAAGGCATTTTAAGGCCTGCATAATTTTAAACAAAATGCTTTTGTATTACTCCCTTTTTCATACTGGGCAAATGGCATTGCCACATAAAAACTATGAATGTGCTGCATGATTTACCAACAACAGCATAACAAACTCATATATACATATATATATATATATATATGCATAAGTGCTTTTCCAATGGGGATACCAGATGGCAATTTTCCATTTGGAGGGGTTGAAGGAATTGGAGGATGTAAAGTATCAGGGTGGGGTTTTGTTTAATAGTCCGAGTGGGAAAAAGCAGTCTGACCATCCCACCTACTCACCGCAGGTTTGTGAGCGTTCATTCAATTAATTCCTGTGTTTCAGAGAACTGCAAAGATGTCAGGCATGAATGAGACACAGAACAGACAGATTGAGACTTACAACATATCAGTATTACAAGCATCTCTGGACCCAAGACAACTTGAAGACAGAGAGTGAAAATATGGAGTAGAGGAAAGGAAGGAACGGACAAATGTTTAATGACCACTTTCCTGTTGTCGAACAGAACAATTATCAGTTTTAAAATTACACATCTGCTTTGTTAAATACACTATACAACTGACCAATTAGTACTTAAAGCAGAATAGCAAAATGGAGTGAGACGATATGAATGTACAGGGGGCCCAAAACTCTACGAACTGTAGTGCAAATAGATTTATTTAGCATTTTTCAGTTCCACTGTGCCTGTCTACCTTACAAACTGCGTCCCACATTCTAGTGAACCCATTTTCTGTGAAACTGCAACTTTCTGACTTTCAAGGTCAACTGTTTAATTTAAATGAATTTGATGTGGATGCAGACATAGATCTACTCATTACAAATATATTTCTCAAAGCTGATACAAATACCATCTATATTCTAGAAGATTATGTTTAGCACAGTCTCTGGGCTACTTTCCTGGTTGATCGATGAGGACACATACTACGTCTGGTGGCGTCTGGTCTAACTAGGTCAGTGCATATATGACTGCAAACCTTTTAATAATGCAGTTGTCTGTAGTTTTACATAAAAATGGAAAACATTGAATATTTATGATATATACATGATGCTTTAGTGAATAGCTCGATTCAATATGCTCTTAAAGACAAGTTTCACAATCCCTCCATGTAAACTTACTTTGATTATCCTGAGAGCGCATGCAAAATAACATATTGCTCTCTATTATATATTTCTATAATATTATTCAAATGTTTCCGCCCATCCACGCAAAGCCACCTTACCTGTAGACTGGAGATTGCCGAGGGTGGGGTCATCAGATTTTGCTCCAATAGGGGGTTGAGAGGGGTGGTGCCAGGCAGATGAGTGGCACGCCAGTAGACCTCCAGATATTCAGCGAGGTGCTCGCAGGCGTCCTCCAACTGGTTCTCATCCAAAATGACATCAAACATCTCCTGATGGGGAGACAGGGTGGAGGAAAAGATGACATGCGGGGGATGGAATTAGAAGATATTATAATAAATATCTTGTGATGGTGGTCAGGTGATAGGAGATGACGTTGAGCGACAGGTAGGATAATGGCTCTATGAAACAACATGCAACATGACTTTTGTCAGAATATGGTTTGGAAAAGCAAGCGTCACTAAAACTGTAGCAAGGCCAGTCAATCAAGTGAGAATGAAGAACATTTAAAGTTACACCAGTGCGCTAAGAACGCGAGACTCAGATTAACCTTCATTTCCAAATAACACAGAATAAAACAGACAAAGCAGTTGTCAGGTGTGCCCTAAATTATATGCCCTTCAGTTCAGTATGAAGGAATATTCAGAACTGGTTTTGTAAACCAAATCAGCCAATTTATGACAAACATCCCTGGAAAAGATTCAACTTTTATGGTGCTTTTATGTCCTTAAACCCTGAAAGCTCTGGTCCCTTTTCCTTGTAATTGCATAAAAAAGTGCAGTCATTACAGTTTCTCAAAATATCTTCTGTGTTCCAGAAAACAAAATGAGAATTTGGAACAAAATGAGGGGGAGCACATTTTTTTTTTGGTGTGTAATGTAATATCTTGGCAGCCCTAAAAACTTCAGCCTACCTTCTTTTGTACGGGACGAAAAATGAAGCAAAAATATTCCTTTATCTATAAGAAATAGATCCTGACAACATTACATTGCTAACACTAAAGTTGGATCTACAGTGTTCTGAACACCTCTCTAAGGGAATTATGTGTATGTGTTTTTAAACTTGAAGAACTTACAGGAGGACATTGAGCCAGTTTATCTGCTGCCATCATCTGAACATTAAGGTGTTTGCTCTGTGATTTACCCCTCGACTTTATCAATCGCTGTAGGACCTGCCAAAAAAAAAAAAAAAAGAAGACGAACGAGAATCAAAGAAACTGGGTTAGTTTTGACAATAAAGGATTTATTTTGCTGCTGACAAGAGCTGAAGATATTTTTTGTAAGTAGTGCACAGAAGCTCATCAGACGCACCTTTGGAGAGGTGACCTTGACGTACACTACAATAGGAGCTAACGAGGTTTTAGCTAGTTGCGCTGGATGGTTAATGGTGTCAGCATCTAGAATCACCAACTGAAGAGTTTTGGCCAGCTCAAATATTCTCTCGATCTCACTTTGTACCTCCGCTGAGTGGACAAACAGATAAATAGCATCCATAAAACATGAATCCCAAGCAAAAAGTAGGGAGAAAATGCTCAAAAGCCTAAATGTTAAGCTTAAACGTTTGCACGATCAACAAACGGGCAATTGGGCCATCTATCGCTGAGCTCCGAAGGTTGTGTGTGATGTTCTTACCCAAACTGGTTCGTGTGTTGGACCTCTCCATGATGGGTCTCTTGTTGAGAACCGATCTCTTTGCTAAAGAAAGGTCAGCGGTCACCCGGGTTATAGAAATCCTGTCAGCATAATAACACATAAGTACACTTAATGATTCCTCACCCAAAGCTATCATATGCGTTCAAAAACATGCAACATAAGCATTGCATCTCATTGTAAACACATACATAAGTAAATATTGACAGAATATTCTTCTATGTATACAGAAAAGAAATGGGTCAAGATGTTTTTTAAAACTCACCGTCCATCAAAGCGATGTTTGAGAAAGTCAAACAGGGCTTTCTGCATCATATCTGTCACCTGTTGACAGACACGACACATTAGATAACAAATTTTAAAGACGAATTCAGAGGGCTGTAAAATGTTTAGTGCTCACCTCGTATCCCTTCAGCGAAGGCCCAACCAGAACCACAGGCCTCATGGACGGCACCACATCATAGGGAGGAATTTGTTCAGTCTAACAAAGATAAGAGTGGCACTGTCACACAGGATACAGCATCAACTATAGCTACAAAATATTAGATTAGAAACAGGTTATGTGATATATCAGCATAGGCAATAAACTTGGTACAAGGTGTATTATATTTTTTTAGATGCAGAAGACGTCAGATATGGTCTTACTATTTAAAGAACCTAGGCCTGTCACAGAGACAAGTGCAATTTCTAAAGACACATATTCTACTGATGGTACTAGACTTGAAAGTCGTTCAATAAATAGACACATTAGTCCAATATACTGTACACGACTGCTGCTCAAAGGTTTGAGGTTAGATTTTTATCCCGCAAGGATGCATTAAATTGATCAAAAGTTTAAAAAATGAGCACAATCATTTCTAAAGAAATATTCCAAGAGCAGCAAATCAGCATGATGAAGTATAGTCATGAAGGATGCTGTAAATTCAGTTTAATAAAACAACATGCCGCCTTGGTAAGCATTAAACATGACGTAAAACAACAATTAAAAAACCCAAACTTAGTATCGTTGGCCATTTTGTGTGTGTTTTAGGCAGAGATGCCACATCTACAAGCTATAAGTTCAATATAGCAATACATTTTTTGCTCAAAAGAACATTATCACCAGAGAGATTATCTATCACAAATCCTACCTACCTGCTTTAGCTTCTGTTTGGCTTTTGAAAATAAGAAAACACAGAATCAGCATTCAGAAGATTTTAGAAGCAAAACGGTGTACGTTTTTCCTCTATTCTGAACTTTTACAGGTGTTAGCCTGCTGTATTTGATTGTGGAGGCTTAACCTGTGACAGAACATGCATTACATGAAGAAGAGGAGCAAAGAAGGAGAACAAAAGAAAGGGAAGAATAAACTCACTGATCTTCAGCCCTACTGATATTTTGCCCATTTGGGGCAGCATTCCCAGCCACACACATCCCCTGCAAAGCAGCATGGCGCCCAGGGCCAGTCATACTCACTCTCACCTGCAGATGGCGGAGTGGATCTCCAACCTCCTGATACCATGTCGCCCAGGCTTGAGGAGGAGTTACCACTTTTCCTGCGAAGAAAGAAAAATGTTATCACCATCACAGAGCAACAGCAAATGCCTTCACAGATCTGGTAAGCTATCTGGACATCACTAGATTTGTCAGTTTCATTAACATACTATCATTTAGACTTATTTTGGTATCTGCGTTTGGACAATTCAAATATGTATTCGCAGCTTTAGAGAAATATGCACAGATCACTAGGTACAAGAAAAAACAGTTCAAAACAAAGTTTTAAACAAATATGGCTGTGGGTTGTGAGAGGATAATAGGGGATTGACTTTTTCACTGGAGGAAGCATAATTCTAGATTATGGACACATGTATCAGAGTGGTGTGGATAGGTTATCAGCTGTTTAGACTCTCATTCTGACGCCTCCCATTCACTGTAGAGGATCCATTGTTGAACAAGTGATGTAGTGATCAATTTTTTCTCTAAATCTGTTCTGATGAGGAAACAAATGCATCTACATCTTGGATGGCTTGGGAGCGAGTAAATTTTAAGCAAATTTTGGGGTAAACTATTTAAATGGAAAAGAGCAGCCTGGACATTCAATAAAATATCTTCTTCTTACAGGTTTGAAATAGCACAAAATCTAGAATAGACAAAATCTTTCATTGGGTTAACCATGTTCTTAAAATAGAAGAACATGCTCATCTAATCTACCTTGAGAAGCTTTTCATTTTAGGGTATACTATTTTTTTAGCAGCAGTTAACAAGTTGGTCAACATAAATTAACAATGACAAATACCAGTAAAGAACCTATTAATCTTAATGTAAACCGCAATATTTAAATCAATTTTAGATATGTATTTGTTAATATTATTGCTAACAGATACAGTTGTGCACAGTTCTGACAGAGGGGGAATAGACCTCTGTTGTTTTTGCTCCTGTTTGAGTCTCATGGACTCCAGTCGGAGGGGGCTGGGAATGAAGCTGATGTCTGCCCCCTCTTTCACCAGCCTTCCAATCCACCAGTCATTATTGTACTTCTGCAACACAAACACGAAGGAAAACATAATGAGCTATTATAGTATTATGGGCTGTGTTAGCAAAAAGGACTGACCTGCAGAACCCTTCTGCCTGCATGTATTGTACATGCAATATTGTACAATATTGCAACTCACCTCTTTAATGTGCAGAAAGTCTTTGGCTTCGAAGTTTATGGCAGCACCCTGAACAGGACAGTCCTCATCTAGAGCCCCGCAATAATTCACATTCGTCTTCACTGCGAACGCTACAGGTTTGGACTGCCAGGGAAACCAGTGTTAATAATGCTGTAAGCAACCATCAAGAACCAATGAAGTAATCCTCTTATGGTTTACAACCAAATGCTAAGAAAATGTTGTGGCTTGAACTTGAATTTGTATGCATGATCCCCTGTCCCGACACATTTCTAAAGCTACTGTACATGCAGAATGGCACCTTCTTTTTGCAAAAAGAAAAAAATAGAAAAAGGCCATTAAAGAAGGGCTTGAAGAACCTTGGCTCTCTCGAGCTGCAGCTGGGCCTGGCGTTCGGCTTCACGCCGATACGCCTCGCGGTCCTCCTCCGCTGACAGGTCGGAATCCGAAGGTCTGCTCGTGTACGAATCGGCTGAACCCTGCAGGAACAAGGGAAGCCAAGAACACTTACCATAACGGAGAAATGAAAACCACAGGAAATAGCCCATGACTTGCCGTGTAAACATAGCTTAGCTAGTCATAACACTCATCAATCACTACAAAACATAGCTACAGGAAACCAGAATGCATGAGAAATAAAATAATAAACCATTTAAACTCTTTTCGATGCTACAAAGTGGGCAGAAGTTTATTACAACGACGAAGTGACACAAGAAACACATAGCAATGTAAACAGACTTTACTATAATAATTTAGGCTATGAATTTAAACAGCATGTAAAGCACACTTTTGACATAAATACTCTTATTTATGTGGTACTTTAAGTACTTGTAAATGAATTGAGAACTTAATAGCTCAGCTCACGCATAATAAAACCATCTATGTGCACAACAACATACAAATAATATAAAAAATAAATCTTAGTTACAAAGCAGATGCTATTACATAGATTTGTACTACATACTACTAAAAAGTGTCTGCTAAATGGATGAATGTACAGTAGATAGTATATTGAAATGTTCACTCACCGACCACTTTATTAGGTTTAGATGTTCAGGTGATTCTTGAATATCCAACTCAATGCACTTAAGGCCCAAGTTTGCTTCGTTTTTTTGTAGGCTGAACAATATCTCATCAGTAAAGTCGATTCTTTGATCAGTGGTAAATCTCCATCGCCTGTTTTCAAATGGAGCAGCAGTTAATACACAGAGCCGTATTTCACTGACAAGCTACGCAATATTGCGTTTACTTTCATGGGTGATTCATTTGCGATATTGAACCCGATATTGCATAGCTTGTCAGTGATCGATGGCTCTGTTTATTCACTGCTGCTTCATTTGAAAACAGGTGATGGAGATTTACTACTAATCAAGGATCGGCTTTACTGAATAAATACACATGAATATATTGTGCAATATATTGTTCAGCCCTATTTCAAAGTATAGTCCAACTGAGGTTTACATGAACAGAGGCAGATATCATTTTGAATAATAGGTATTGATCTGTATCTGTCAGGCTAACTGTATGCAAAACATCGCGCGCACATAAAAACTGTATATACTTTAGATTTGCTCAAGACGATCTGCTGAAATTCAAACCGAGCGATTAGAACTGTGAAGATTCGCAATTCTAATGATTTTTGAAAGTAGAATGGCTGGTCTAAATATTTCAGATCTCTAGGGTTTACAGAAGGATGGGCTAAAAATATCCAGTGTAGTTCTGTTTGTGAAAATGCTTTGTTGATGCCAGAGGTCAGAGGTGAATGGCCAGACTGGTTTGAGTTGATACAGTAGTACGACAACAGAAACTCACAACTTATGTATGCAGAAGAGCATCTCTGAATGTACACCACAGCAGCAGAAGACAATGGGTGACGCTCCTGTCAGCTAACAACAGGCAATCAAAGATACAGTTCACACAGGCTCACCGAAATTGGGCAATAGAAGACTGGAAAAAGGTTGCCTGGTCTGATGAGTCTGGGTCAGAATTTGGTGCAAACAACATGAAAGCATGGATCCATCCTGCCTTAGATCAACAACTCGGGTTACTGCTATTGGTGTAATGGTGTTGGAGATATTTCCTTGACGCACGTCTCGTAGTAGCATCATGTTAACACCACTGTTACTGACCATGTCCATCCCTTTATGAACACAGTGTACCCATCTCGTGATGGCTTCTTCCAGCAGGATAATGTGCCATATAACAAAGCTCTGCAGTCAATCCAATAGAGCAACTTTCGTGAAATGGTGGATATGGACCAAAATCTCAGAGGAATGTTTCCAGCACCTGCTGAACCAATGCCATGAAGAATTAAGGCAGTTCTAATAGCAAAAGAAGGTCCAAAGCTGTACTAGCAAGGTATACCTAATTAAGTGGCTGGTAATTGTATGTTTAACCACTGTGTAATGTACAGCATCATATAGATACATTGCATGACTATTTGTATTTTAGTGGACAGAGGGAGAAAGAAATGTTGATCAAACTCAGCATAAATCGCTGGAGCAACACTAGAGCTAAAATGGTAATGGTAAGTGAGTCATCAAATGCTTTTCCAATGGTCTGTACAGTCCTAATAGGCACAGCCAGCTTCAAACAAACCAAGAAACGTATAACAACAGATTCCACAGGGCTACAAACAGGGCCTGTACACTACAAATGTTGGAAATTCATTAAATACAACTGTGAGCATAGTGATCGTAACACTCAGATTTCATTTGTATGGCCTCTAAGGTGACAGATTACTACAGCACTAGAGCGGAGAGCCCGAGGCAGTCGTGTAATACTCAGAACAATGATTTCACTATAAATAATGAAACAAAACCCACCTAAATATAGCAATAACAACATAATTTGCATTTCAAAGGGATGCCAACATCTTCTATAACCATGTTGATAATCTGGTTGGAAAATGTGTGCATCCTTAATACCTGTTAATAATGCAAAACAATAAAAACAACCTCGCTCTGAAATACAAATTCACTGTCCACATATTCATAACCAGTTAAATTCCACCTACCTTCTTCAGGAGTATGGTAAGTGGTTTGTTTGTAACGCTATCTCATTCTCTCTAAGCTCAAGAAAGACCCCAGCAGCCTCAAAGCATAGTCCTTTGGTTAGTGACCCTTTCCTGGTACACTCTGAAGATTGTTCATGGTCCAAGAATATTTAACTGGTGCTCAGTGCCAGTCAAAAACAAGACCGAGATCCAACACCCAAAACAGAGCAGTCATGACTGCCCTCAGAACCTCACAGCAGGGAGGGAGAGGACGAGAAACGGAGAAAGAGAGAGAGAGAGAGAGAGACAGAGGAACTCAGGAGACAAATGAAATGCAAGCGGGTGGTACAAGCTGTTAGAAGAAGGAAAAATGGAGAGAGGGATAAAAATGAGCACCTCAGGACTAGCCAAGCTGCAGTGAGCAGAATGCTTTGGGGGGAAAATGACTGAGTCTCTCTGTGGATTGAAATTGAGAAGCTTAAGAAAACATTGAACTAGCATTATCACCACCACCAACAACAACTTTTTCATCAGTTTTCACAACTATACTCCACCATAATTTCATCATCATTTGAAACAAATCATCTTTGATGTTACACAGTTCTTAAAATGCATTGCATTTCTTTTCTTTTTTTCTAATGCCAGTGTTAAAACAATTTATTTAATGTAATATAACAGTATGTTCTAAGATTTAAAAAAGGAAAACTTAACAATGAGTAAGATAGATGTTCTTGCCTCCACTGAAGCACTGTAAAATTATCTTATATATACTGTACATATATATATATATATATGTATTATACATATTATTTTAATCATTGTATAATAATAAATCATTTGTCAGTAAATTAAATTAATAAGAAAAGTGCATAATAGAAATGTTAACAGAAGTGGTTTCAGATTTTCAGACCCATACATAAAAATTAATTGTGGAAAAAAGATATGCAAAAAAAATATACACAATTTCTGATATGAATATATGCGTGCATATTTAAAATAAAGCAGGAGAGGTGCTCTACATTTTTGGTCTGTTTGTTAAATCAGCCAGTCTAATAAGTTCTTATTTAATGCTGATAATAAGGCATACATGCACACACACACACACACACATTTATGCATCTACTATTTGGTAATATTTAACTATGGGTGGAAATCTCCAAAAATTCACTGCTTCATAAAGCAGTAAAGCACACACACCCTTATCGACTGTATTCACTTCAGCCAACGGAAGGCGAGAAAGTGCAGACATTAGCATATTTAACTCTCTACGGCTCTGAACAGAAGGCTTGTTTTTGCAGATTCAGCTCTTTTATTGTGAGCAGCGTCTCATCGCCACTGTCTCTGTGTAGCAATCATTCAACATTAGCCATTAATCTTCCGCATAACAAAAACATAACTGAGCATTTTGAGAACCACCGTCCTGCTCTATTTTTGGTGAAAGGTATTGATTTTTTTAGCACACGACTACGTGTTCTGGGTACCTTTGAGATATTTATTATGATTAGGTAACACTAATTCTAATTTCTGAAAACTATTTAGGATGAATAAATAACTAATCGAGTGTCATGATCAGCTGGATGTGCCAGCCTGCCGATGGCAAACCATCTCCCTGCAAACTGTGTGTGTATGTTTTGCGTCTGTTTTCATTCATGGACATTTCACTCATCTGTTGTCACGGTTCCCCATTGATGTCTCCGCCCCCCTTGTATGTTGCCATAGCCACTCATGTCTAGTCTCCTCCCACTGACCTAGTTTCATGAGTATAAATCCCGGTCACCCTGTGAGTTTCTGTTTGGATTTATCGCTGTCGACTTCTGCTTTCCCCGGATTACGCCTTTGTCTCGCCCCACGGATTGTATTTATTGTTGCCAACTATTGCACTGACTCTGACTACTCTTTTGCCTCGCCTCTGATGCTCACCATTGCCGGCAACGACCCTGAACGCCTCTCTGACTCTGCTCTGTGTTTTCTATTAAACAGTTTGCAAATGAACTCAATCGTCTCCTCGCTCCCTGCTTGTGACACAATTGACTCTGGTGCCATGACTCTTTTGAGTGGTAATGTGAAGAAATATAATTGTATTGTTTTTAACAGAATAGTAATGATGCTGAAAATTCAGATTTGCCAACAGAAATAAATTTAAATAAATAAGTTATTTTAAATTGTAAAAATATTTTACAGTATTTTTTGCTGTAGCAGAAGAGACTTCTTTTAAAACATAAAAATGTAAATATAAAACTACTGAACCTTGTTTTGTTGGGCACTCTCATAAGCGCAGTCTAAAATGAGTTAGCATCTGTTATTCGGTTCCACCATTAGACAAGTAATTCTAAACAAAAACGTGAAAGCAACATTAAATGTTTGGCATACCTTTGTCTTTGTTTGTGAGGTGAGGAGCATTAACAGCATAAATATGTTTTTGAGCAAACTTTTTATGTTATTTACATCCTGTTGGCAGAAATGGGCACAAAAAAGTACCTGCTCTTATTAACGAACACATTCTATTAATTAATAATTGTTTTTTGTTTGTTTTAGCAATAAAAAATACCATTTTGTTATTTGGAATTTTTTTTTAAGGTACATTATTACATTTTCCAACTCCACATATACTGTTATATTATTAATTCTAAAAATGTTTAAACTGTTATTTCGAAACATTCTGAATTGTATCATTAAACAACCTTTATTTTTAAGAGTGTATAGTAAAAAAAAATATTATTAATATGTCTAAATATTATTTGGAATCTAATGTGTTCATTCTAAATGTTATCATCATTTCCATCAATATTTATTTATTTTAGATCATTATTGTATTTATTTTAAGTTTATTTATTTGTTTTTCAATTTTTACACTTGTTCTGAAAATCATTTTGGACGGTCCCTCTGGCGCTCCCTTGCGGACCCGAAACCTGCAAAGTTTCCCTGCGTTTCATTGTCACACACACACACACACACAGATTGTGTGTTTTATCTAATGAGCGCAGATTCACAGCAGTTCCGAGTCATTTGTTGCGCGCGCTCTGCGTATTTACGCATCGCATCATCCACACAGTTCCCGACGAACTAAACTTCGGCTCCACCCGCTCGCTCCTCGAACACAGCGCAACTGTTTTTAGGAAAATCCCCCGTTAAACGCGTTAAAGTCTCTCCGCGCGGAGAAGCGGAGCGCACGGTTAAACTCCACCGGAGACCGACGGCACAAAACGCCCATCTGCTTGCGTCGCGGTGACGTCACGCTCCTCCGGCGGCGGTCCTAAAGTCGGTAACGAACGGACAGACACAGTTGAGTTCAACTAGTCCAGAGACGCTGACGGGGGTGTAACGTTAACGGCTGCTCAGACTAACGGGAATAATTTGGCGCCGAGCGCGAGAGGAGCGCGGGGTGGCGTTCGCGAGACTCCCGCCATGGATCGGAGACTTTTAACGGCTTTTCTCTTTTCCTCCGTTATTTTCGTGATCTCCGCCGGAGCGGCTCAAGAATCCCAAGGTAAGACCATCGGTTGTTCCCAAAGACATTTCGCTGAAAGTCCCTCCGTTGACGCACGGAAAATATTCTCCGAAGTTCTCCGGAGATTGTCCTCAGGCGCCTAACGGAGAGAATCAACTTTATAAAGTTACTTTATTTGCGCAAATTAGCGGCTGCAACGCGTTTGATGTCAGATTAACCACAGCCCAAACTTTCCCTCAGAGCCGCTGGCGCCCAAATCTTCCAATCTTCGCCGCTTCCTGAGGAAAGATTAGCTCGGTTTCTCTGTACAATTCGTTTAAAACATCCATCCCGCGGCGAATATTTCTAGATAATCCTCCTGTGTGTTGCGCTTTGGCTATTCAGCCGCTCCTTTGGTTTTTCGTCGTTTTCTTCGCTGCTGTAGTATTTTAGTGGACGTTTATATCATAAACATGATTAGTTTTTTTGTCTAGCCTACCATAGATTATACAGGGAACGTCCTCAGAACACTGACTAACATTCTGAAAAGTTATGAATAACGTTAAAGTGATCTGGACTTTAATAACGTTCTCCAGACATTAGCACAAACATATTATTTATACGTTTTTCATCTGAAAACTTCATTAAACGTTTTTTAAATGTTACTGTTTGTTTCAAAACGTTCCCAGCATTTTCAGAAATTTCTGAAAACGTTCAGAAATACGGTTTTTATAACTTGATGGGAACGTTTGCAAACCGTTTGACCCATAAATACCTTGGACATGCTACAAATTACTAGTATTACCCTCATACCGTACCGCTTTTGGGTGAATATGAATATATTGAATTTTCTTATCAGAAGTGAGCCGTTAGTTTCTGTGTTCTGTCTGTCAGTCAGCGTGTTTAACTAGATAGCAGACTCAAACCCAGAGAGAAAGGCATGCCTTTGTGCTATTTTTATCTTTAGTTATTCTATAATCGTATTTTTGATGCAAAGCAGTCAAACACAGACAGACTCGACGCAGAAGAGTCCGTTTCATTGCGTTTCCATGAAGTTGTGTTTTGCTCTGCGTTGCAGTTTTTTACTTTCCTAAAGTGCATGTCCTGGTAAATGAGACCCATCTGTGGGTTTAATGAAAACCATGAAAGTGTTTGAGATGGTTTTGCAGCAACCAGTTCCAGTTAAAGACATCAGCTGTGCATTACACGCGCTTTAATTTGTTTTTATGAATGACTTCAGTGTTGAGACGTGTCGTCTTAAGATGCACGGTAGACAGTGCAAACTGTGATTGGTGATTGTGCCTACGCCTGAGTTAAACTATTTTACGCATACCTAAATAATAATATAGCTGTTTAACCTATCATGTCGGCAAGCCGAATGGTTTTTGCAGATGTTTTGTAGTGTTTTGTTCTGAATGTTGTGTCCTGATGGGGGCAGCAGTGCTCACATATGATGTGGGATTAACTCCAGATTCCTACTATATCATACAAATCCCATAAAAATCCAACATATGAGGCGCCTAGATGCTTGTGTGACACATAATAAGTAGTTCTGCTAGTATTAGTGGCCCTCCACTCATGAAACTAGGAAATACCAGTGACTTAATAGCATCAGTCTTTGGAATAAAAAAAATAAAAATATATTTAATGACTGGCTACACAAGTGCTATAAATTGGTTCAAATGAAGATGCATGATAATAAACTGAATTGCATTGCCCTAAAGGTTTTGGATCGCTGTATTACACAAATAATGGCTTGCAAGGAATATGAGTGATTTCTGCATGTTTGCATGAGTTGGCTGTTTCATATACAGAGCTGCTATTATATTCAGATCGATTTTTATGAGGGAAAACAGCTACAATCAGATGAACTGCATTGCTCAAGCTGCTCTCAGAGAAAGAAAGCATTGTGAGTCTCCAGTTCAGATTCATTGACCGTCGCTCCCAGGGCAGGATGAGCATTATGGAGATTATTTTGACTGGTGACGCAGAGGACATCCTGAGCCACGCAGCCGTTAACAGCCTCTTCCGTGGATTCAGTCCTGCAGCACATTGTGTTTGAGTCGCATTGTTCTCGCCCGCATCACCTGTGTGCTTTCTGCACTCGTTCTTCCCGAGCACTGCTGGGTTAGTCGGTTTCCTTTAATTAGTCCAGATCGTAGTCACAGAGTGTTTCCAGGACTCATGGGAGGCTGAAACTAGATCTACGTTTAATTGAAGGAGAGCGGCTGATTGTGTTAGCGTGTGATTTTTGAAAGCCGAAGTTGTGATAGTTTACCATCGTCTGCCAAAAGCATTTCTGCACCCTTGTGCTGAATTCTAGTCTGGCCTCTCAGTGTTTGTGTGGCTGAGCTCTGCAAACGATTGTGTTGAGGTGTGTGACCGCATTCCAGCTAAACACACACACACACACACACACACACACACACACACAGAGGACTAAAACATGACCAGAGAGTCATGAATCGTTTAGGAGGCAAATGACCTTTGTTTCAGTTGGCAGATTACAGAATTGCTCGATTTAGATCTGACCCAGATCAACACGGAGGTGAAGTAAATTCTATCATTGTAAATTGATCAATTACTCAGCTTGAAACTGAATCATGTTTTTTTCTGACTGACTGATTCAGAGTCAGACATCATGACTGATGAAAACATAAACGCATGCAGTGAACCCTTTTCACAGACTGTGATGCATTCCCAACGTTAATAATGTCATACATCTTACATATATTTATTTATTTATTTCATTTAACGTCTGTTTATAAAACCATACTTTGTGCTGTAATACTATTAAATCGTTATAATCGAGTGATTGCAGGGTGTGTTCTGAATGTGAGTGTGATGAAACAATGCAATGTAAGCTAGTTTAGCTAACATGATCCTACAGCTTGCACAGCCTAAGAGGAAGGTAAATTGTATTTCATATTGTTTTGACAGAAAACAAGCTAAAGAAATAGTTCACCCTAGAATGAAAGTGTGCTCTCTCTCAGCTCATTCAAGATTAAGACGAGGTTGTTTCTTCATCAGATCTGGAGAAATGTGTCTCAGCAATAGGGCTGGGCAATATAGCAAATATTAGTGATAATATGGCAATAATTTTGACGAGGATCTAAAATTTGAAAATATTGTGAATATCGAATATTTCAAATTCAAGCATACTTTCTCAAAAGAAAGCGCCAAACGTCTAATATTACATCCACGCGAGAGGTAGCGTTCGTTAGTGCGGTTGCCAGATAGCACGAGTTTAAATGCCGAATCAGAACTTCACAGTTAAAAGGATAGATTTTCTGCCTGGTGTTTTGTTTATTTGAAGCCATCTGGCAACCATGTACACGTGCACACTTGTCCGCCGCCGATGATCTGAAATCACCGAAGCTGGACTTAAACAATCTAAGTGAAAGTGTTCTGTCGTGAGATCGCTGAATAAAAGCATTCATCTGCTGTTGTGTGAACAGAGAAACATCTATTGCAATTTGGCATTACCATTAGGAATAGGACTAAATAGGACTCTTCTAATATGTTTCATTTGTTTTACCAGTTTCCATAATTTAGACATCTGAGAGGGTTTGTAGTGCCTATGCGAACATGCCACAGAGCTTCTCTTAACCTAGAGACATGTTCTTAACAAAAAACGTAATTATTTCTCTCAGTTGCACAGTGTAAATCGTCAATTGCATGCACCAAAAACGTCGACAGAATGCACGTTCAGTACTTGTTTTGCATCACTTCAGTTACATACAGGCTACATGTGTTCATTTCATAAAAAGCAGTAACCACTTGGTCTAGATTTGTATTATTGTTTTGAAATGCTTAAATTGGCTCTAAACAGTTGTCTTTTTTAACGTTGGCAAAAGAAAATCATGTTTTTTAAATGATTTAAAAGCAAATGCAAACATATTGAGCTATATATTGAATATTGTAAAAAGTTTGTACATCACCCAGCCCTGATCAGCAATGGATGTGAATGGGTGCTGTCAGAACGAGAGTCCAAACAGCTGATGAAAGCATCACAATTGAGACGTTTTAACTAAAATATAATCCTTAAAAACACTTTCTCTGGTCCATATTCTCTTGTCTGCACAACAAACTCCAAACACATACTTGTTTAGAGCTGTTTTGATCCGTGCAGATTTCTCTCCTGATTCAGACCAAACTACTTTTTCACTGGAGGAAGAGTTATTATGGATTATAGACCCGTATCTGAATGAAAAATGTCTTAAAGCTGGATTAGTTTGATCTTCTGTCTTCTCCAGATGGACAGGAGTGCTGTGGATTATTCTGATGTTTTTATCATGACTCTGATTCTGAAGGCACCCATTTAGATGCAATGCTACATCTCTCCAAATCTGTTCCCATGAAACCAAGCACATTATATTGCGCTTGGAACCATTTTTGTCACAGTCTGCATATATATGCGCTGCTGTAGATGTTCACCTGTGTGTGTGTGTGTGTGTGTGTGATTGTTCGTTAGCAGTGTGTAAGTTGCTGAGTAAACAGTGCTGTACTAATGAAAGCTCCCTCGTCCTCGGGTGGGCTACAAATGAGCATAAAAGCTAATGAATCAGCCGCTTCCGCTAACACAGGCCTGCTGTGGTGCGCGAGGTGGACAGGTGGTCTTACCATCGCACTTCACAAACCCCCATAAATAAACAAGCGCTAGGTGATTAAGCCCTAATAATACGACGGCTGCTGTTCGGCGAATGAAGCCCCTTTGTAGGTGACGCGTCAAGCTCAAAAACACAGCTAATTAATCCACAATGGACCAGCGCTGTCCCAATTTCAAAGGTTCGTTTGATACTCGTGTTTTTCGCAGGTGAGCGTTCGTTTGACCACAGGCGAATATCTCTATTACTGTCAACCTGCGTCTGCAGAGTTTTAATGGCTCTCGTTTGACTCATTAACAATTTGCTGGGCCTAGTTTAACTTCACTGCAGCACTTCTCTGTGTTTTTCTGACCTAATTATGATCAGGCCATTGTTTCTTGAAGGGTAGATGTGGCCCCAGATTTTTTAGATGGGAAGTTGGCCCACTTCGGGACTGTTGGTTGGCCCGAGGCGAGAGATGAAAGGCACGCAGGAGAGCAGAAGTTTCTTCCGTGCGCCGCGGAGCCACCATGTGTTCGTCTCCCACATTTGGTGACATTTTTAATTGTTGCCAAGCATCGATGCCCGGCGCTAATCCCAGACATTTATTTACGTCGGCGCTAAATAGAGGAGGCGTAAATATTTGAGCTGCACGCGAGGACCGCGTCGTGCCAAATTGTTTTTTTTAATGACACACTAATTATTTCTCAGGTTTTTTTCTGGTGTTTATCGTGAACCTGGCATGTGTGTGTGTGTCTGTTTCATTGAGCGCTTCATGTTTGCTGAGTGTTTTAGTGTTCAGCTTTGTCCTTCTGTTTCCTGCTTTTGTTCCTGTGTCAGCAGGAATTCATTGGAACCTTTATAGTCAACATGGAGCTCTGCTTGTAGCCCTTTTTATTGACACATTTGTGGGTGAAAGAAACGGGATATTGATTACTGATAGCATGTTGTAAAGAATACTTTTTAATATAATGGGAAAAAAATTCTAACTTGATTGATTGAGAGTTGTGGGGGGAAGTTACTATGAAGTTATTTATATTATTAAAGTATTATATAATATATATTTATAATATATATTAAAGTTATTATATCCATCTGTATTATATGAAAGTATATTACATTTGCCTATTTATTTTTAAATAATCAAACTTAAAAAATATATATTTTAATCAATAGTTTGTTATTGTTTACTTTTAAATGCAAAAAAATAAATAAATAAAAAATATATATATGTATTTATGTGACCCAGAACCACAAAACCAGTCATAAGGGTCAGTTTTGTTTAAATTAAGATTTATACACCATCCAAAAGCTGTATAAATAAGCGTAACATTGATGTCTGGTTTGTTAGAATAGGACAATATTAGAAAGTCTGGAATCTGAGGGTACAAAAAAATCTAAATATTGACAAAATCTCCTTCAAAGTTCTTAGCAATGCATATTACTTATCAAAAATGACGTTTTGATATATTTACTTTAGGAAATTTGCAAGATATCTTAATTGAACATGACCTTTATTTAATATCCTGATTTTAGCCAAAACATAAAATAGATAATTTTGACCCATACAGTAAATTGTTGGCAACTCATATGAATGTGAGTTTGCTAAAACAATGCCTTATTAGCTATCTTGACCAGTTTGAGTTTATATAATCTTAATCGTAAAGTAAATGCTTATACTTCACAAATAAAGCATCTTTATTGACATTGATGGTTTACAGCATTGATGATCCGTGGGATCATCTTATACTGTTTCTTTAGATTATTAACATGCTCTTACTAAGAAAACCGTTGTTCTTTTAAGAACTGATCCTCAAAAGGTTCTTTGAAGAAACAGAAGTAGACCTTCTATGGCATCGCTTCTATTTTGAAGAGCTTATTTCATGCTGTTTCCATCATAACCGCTCGGTCCAGTTCAAGGTAAACCAGGCTGGCTGTTTTATTTTCCGTCCCCTCTTCGCTCATGTTATTTTGTCATGCACAACAACAGTAATTTTACACTCCACATAACTGCTGCTCTCGAGTCCAGGCACAGTCCGGTGTAAGAGCGCAGATTTAATTGCATTAATAATCCAATCATTGAGTGCTGACATTGAACCTGCCCTTTCAGAGCGCCGGCCTCCCGCTCGGCCACGGGAACGCAGGAAATGCCAGAACAGTTAGAGCCAAAATGGAGGCCTTTTCCATTTTAATAATGGCACATCTTGTTCAGAGTCCCGTGCCGCTGCATAAATAACATCTCAGTGAAACGCTCGGCTGCAGCGCACGAGGAAAATCAGGCAGGGGACTGTGTATTCAGCTCACAGCCTTCACATCGCCCTTCTCCTATTGCATCCTTAATTAGTTTTCCACGAGATGAATACAAGAACAAAATGGCTATTTTTAACTGTAAATTCTTGTTTATGTGCATGTTGTCTGATAGATGCCACCCTTGATTCATTGTCTCATTTAAGATGTTCCATTCAAATCAAAGCAGTTCTATTTTTCTGGCCTTGGGAGTGGTGCATCAGTTGTTCAAAACACTCCAGTTTGATAAAGTCCTGCATGCATCACCAGTTATGACTTGATTTTAAACCGTACGAGCTCACAGAAGTAGGTAACGAAATGTATACGCTTCATTTGTACATTAAAATCACGCATTTGAATTTCTTTGCATGCATGCATAATAGAGCTTGATGGTAACACGTTGACATGATGCAAAACTCAAAGCATAGAAATGCACGGCTCACGCAGATGTTGAGTACAGTGCATTGCAATGAGATCAAAGCGTTTGCATTGCACGGAAGCATATTTGTAATGTTTCTCTTGACTGAATCTCTTTGGTTTTAAACCAGCCGGCTGTCTGGATGTTTGCAATAAAGCTGTAGTGTCTCTGCAGCATCTGTGGAGAGCAGGAACAGTGAAGCACAGATGCTGCTGATGCAAGCATTCACTGTGGAGCAGCGCGCCGGAAAGGCACTCACCAAAGGGAGCCAGATCATTAATAAACATTATGCAAAATATGTATGTAATTTGTAAAATTAATATTGAACCGAAATAAAACTGCAGCATTAGTATTTCTTATTGAAGCTCCTTCTGGAGAAATGCTCACAGTGCTGGGATGTCTTTTTAACCTTGAGTCGGGTGCTCCAGGGGCTTTTGAGGAGCAGGCAAAGGGAATTCAATATTAAAAAAGCTGTTAAATGTACCCAATAACAGCTGAAAGGCAAATGCGTGTAAATATTTAATTGGGCATTATACAGTATTTTGAGTTAGGCCATCCTGGAGTGAGAATCCGACAGCAGGAGATAAAACTGAAAGTCTGGAGGAACTCCACTACCTCGGTTCAAATCTTTACATTATGAAACATTACTTCTAAATGTTCTTCAAAGTGCTCTTATTAGGTACTTTTGAAAATGATCTTTCATGCCGTGTGCAACACAGCTCTAAGTGAAAGAAAACATCCTGCAAATCTTTTACTCTGAAAGAGCACCGTGTATAAAGTTATAGTCCCTTAAAAGAAAGAGTCGACTCTGAATCACTCAAACGAGAAGTTTTTGAAACCAGCCGTTTCATGATGAGGTCAAAATGAAAAATTAGCATATTTGAAAGAAAATGCTAATTCATTCTTCACCACTAGGGGCTGCTTTTGTACGTTAAAAGCTTATAAACACTGCTTGAAATGAAATCGACCAATCACTGGAGCAGTTTGTTATAGAAAATATAAGTGTTTTTTGATCCTGCACATGTCAACCTGTTATTAGGGATTCCCAAAAATATGAACCTTTTATAACTCATATTAGGGGCCCTTAAATGTTTAAAATGGCCAGTTTTTAAGATGCTATAAAAATGTTGAATATTTTTTTTACTCCGTTCTGTGAACGTGAAGGGAACAATGCATTTTTATCATTTTGCGAACATTTAATGTTCTCTAAACTTTCTGAAACAAGTAACAATAAAAAAAAAAAAAACCCATTAGATAAGCATCCAAAGAAACATTCCTTGAGTTACCATTTTGAGAACATGATGATTATTATTATTATTAAAGACCCGATAACTTTAAAGGTTTTTCTGATACAAGATCATTTGCTCGTTGCGCTATGAAAACATTTCTGAAAGTTCCTACATTTAAAACATCAAGTATTTGTTTTTATCTAAATATTTCAGTAGTGTTTTGTCTTTGTTATACAAACTTTAAAGGAGAAGTAAACGTTATAGTTATGTTTCTGGTGAAGGTTCTCTTAACGTTTTAAAAAAAATGTTTCAGAAGAAACAACAAAGTTCTTTGTACAATGTAAATATATATCTCTTTATGCTATGGTTTGGACTGAATGTTTTATTGACTGCAAGAGTGTTACCAGAAGTCACAAGTTACTCCGTTTCGATGGCCGTTTAGTATCCCTGCCTGCTTATCTTGTGGCACTTGTTCCGTGTGCCTGTTTTTGGGTCATTGTCACTGTTCTCCGAGCAGGAAGGATATATGGATTTATGAAGCGCCCCAGGACATGGTCCGCTCCTTAACACCTCATATTTCATCTGCTCTTGATGGATGAAACCCTGTATGTATGTCATCCATTTATACGAGCTCAGACGAGGAGGGACGTTTTCAAGGAACTGGAGGGGAATCTCTTGTGGCGTGGGCAAAGTTAAGTGAGGTTAAGATCTCTCTTCAAAATTAGAGCAGCTGAGCTTTTTAGGGGCTAAATGTGTTACCGGGAGGACAGCGAACCGCAGCGGGCGGCCTTTAAGATGATATCTTTATAAAAACACTCTGCGTTAACCAGAGGTTTCCGGCTGTGGTGTGTTCAGGGTTTTTGTGGCTCAGTGTTCAGGTGTGATATGGTACGAAGAGGGGTTAATATCAGACCGACCCATGAAACCGGAAACATGAAACCACTTCCGCAAGCCATTCTGCTCTTCAAAATGTGCCGTGTTTTCGTGTGAAATGCAATACTCGAGTCAAACAATACAGGGTGGGAGTTGATTCGATCTTTTGCGAGCTGATTGCATGGTTAAATTCTGTCATGATTTACTCATTCAAAACCTGTATGACTTTACTACTTTCATCTGGGCTACACAAAAGAAAATTGGCTTTATTTTGGAGAAATTGGCAGCAAACAACACTGGATCCCATTGAAAGAAGTTTAAGTGGAGTTGATTAGTTTAAGGCTTACACATTGCTTCAAAGCAGCTTGACAGAAAATCATGGTTAATCTTTATTTTATATATAAGGTTTTCATGCCTTAGAGATGTTTAGCAGGTCATAGGTGGATAATAATATACTTAATAATGTGTGATGAGGCATGCAATCAAGCTGCATAGGATATATGGCTTTATGTGTGTGAGATAAACAGTATGTGGATCAGATATCCTTAGCAATAACAGAATTATATTTGCTTCCAAATTAAAATGTTCTTTTGTTTTCCACACAAGAAAGAAAGGATTGAGAAATACGAGGGGAAGTGAATAAGGAAAGAATGATGATTAATTTACGCTTGGGAAAGGAGAAGCACGCCTTTTCTTAAAAATTATTATTATTATTTTTATTAGTTTTTAAAACATGTTAGACAAAAAAAAAAAAAAAACCATT
>JAUCMU010000048.1:4021437-4031604 GCA_032275025.1 Enteromius treurensis | reverse complement strand
AAAACTCTGAGTTTTTAATCTCTGGGTTGATCAACTCAGAGTTCAAGTTTAAACTCCGAGTTGTTTGAACCTCCTTTCTGAAATAGGCCCCTGGAGTGCCATCCAGAGCTGGGCTGGCACATCCAGCTGATCGTTACAAAAGTGATGCGGTACAGAGATACGGGACGAGATCAGGAAAGGTCTGCGAGAGACTTGAACTCACAACGCCTGAAGCAAAATGGAGTCTTTAGTGTCACAAATGTGTCAAAAAGTCTTCAGTGTCAGTCACACATCCTTCAGAAATCATTTTAATATACTGATTTATCAGTGCTGGAAACTGGAAATATTTTCTAACAACATGCACTACTGTTTCAAAGTATGGAGTCAGTAAATTAATTATTCTTTTTTTTTTTAAAAGAAATTCCACATTTTATTAAGCAAGAATATGTTAAATTCATAAGTGATAGCAAAGATTTTTATGGTTAGAAAATATTTATATTTTGAATTATATCTTCAAAGAACCTTAAAAAAACAGCAGCTTTTCCAAAAAAAACATAATAATAATAAAATTGGCAGGACAACTGTTGCCAACTGTCATGAATGGTCCGTTGTAGTGATGTGTGCAGCCACGCTTCTGAGCATGGCAGAAAGCAGAGGACGAGGAACTTCGGAATGCAACATTTATTTAGACAGAACACGATATACCAAAACAAAAGGCTGATGAGGCAGCGACGACAACAAAACCAAATTAGCAGACACACATGTAACGTCAACACCAGCTAACTTGAACTTAAAAAACATGGGCTTTAAATAACCAAAAACTGATGACCAAAAGTGAGGGCAGCTGAAAAAAACACAGGAGGACAGAATCAACTAATGAGAACATAATTACAGAAAATACCAAATAAGGACAAGACAGGACTAAACCAAAAATACAAAGACGGGGGAAACCAGGTCACACCAACATTGATAATTCTTAGAATTTTTTGTGATGTGGTCCTTGCTCTCAGTTTGTTTCCCAGAGGACGCACATTAGCTAACAAGGCTGGGTAGCGGTGGTTGGTTAGCGAGGGCCTTTATAGACCTCCTCTCTTGCTTAGCTTGTTTCACAGCATTTTCTTCAAGTATATCCTTCCCCTTTTATAGGGGGAGGGATCTGAGCTCAGCGTCCAGGCAGATCCCTAAGCACAACAAAAGGCAACTTTGAACACAACACTAAAGTTTTAGAAAGCCACAAACTGATTCCATGAAAACAACCAAAAAAAAAAAAAAAAAAACGGAGGACAACATTATATACTGTACACTGTGTATACTGCTTTGGATGTTTCCGAAAAAAAAGTAATGTGGCAACATTTTCAGGTCTGCAAAAAAAGCCTCAGGTCAACCTATCTAAAAAAATTTAAACAAGAGTTCAGTAATTGTGTGCTTTTGCTGAACCTGCACCAACTGAATTTACTGATGCATACTGGAAATTCTTATGTTGCTCAAATCAAGATGAGGTTGCAGTTGCAATTTAGGAACACTGCTGCGTTCTTGAGTATGGTTTCAGACTGTTCAACAAGAATGAGAAGGTTATCAGCCAACACCAGTATATATATCAAAAACTGAGAGAGCTTGGCAGACTGGAAGTACTGGAAGCAAAAAAGTTGACGCATGTTAATGTAACACTCACCGTTTTGACAAAGGAAAAAAAATGTTTTCTGACTAGGGACCAGTCAAGTCGGAAGAATAAATTTGTCTACAGAGAATAAGGATGTCACAACAATAACGAACCACTCATTCAACTGTGTCACAAGCTAGACTGTCACTGTCTCACATCAAAATAGACTTATTTTTCTTGCTAAATCGTCTCTAGACACTTATAACTTTAATTTTAGTCAGAATCACTGTTTGATTCATTAAATTCTTAAATATCTCAGGAGAGACCTAAATCGCGTGTGCTCTCTTCAGCTCTGTGAAACGTGAAAAAAAAAAAACTCGTTCTAGATCCGGAACAAGAAGGGAAAAAATATATATATATGCGCATGCACATGCTAAATCCTCATTGGTTGATTTTCCCCCAAACATAAAATATATGTATATAAAAAAAGAAAAACAACGTACTTCATATTTATTTAATTTGGTCCTCTTTAAACACTACTGGTAACCTGGGTTACACGCAGCTGTTAGCAATCACCTAAACTATCCCCTTGTTGCGATCGCCCAATCAAATCCTTTGCAGTCACTATAAAACCACAGCTTCCCATCCGTCTACATCTCGCTTTTGCAAACCCTCCCCTTCTGTCTCCTCTAATCACGACTTCCCACTCCGGGGGGCAGCCGGAGTTTGAGCCAGACGCCAAGCCCTTACCCTCGCTAGGGTTCTAATTGCTAGGGTTCGAGCCTGCCGTTCTCCCGGCCCGCTCCCTGGACAGCACGCCAAACCCGCTTGTCAATTTATATGAGGAAGCGTGAACACTTGAATTAAATTAAGGCAGTTTTTAAGACAACTTGTGTAATGAGGCGAGGAGGCGTTCAGATTCATGTGCAACATTTTAATGTGTGGTCGATAAACAAGCAGACAGAGTCAAACACCGCAAACAGAGTCAACGTAGGCAAAGCAAGCGGATGGTCAGGCAGGCAAAGGGTCGGCAACAGGTTATCCAAAAAGCAGAGAAACAAACGGAAACAAAGAACACAATGGCAAAATTAGGGAGCAAGGAATATCACGTACAACAACATCAACGAACTTTGAATACACAAAGACATCCGGGTTATTTATGCACGTAAGACTGGGCGGAGACAACAATAAAACACCATGACAACAAACAAGCAGGGCAGCGGCATGAGTTCATGGGAATGAGTCCGGGCATGAGAACAGAGGTAAACACACACATACACAGTTTGCTGGGCGCTGGCTGTGACAGCTTGAGAGGTCTCTCAAGTGTTTAGGAGTTGCCAGCGGTGGTTTGTGATGGTGCTAAAGAGTCAGAGATGTACATTTGCAAGAAGAGTTCATGTTTGACGACGAGCAGTTAATCGAACGATAACATTTCCTCAGTTATTCAAAAAGAGCAAAGCACATTAACATTATAAAGGAAAATTATACCTGACTTCATTATACTGTATGTTCTTCGAAGAGCACTCCCGATGTAATCTGTAAAGTGATCTACTTCTGTATAATAAACAAATCTCTTACCCTTATTTACATTGCAGTTCTAGCCTGATAAATATGGGCCTGGGTCAAAACACAGGCAAGCAAAATAACAGCTAATGTTCAGAAATGATTATTGTGGCATATCAAGACTTCACACTGAGCAGGTGAGAGTAGACCTGACCTGATGAAAAGAGATGGCCTTCATCCCTGTTGAGGGGGTGCTGCTCTTCTCTCTAGAAATATGGCACATAGTCTAACTTTGGCCCAAGTCAGATTAAACAGACCATCTTCTAGCTGCTTCGAATCACAGCAGTCTTTTAATGCTCTGCACATAGAGACTCTTTCACCTTGATCAGGCTTTATCAAATCTTACCCTGGAGGTCCAATGCACTGCAGAGTTTGGATCTAACCCTAATCAAACTCACCTGATCATGTTAATCAGTGTATAAGGATCATTAGAAACTCACAGGTAGGTGAGTTTTTTTATCAGGGTTGGAGCTTGTTATGTTCAGCTGGAGATGCCAGTCTGCTGATGGCACTCCAGCAAACTGTTTTATGTCTGTTTTCACCTGTTGGGCTAATTATCAAACCACCCATCTTATCTGTTGTCACGGTTCCCTTATTGATGTCTCCGCCCCCCTTGTATGTTGCCATAGCCACTCATGTCTAGTCTCCTCCCACTGACCTAGTTTCACTTGTATAAAACCTGGAAGTGTTTGTATGTTGCCACGGTCCATTGCACTGTCGATCTGTCTTGTATTTTCACCCGTTTTCCTGGTTCTTGTTGCTCTGTTTGGATTTATCGTTGCCGACCTCTGCACCTCGTTTGGATTTTCGCTTTTTGCTTCTCCCCTTGGACTCTGTTTGCTGTTTGTTTCGACCCACGCACAGACTCTGACTATTCTCTTCTGCCTATGCCTCTGATAACCCTGTTATGCTGATGATCGACCTTGCCTGTATGACTCTGTCTAGTAAATAAACAATCTACTCATGAATCCGAACGACTCCTCGTCTCCTGATCGTGACATCGAGACCCAGTATACATACGTTTTTTAAGAGCGGAGAGATCTGACAATTGATCCTTGCCTCCAAAGTCACAAAAGTGTACTTGAGGAGCGAGCAGGGGTTGAGCAGCTGAGAGAGCGCAGAGGATTGAGCGAGCGCTAGTTAGCGCCATTCTTGCAGTGCAGAAAAGCTCCCTCACGAGAATGGTTTTCCGCAGTGCATACACGCACGTCTTGTTTTTATGTCCGCTAGATCTGAAACCAGGCTATTTAAATGCCATAGTCACAGGTAGGCAATGATAGATTATAGAAAACCGCTTAGGGGCGCAGATGATTCGCCCATGCCTAAAACTGCCACTGCAGCTCGTGTACGCAAGTTTTTGAGTCAACAATGATTATTTTAAAAAGTCCACTCACTGTAAAATCTGCATGAAGTGCCCAAACCAAAAAATGTTGTGCATGTGAAGGATTTTGCACGGATAGAACATGAGTGAAGTAAAGCCTTTTTTAGGCTATGTATAATGTAAAGCAAACCATCTGTATGCTGTCTGCAATGAATGCCAATGGCCTAATTTTTTGTTTTATCTAAAAGTTTAACATATAATTTCATACGTACTTATTTGTTATTCTTGTTCAGTTCTGAATACCATTAACTTTAAAATATTTGTTGTACAGTGAGGGAAAGAGGCTATAAGGTTAATATTTACTAATATTTTAATCTACATATAAATTATAGAAATTAATGTAGCATTACGTTTTGCAATTAAACGGTTAACTAGTGTTTTGGGAGTAAGATAAATTTGCCTATTATGAGATCACTTCCTCTTTTTGGCCGGGTTTCGTTTCTCTGTGTCGTAAACTGTAGGGGCGAGGCTTCTAAACCGTTATATTGTTTCCATCCGCTACATTTTTCAACTTGCGATCATTCGATTTTTGATTCATGATGTACTGATTCACAAGCTTGCGGGCTGATTGAGAGGCACCCTGTAACTTCTCATTACGGAGTCATCGTCATACTCATCTTCTGCCATTATTACATCACTATTGTTTTGGAAAAGACCAGAATTGATTTGCCGCCTTACAAAAGCCCACATCCACATCTCAGCTTTGTGCAGATGTTTACCCCTCACCCCTATCTTAGCGAGTCTCTGATGGCAGATGAAGTTGGTTCACACCCACTCCTGCTTTCACTGCAACACCAAATATAGCACACAACACCAGCCCCTCCACCCCCACCCGCGGCTTCTCCTTTCGCCTTACAGCACATAGATCATCTACCTCTCTGTGAGTAATCTTCATAGATTCATAGTGGATATCATTTATCCATTTGACACCTTCATATTTTAACATCAAGATACGCTCAAGGTTATGAAACACGACCTCGGCGTGAGACAGGCGGAAATAATAAGACATAGACGGTGTAAATATGCCTCAGTGCGTAGAACCACATTGCCTTGGGTGGAATGATGAAGGTGGTCACTGAAATCGATGCAACTGTAGAAAAAATAGAGGATGAAATGAATGGAAGTTCTGGGCTGGTGGGAAACATTCTTCTGGTTGGCGAGGCCATGGCGATGCTTCCTCCTATATTTGAAACTCAGCCCTGATTCTGTCAGCTCCAAATAACAGCCTCAAACAAAGCCAGCGGTACACATGGGAGGGAGGAGAGGAAGACACAGGAAAAGAGAGAGAGAGACAGGTATGGAAAGAGAGACAGATGAACGTGAACAGAAAGTCCCATGAAAAAAGGACAAGTCTCCTGGGAAGCTCACATACAACCCAAACAACAACTGTATCTTAAATACAAATTATGAGGAGTAATATTTTCCATCTTAATGTCTCACTTGGTTCATTTGTTAAAATAGGTTTGAACGACACACTTCATTATGTGTTGGCAGAATTATGCCTAAAACAAAACTTAAAAACCTTTAAGATATGTTCAAGATTCATACAAACTATAAAGATAACTATGTTGATAAGTATATTATTGTCCATAATAACGAACAAAATTAGCACGCTCTGCATTTGTTGTCTGACGCTTTAAATGCATGAGCTCTTTAAAGGGGACATCCGATTCGCAACATAATATTATTATAATTTCCCAGTGGTCATGTGAATCAACATTCTTTTACCTTTACCCTCAGTGACCTGTTTATGTGCATGTCTCTTCTGCTCACCACACCCCTCTCTTTTGGGTTTTTTTTTTTTTTTTTGGTGGCATGTTAACATTAAAAACAATACTTATCCACTGTCAGGAGATAATTAAGACTCTTATGTTCATGGCTGTAGCCAGTGTTTGGAAATTAGTGAGTTCTTGGGTGGGGTAAGAATTGTGTTATATTAAAGGCTCATACACACAGGGACAATTATTGCATGCGAACATCGTCAGTCAATAATGAAAAACAGAAACACCCTGTAAACAAGATGGCGCCGCGCAACTTTTTATGCTTCTGACACTAGCTTGTCACAAAGAAGGAGGAGGAAGCCAGAAGACATGCTGGTCACGCTAGTTCTTTGTTAATTGGCGAAAAAAACATGGATATTTCAAGCAGCAGCTCCAGCTCTTTATTTTCAGAAAGGTCCTTGAGTGCCACCAACTCTCTTCAGCAGCTCGTGAACAAAAGTGGCAATCTTATTGGTCATCCAGTTTTTAAAGCAGCACGAAGAGTTTTTTGTTTTTGTTTTTTTTAAATTATGTTTTGCACACTCACATTGACGCCCACTTTTGTTTAGTCGCGAGGCATTAAACGTCAGCAATATTCCATTGCAATATTCTTTCCGGTGTGCACAAGCCATAACTCCAACTCTAACACTTAAAAAAGAGAGTTGATGCTTCTAGAAACCCAAATAAATCCCAAAACATAAATAGATTGTTTTGGCCAGGGCAGGGCCTGATCAGTATGACATCATTGTACTCGGAAAAATTAAAACACCTTGATTATTAAGACTGTTTAGGATTTTGATGGATTTTTTTCATTGTAGAGTGGTTGTGTCCACATACTGCTAAGACATATTTCTAAGCAAACATCATGTAAAAGTGAATTTTGCATCCAATTTCCTTTTAAAATTGGTGGTTTCTGATTGGCTGTCTGTGTTTTTAAAATACACCAGCTGGAACAAAAATGCTTTGAAAGTGATTCCAATAATAATTGTTCCAATTTCATTATTGTTAATAATTTGGACTTTTTAAATTGGAAAAAGACTATTATGTGAAGTAAAGTAGTTATTGGCCATGGTGTTTATGGCCCTCAAATCTTCATTAAATATAATATAATATAATATAATATAATATAATATAATATAATATAATATAATATAATATAATATTTAATATAATGTATCTTTTTATTGGACATTTTTACTAGACAAAGGATTAATATACTAATTCTAAAAAATAAATGCACTAATTTCCAATTGAGGACATCCCTGCATGTCCCTAAAGAGATGTTTTATTTTATTTAGCTCACTTTTGGGAACAAATTTGTCCCCAAACTATGACTAAACACACACCATCTGTAAGCAGCTCTGCAGTGAGATGTAACATAACAGGCCAGGTGAGAGCGAATGGTCTTGGTAATATCACCTCAGCTCACTGTAGCAATATAGTATAAATTTGATGGTATTATTTATTAAAATAAGAACTCTAAACCTTTTAATTGTGGTATACTACAATTAATTGAATATCAATTAGATTTTCATCCTAAATTTTGGAAATTGGTGAAGAAGTTTGGTGTGGGATATATGAAAAATCTAATTTTTTGCGAGGATACAGACAATTGATGTGTTTGAACTAGTAACATTTCTTGCTAGGTTAACTGTATGTTACAAAAAAACAACAACATGGAATTTATGCCTCTAAGATTTTTAAAAAGTAATAACACAAAGTATACTGTATTTGTGGAATATGCCACCAAAAAAAGAGAAAAAAGTTCAGTTGTTTGGGACTTCATATACACAGGCAGACACAGGAATGAAGCGCTCATATATCTACACATTACCCCTCTGTGTTTATGGCCTGTGCGTCACACAAGCAGGAAAAGTGCTCCTGCTAAGTGATCCTAAATGATTTTACGGCCGTTTGTGAACTGTCAGAGCGGCCATTTCCCATCCATTATTAATGCAATGGATTTCAACAGCGCTCTGTGTGCTACACCCTGCACTAATATCTCAGCCTTCCTTCACATTTCACTCGGATTCCATGTGACTGAGACAACAATAGTGAACAGGAGGAGGAGTTTGTGTTCAGGAGAGGCTTTGCATCTTTGTGTCTGTCAGATATAAAGAAGCTTCTATAGCCTAAATTTAGCCTATTCCCGTCTGATTATTAGTCAGCAGAACTCAGATACAGCTGGACAGACACAGGCTTAGTCTAAGCTTCACACTAACCAGGCTTTGGCTTCGGAGAGAATATAAAACGTCTTGGTTATGTATGCAACCCTCGTTCCCTGAAGAAGGGAACGGAGACGTCACGTCAGATATGACAGACAAAATTGGGATCTTGCTTCTAGAGACCAATCCACTTTGAGTGCATTAAAACAAGCCAATGAACATTGGCATGCGCTGATTGCATCCAGGCGCAGCTAATCATAGAGTGAGTATAAATGAGCAGCTGGTGCAACGCATATTCAGGTTTTCGCTGAGGAGCCGAGCCGGTGACACAGCACCATTGGCGACAGGATGTGACGTCTCTGTTCCCTTCTTCAGGGAACGAGGGTTACATACGTAACCGAGACGTTCCCTTTCAGTTGGTCACTCCGAGTCATGTTGGATATGACCGGCAAAATTTAGATCCCTATCAAAACGCCATGGACGCTGCCTTTCAGTGTATTGGGCCCGCAACTTGAGGGGCTAAATGCCTGCAGGTCCCCTACCCTCCTGGTGTAGGCCAGGAAGCAGAGTCTTCATTGATAGACACCTCAGCTCGACTGCTGGCAAAGGCTCAAATGGGGCCTGTTGTAGCGCTCTCAGAACTAGAGACAGGTCGCAAGAGGGTACAGTGAGGGGCAGTGGAGGATTCAACCTTCTGGCCCCCCTGAGAAACCTGATGACCTTTTCATGCTGACCAACAGACCTCCTATCTATAAGGGTAATCATTTGCAGCGATAGTAGCCACATAGACTTTAAGGTTGGAGGGAGACAGCGTTTGCTCCAACCTCTGCTACAGGAATGAAAGCACAACTCTGATTGGGCATCTCCGTGGGTCACCACTTGATGAACAGGTTCCATTTCAAAGCTTTAGACACATCTCGTGGATGGCGCTCTCGCTGAAGATATGGTGTCAATTACCCCTTGGGGTAGGTCACCTAGAACCTCTGCGTCCCATCCTGTGACCAGACATGGAGTTTTCAGAGGTCTGGACACAGGTGCAAAAAGGTGCCCCGTCTCTTGAGTCAGGAGGTCCTTTCTCAGAGGAATCAGCCAAGTAGGGGCTGTAACTAAGAGCATGAGTTCTGGGAACCAGGTCTGGGTTGGCCAATATGGTGCCACTAACAGGACCTGCTACTCGTCCTCCCTGACCTTATACAGTAACTGTGCTAGAAAGCTCACTGTGGGGAACGCATACTTGTGCAGGCCCTCGGTCAGGGTGTAAAACAACTGGCAATGAGAGGTCTCTGGAGAGGCAAACAGATCTACCTGAGCAGCTCCAAAACACTCCCAAATCAGCTGAACCGTCTGGGGATGGTCTCCATTCTCCGGGAAGTACAGCTCGCAACAGCTCGTCAACAGCCTGGTTGCACAAGCATAGAATGTGAATGGCCCGAAGCCATCTCAGATGCTTTAGATTCCAGAGGAAGAGGTCGTGGTGGGCGAGTTGCTACATGCGACGGGAGCGCAGACCACCTTGTTGGTTGGTTTGTTAATTACTTATAAAGCCCTGAATGGCTTAGCTCCTCAGTACCTGAGTGAGCTCTTATCACATTATAGTCCTCCGCGTCTGCTACGTTCTCAAAACTCTGGCCATTTGATAATTCCTAGAATAACTAAATCTACTGCAGGTGGCAGATCTTTTTCTTATTTAGCACCAAACTCTGGAACAATTTACCAAAT